>JARQOC010000002.1:391230198-391406291 GCA_033576535.1 Allobates femoralis
CTGATACCTCATAAGTGGGCATAAACCACTTTTTTGGCGAACGGCAGGTCACAGAAGGGAAGGAGCGCAATTTCACTTTTTGAATGGAAAGTTAGCTCCAAAAGTCAAATTGCGCTCCCTCCCTTCTGAACCCTGCCGTGCGCCAAAACAGTGGTTTATGGCCACATCTGAGGTATCAATATACTCAGGAAAAATTGCGCAACAAATTTTAGGATCCATTTTATCCTGTTGCCCATGTGAAAATGAAAAAATTGAGGCTAAAAGAACATTTTTGTTAGAAAAATTTAAATATCCATTTTTTTGTTTCCACTTTGCTTAGTTCCTGTGAAGCACCTGAAGGGTTAATAATCTTCATGAATGTAGTTTTAAGTAGCTTGAGGGGTGCAGTTTTTGGAATGGTGTCACTTTTGGGTATTTTCTGTCATGTACACCCCTCAAAGGGACTTCAAATGTGATGTGGTCACTAAAAAAATTGTTTTGTAAATTTTGGTGGAAAAATGAAAAATTGCTCATGAACTTTGACCCCTTATAACTTCCTAACAAAATTTTTTTTTTCCAAAATTGTGCTGAAGTGAAGTAGACATGCGGGAAATGTTATTTATTAACTATTTTGTGTCACATACCTCTCTGGTTTAGCAGAAAAAAAATAAAAAATTTCAAAATTTCAAAATTTTCAAAATTTTTGCCATATTTTTTATTTTTTCACAAATAAACACAAAAATTATCGACCTAAATTTAATACTATCATGAAGCCCAATATGTCACGAAAAAACAATCTCAGAATCGCTAGGATCCGTTGAAGCGTTCCAGAGTTATAACCTCATGAAGGGACACTGGTCTGAATTGCAAAAAATGGCAAGGTCTTTAGGGTCAAAATAGGCTGGGTCCTGAAGGGGTTAATTTTCCACTAGTAAGCCACAACCAGGTCTTTTCCTTGTTTAATTTACCCTCGATTTTCTCTAGGAATTGTCCATGCAGAGCTTTCTTTTGCCAGTTTTTTCTTTTGCTTTGTACTGCGTTTTTACGGTATTCCTTTTTTGTCTGTTGCACTTTAAGCAGTTTTCTGTTGTTAACTTCCACCCAGGCTTGTTCTCTACTATCATTCACATAATCTGCCGATGCATGTTTTTCTTCTTCTACAGTTTGCTTCACTTGCAAAAGCCTTCAGCCTCCTGATTTTCTTGGCAGGTAAAGTCTGTCAACATCACTACATGGATGCAATGAGTAGTGGATTCTTCTTCTTCTTCTTCTTCTTCTTCTTCTTCTTCTTCTTCTTCTTCTTCTCCTTCTTCTCCTTCTTCTCCTTCTTCTCCTTCTTCTTCCTTCTCATATATGACAACTTTTGCATTTGTGTAGGAGAACAGGATGAAAGGGATTCAAGTGGCCAAGTAGGTCTTCTGATCTGAACCTAATCAAACACCTATGGGAAAATCTGAAGAGACAAATTGAGTATCACTCTGCATCCAACATCTAGACTTTAAAGAAGTTTGTTATTGGAGAACAGACAACAATAGATGTTGAAATTTGTCACCAACTTATTCATTCCATGTCTAGAAGACTTTGTGCTGTCTATAAAAACCATGGAAGTCATACAAAATACAATATTGTAAATGATTTTGATGTTTCGTGTATTCATTTTTGCAACAACTAATTTGACTAAAACTGAAGATTTAGTCATTTTTAAATGTAAGTTATATCATTAACCTTACTTTGACATTATGAGTTAGCAATGTTCTATGAAAGTCTTGTCAAAAGTTTAGAAATTGTTCTTATGCTTTTGATTAAATTCTAACTTTCCAAAGTTGGTGTACACATTTATGCTCATCACCTATACATATATAAGGGTGCGCTCTCATGTGCGGAAAAACTCAGTGAGTACAATCCGATAAAACATTGGACTGCACTCGCCCCAATGTTAAACAACAGTGCCATGAATATATGCGTGTTTTTCCTCAATAAGAAATGGGCTTAGTAAAATATTGCAGCATGCTGCGTATGTCTGTGAATCTTGCCGAGATCTTGCCAATGCAAGTGTATGGGTGCAATGAAAACATCACACAGCACACGGATTGCAATTTTAGCTTGGTGATTTCCATGCAGTACAATGTCAGAAAAGGTAAACAGACAGATAGATAGATAGATAGATAGATAGATAGATAGATAGATAGATAACTGAAAAAAGACAGACAGCACTCCAAACCGTGGTGTAAAAGGACAGGTTTTTTGATTCAGCCACATGATGTGACGTTTCAACCTAAATGGTTTTCATCAAGCTTGATGAAAACTATTTATGTTGAAACGTCACATCATGTGGCTGGATTAAAAAACCTGTCCTTTTACACCACGGTTTGGAGTGCTGTCTGTCTTTTTTCAGTTCTATATGGCCTTGCAGTTGGAGCGCTGCATACAGGAAGTATTGCACCCACATTTTGTGATGCTTTTGTGCTGATTCTATTTTTTCCTTTTCTAGATAGATAGATAGATAGATGCATAATGAAAAACCAAACAAACAAACGAACAAAAAAAGTAGCACGTGAATGACAAAAATACGGGTTCAAAAAATCCTCCCTTGCAATCTTACATGTTTGCAAAAAGTACCAAGATCAAAAAATAGAAGAGGCAGCATTACAATGTTCAAAAGGTTAGTGGATTTTTATTGGTCAATAAGTTAGCACGACATTTTAGTACATCAGACTTTTCTCAAGTGGTGTGCTCAATGTAACAATAATGAACTTTTTATACTGCTCAATCATTTTCATTCAATAACTCAATTCATTTTTCAAAAGGGTTTTCTACTGTCAAATCTCAATTACATATACATAGTTTCCAAACATTTGTGTGTATACAAATACATTACAATAAAATCTATGCAACATCAGTACATTGTACAGTCTTCTTGTGCATAAAAGTGCCATAGTGCTTAATTGTCAATATACTTGACTCATGTGCAATCAATAATATTAAAATATATGCGGAAAATAACCCATTAAATTACAATAGATGAAGGCACCGCTGTCGGCGTCTTCCTGATCTCAATGCGCATGTCTAGGGTCATACACCATAGGAGTTTTTCTACTTCCAGGTTCGCGGGACCATGCATGTGCAGTTCAGACCCGCGGCCATCTTAGCATAACCGGAGTTGTGTTATCGTATATCAGCTTCATACTGCCATCTGCGCCATCTTACTTGTGGGCATTTTGCCCTTTCTCTGTTTTATATGTATCTACACTATATATCATGCAAATTAACTAGTGGTACACAGTACATAAGAGTCCATGTGAGGTAACAGTGACTAAGGCTAGGGTCACATTTACGCCATGACCCTAGCCTGACAGAAGCGCTAAAAACTTAGAAATTTCAGCGTCAGCGCATAGCGTTAAAGGCAGGTAATGCTATGCACTGTGAAGCTATTGCGCCCTATGAAAACCCGATGTTTACCTCAGCAACTGGCTCCATTCAAAGCTCCCGGATATGCGCTTTTGGCCAGCGCACAGGAAAACACTGCAGACCACGTTTCCTCTGTGCTGGCCAAAAGCGCATATCCGGGAGCTTTGAATGGAGCCGGTTGCTGAGGTAAATATCGGGTTGTCATACGGCGCAATAGCCTTACAGCGCATAGCGTTAACTGCCATTAACGCTATGCGCTGAGGCTGAAGTTTCTAAGTTTTTAGCTCTTCCATCAGGCTAGAGTCATGACACAAATGTGACCCTAGCCTAAGCCCTATGTCCTTGAGGTGCAGTATTTATCCTATTTAAAGAACAACCACTGTCCTCTATGTGGTGTTATCAGAGCTGAAGGTTTACCCCTCAGAACTTTGCCACCTACATTTGGGGCAATCAATGGGCTTTTTTTCACCAAAGCCCCTTAGTATAAGGCTCCCTCATCTCATTCCTGTCTTATGAGGGAGCCTTATGTCTTATAATTGTATTGGTGAATAAAAGCCCAATGAGATTTGGCACTAGAAAACCCTTTTGTAAATGATTTGAGTAATTGATTGGAAATGATTGAGCACACCACTTGAGAAAAGTCTGATGTATTGAAACGTCGTGGTAACGTATGGACCAATAAAAATCCACAAAACATTTGAAGATTGGATTGCTGCCTCTGCTATTTTTTGATCTACATAGTTGCATAGATAAATAGATTAAGCTTCATGTGGCGCCTCACTGGTTGGGACGTCACATAGGGGTCCTGCACCCATAAAAGAGAGTGTGGTACTCCTGTTACTAGGGATTGGGATGTCACATAAGGGACCCTCAATTTACCCATCCACACACACTAGTGCAGGCGGGACATGGGTGAACCCGTTGTCAGGGAGACCCAGTCCCGGTGGGAGGAGCTAGGTGGGTTAGAGGAAGAGCGGGAAGACAGTTAGTCAGTGAGAAGCTGAGGAGAGCTCCCATAGGGAGCAAGGATTACAGATGGCAAAGAAGCCATCGAGTGAGAGAAAGGGACCTTAGGGGCACCAGGCCCAGTATGACCACCTGCTGGAGGGGTTCAGTCCCGGAACGTAAGATCGGCTCAGAGAGCGGTGCGGATGTTCATCCCCGAGCCATCAAACCGGCACGAGCTTCTGTATGAAGTCATGGCCCAACCCGACGTAATCCCCAAAAGGCCCCGTGTAGGTTCCAGAGGACCTTGGAAAGAAACCCTCCAGAGAGGATCTATGGGAGCTGGCTGAGGGCTCTACATGCGACAGTGCTGCTGGGAAGAAGGAGAGAGAGCATGGTTAGGGACAAGAGAAAGGAAACGGCAGTCACACCATCGAGGGTCCCAAATAGGATGTCCCGCTCCCCTGGTGACTATCCAGGCCATCTGAACCCGTGAGAACTGTAACATCTGTAAGCTGCCTGAAGTGTTAGCAGTAAAACCCGTACAGAGCTAAAGTGTGACATACTATATTTGCCTACACCTGAGGAGCCGCACACTTGTTTCCTTGTTATGACTGTGACAAGGCCGCCAAATGAACTGCTTCCCAGTGTAAATCCCTATTCACCACAACTGCCCCGGGGACCCCGCTCCACCTACGGAGAGCATTTCCAACTAGCTGCCTCATCATCACTCCGGAGGTCTGCAAGCAGCGCCGGTAATCTTACCGGGAACTGTAGGTGGCGTCACAAGCACTTTTTATTTTTATTTTTCCATTTTTCAGCGACCAGCAGGACCATGGAACCCCAACAACAGGCCCTGTGATATCCCCGTGAACTACAGTTCGGGACCGGATTCCCCACGGCCTGGGGCGGGTTATTGATGCATATGTACTGCACTGGTCGGCAACAACCAATCACAGATGCTTACTCTCTGTGGGAGCATCTGTGATTGGCTGTTGCAATTAGACTGCATCTCTACAATCCGGACATTGTCCCTACTTTAGATTTTAGTACATGGCAACCAATCTGCCATCACACTGTGTAAAATAAATAAATAATTAAAAAAATGTGTAGGGCTTCACTGTATTTTTCAGTCTCAGTATAGATTAAGCAGACAGCTATGAGCTGCCACCCTCCACTGCTTAATTTTTCTTTGGCTTGCAAAAAAATATGTGTAGGGCTTTGCCCTATTTTTAATTTCTAGCCAAGGCAAAACTAGGCAGCCGGGGCTGGCATTCTCCGCAGTGTGAGAGCCCATCATTTCAGGGCCCCCTCCGTACCAAAGAATAACAGCCTGCAGCCGCCCCTGGAAATGGTGCATTTTTTTGTAGCGCCATTATCAGGTGCTTTACCCGGCTCTTCTAGTGGCCCTGGTGGCAGTGACACGCTGGGTAATAAGGGGTTAATGCCAGCTTTGTTTTGCCAGCTGGTATTAAGCCCGAGATTCTTAATTTTAAGCCAATAAGAGATACGGTCAGTAAGAATCTCTGGACTCCACTTTTATTAATCCCTCGTACCCATCCTCAATCGTCGGCGACATCTTCTATCCACCAGCCATGTCACACTCTCAGCTCTGCTTCATCACAGACTGCAGTGATGAACAAAGAATTGTATCCCATCAGCCTCTGAACACTGAATGAATGAGCCGCAAGCTGAGGCAGAGTAAACGGTGACACCCTGAGGTCATCCAAGGACATCGGTGCCATAGTAACAGCTGGGTTGCAACATGCACTAATGTTTATAGCATTGCCAGCAACGTTTCCTGTGCGCTGGGTAAAAACGCATGCGTTCAAATGCAACCGCATTTTGCAATGTGTTTTTACCACACAAGTCTATGTGTGCCTTAACACATGTATTTTACGGCATTGTTATGCATTTTTGCACCTTAAAAAACACATTGCATCCAAACTGAGCAAAATCGTGATGTGAACTTAGCCTTACCACTTTTGTCACTTGTGCCATCGTGCTCAATCATACTGGAAAAAGCATTGTTCATTACCAAAATGCTCCTAAATCATTATGATACATTGATCTTGGAGAATTTGTAAATACAGTTCTTTATTCATGGCAGTTTTTTAAGGTAAAATTGTGAGTGAACCCACTCCATGGATGAAGAGCAACCCCACTTATGGATTGTCTTTGGAATATTATTATTATAGTGCCATTGATTCCATGGTGCTTTACATGTGAAAGGGGTATACAAAGACAAGTATTAGGTACATGGACAACATATGGCATACAGGTAAAGAAGGGGAGAGGACGCTGTCCGCAAGGGCTCACAATCTACGAGGGGATGGGTGGTTATACATTAGGAGAGGGTAGAGTTCGTCGTGGGGTGGCTTGGTGGACCGAGGCCCACAGTAGCTTGTAGGCTTGTCAAAAGAGATGAGTCTTCAGGTTTTTTTTAAGGTATCCAGAGTAGGTGAGAGTCTGATATGTTGGGGCAGAGAGTTCCAGAGTATAACAGATACAAGAGAAGTCTTGTATGTGGTTGTGGGAGTAAGAGATAAGGGGTAGCAGAGGAGGAGGTCATTCATAAGTGGAGTGCAGGTTGCAATTAGGGTATGTATCGGGAGGCCAAGTCACAGATGTATGGAGGAGACAGATTGTGAACGGCCTTGTAGGTCATAGTTAGGGTTTTAAACCCGGACATTTGAGAAATGGGGAGCCAGTGAAGGGCTTGCCAGAGAGGAGAGATAGGGGAATAGCAAGGAGACAGGTGGATTAGTTGGGCAGAAAAGTTTAGGATAGAGTTGAGTGGTGTAAGAGTGCAAGGGGGGAGGCCAGCTTGGATATATTACTGTTGACATGACACAGATCTCACCGTAGTGCTCACCTTTTTTTCTCTGGACAATCATTCTCCCGGATGTTCCAATCAGTCTGAAGAAGTTTTCATCAAAGAAAATATCTTTACCCCAGTCCACTCCAATCCATTCTTTTAACTTCCTGCTGGAGCTGAGTTCTGATTGCTGCTGTTGCTAGACAGGCACAATAGTTTCAATGAGGCCCTCCTCTCTGCCATTATGGTACTCCTGTGAAGCCTAGCCAAATGCTAAAATTCATCTGTAAGCACATTTTCTTACTCTCTCTTTTTCTTTCAATGTTGTTTTTTTTTTAAACCATATATGGAAACAAACACAAACAGTACAGATGTAGTGGAACATAGCATAATGAATGCACAGGGAAGTGGGGATTCAAAAAACCTGAAAGAGATGTGTACAAAGAGTAAGCCTTAGTAGTTAAAACTGTTTTTGACCCAGAGATTAAAGTATAGTCTAGGGAGTGACTCAACTCTGGAAGATACATTTAGAGAGCAGAATTACTACAGAGAAGAATCAATACTGTAATCAAAGTTAGGGTTCTCTGTAATGGCTGGCTTAATAATGGGAAAGCTAGTCTCACATTTAGATAGTGGCAGATAAAGCAATAGTCGCTATATTCTCGCTAAGACAAAAGAAAGAGGAGAAAGAATAGGGGGGAGAGGAAAGAAAGAGCTAAGGTTAAAAGCAGATGGGGATGGAGGGGGGAGGGTAAGGGTGTTGTCTTGGCAGAAAGGAAGGCGGGAGTGTGGGTGGCAATCAAGGGTAGAGAGGGATGGTCACTGCACAGAGGTGAATATTAAGTGGATCATAATGACTGACGTAGAGTGAAGATATAAGTTGTGCTGAATAGTTAAAGTGATAAGTTGGACAAACTGGATCTGCTCAGTCTTCCTCGCTCACAAGTGAAAAGAAGTCTCGAGATGCATGTGTGCCGCCCAGCTTAGGGGACCGGGATACCCGGCGCAGGGTCCCTTTCCTTGGGGGAGTCACTGGTGGCTGGACCCAGGCCGTGGCCCCAGGCTGGCACACTCCTAAAAGGGGGTATTTACAGGGGATTTAGAAGTTTATATAATTTATAAAGTTTGTAGATGTTATTGTCGTGACGCCACCCAGAATAATGTGGCTATATATGGCCACCGCTGCCTTGTACTGGCCAGGGGATGATGGTGAGAGGCAGCTGAGATGGTATAGCCCTTTTCCGGGTAGGGCTGTAGGGTCCCCTGGACAGGTGATGTTAAAGTTAATGATGGATGAAGATGGAAGTATGGTGAGGAGATGTTAAGGGCACAGACACTTACTTGATTCACAGCAAATTCTCTCAGCGGTGATGGTCCCAATCCTGGATAGATGGTAGCTGTTAAATCAGAGGCTGAGGCACAGATGAGGTTTAACTGGTTTACTTTCAACCAAACTATAATACAACAAGTCCCGTCTCCGGAGTCTGCAATAGGGGTTCAGTTGCTCAGGCCCCACCGGGTCCTTTACCTCCTGCTTGCGCTGTCTATGTGGCCCTGCTGCCGTGTGTGAACTCGCTGCCGGCCCAAATCTGTCCTCTCTGGGTCCCACTCAACAGGCAACTTGAGTCCTTTGTCTCTCTCTGCTTACCCCCTCCGGGAGTACTGCTGAACTCTTAGTATGTTGCTGTGTCTGGCCCTGTGAAGCTTGTTGTTACCTCACGTTTTTCCGGTTGCTGTATTGTATATAACTAATGCAGCCACGGATCCGGTATCCGTATCTGCGCTTTTTATCTAGGGTAGATAATGATGCTACCCGATTCTGAAAGTGTTTCTCTTATCAGTTTTCTCCTCCTCAGACCGATGGCTTGGCCCTGGAAATTGTCAGTCAGTCCTCAGGAACTCAATGCAGCTCCTGTCACTCTGAGCTCGTGGCTCCAACTGTCTGAAAATTTACCTCAAACCAGTGTTTTATCTCTAGGGAAGTCTCTGGTGTCTCTGGAGCTCCCCCTACTGGCCAAAGGTGGTAGTGCAGTGGCATGGCTTTCTAAGTGAGTGCAACTATTATGATCTTATACTGTGGCTAATACCCGCAGGGGCGCCACATTCCCCCTTAGTTAAGAACAGTACTCCGGGACTGTGGGACAATAAACATAAGATATAACAGATAATATCTACAGAGTCTTAAAAAAAAATAAAAAGTTACAAAAACCACTCAAGTTTAAAAAATAGAGTCTTGTAAAAAGTCACTTCAAATAGCGTCCATTAATACAGCTCTGTCCTTGAGGGCTATTTATTTGTTAGGAAAGGCACTGCAATTAGCGTCCATTTTTCCAACAAAGTTTATGAATAATTTAAGAATGTTCAAAAAACAGTCTTTCCGGAGCTTTAATTTACCGCCTCCGGGCTGATAAATGAAGAAAAGAGTTCAAGAATATGCAAGTAGTTCATACAGAATAGTCTCTGCAGGTACTGAGCTTTTTTTTTAACGTTACATCTAATAACTACTAATTAACAACTAAACAAGTTCCTTTCAGATATTTCTGGTTGAAATATCTATTTACATTTGGTAGTCTGCATATCTTGCTGGTAATTGACCCTGAGTACTACGCTGTGATCTGCGTAACGCTTGTGTACTGGGTGTACTCAATGTGATGGTGTGAGTGGACGTATACCTAGTAAGTACTTCTGGTTCTGCTAGGGATAATTCCACATTTGTGGGGTTGGCAATTCCACCGTGTCCAGGACTATTATTACTAGGAATTTGTTCTTCCTGTCTTGGAACTTCTTGTGGTACAGGGTCTGCTTCTAATTCTTTTGGTCTTGGGGCTTCTGGTATTACAGGCTCTGGTGTTTGATAGAAGGCCATCATGGGAACTACTACTGCACCATTGTAGGTTGGCCAGGTTTTAGGAAAGTCTCCTAAATAGGTGTGATATACTCCATCTTCTTCTTTTTCGTTAACAGGTTGAACCGGTACTGGTTGAATAACTTCTGGTTCAGGTTGAATGACTTCTTTTTCTTTCAATGTCTCTGGACATAGTTTTAGATTGTCTCTTGACACTAGTACTGATGTTAATCCACCATCTTTGCTTATAAGACACATTTTAGGATTGTTCACTCTCATTGGTAAAACTGTATATGGGGCGGATTCCCACTGATTGTCCAGTTTATTAGTGCGACGGTTTCTCTTGAGCACTTGATCACCAGGTTTTAATGGGGTTGCTAGAGCATTCTGGTTGAAGTATTGCTCTTGTCTTTCTCTAGTTTTCTGGAGATTCCTTTCTACGCATTCTTGCACTTGGCGATATTGTTGTTGGCGTAGGGAGTCCCAGTTGGAATCCTGCACTTCTGCGTCAGGTTTTACGATGCCCATTTCTAGATCTATTGGTAGCTTGCCAGGTCTTGCACGCATAAGGTAAGCTGGGGTAC
This sequence comes from Allobates femoralis, assembly GCA_033576535.1. Classification (NCBI taxonomy): domain Eukaryota; kingdom Metazoa; phylum Chordata; class Amphibia; order Anura; family Aromobatidae; genus Allobates; species Allobates femoralis. Next base: position 391,240,778 of record JARQOC010000002.1, read on the forward strand.
AGTTTGTGGAGCTTACCGGGACATTGTTATAGAGGTCTACCAAGTCAGGCAATTTCTCTGGCCATAGGTTTCTCTCTGTCTCTGGTAAAGTCTTTAAGAGATCGATTACAATATGGTTCATTTTTTCGCATAAGCCATTTGTTTGCGGATGATAGGCTGTTGTACGGATCTTCTTGCAGCCATACATATTGCAAAATTCTCTGAAGATCTCTGATTCAAATGCTGTGCCTTGGTCTGCGAGTACTTGTTCTGGATATCCATGGGGTCTGCAAAAGTATGTCTGGAACGCCTTAGCTGCTGTCTTTGCAGTGAGATCTTTCACGGGCACTACTACCAGGAAGCGTGAGTAATGGTCCACGATGGTTAAAGCATAGACATAGCCGGACCGGCTTGGTGTCAATTTCACGTGGTCTATTGCTACGAGCTCAAGTGGTTGCTTGGTAACTATAGGCTGGAGTGGTGCTCTTTGGTTTTTTAGATCTTTTCTTCTGAGGTTGCACGGACCACAGTTTCTGCACCATTCTTCAATTGATCTTCTCATTCCAACCCAGTAGAATCTTTCTCTTAAAAGTACTTCTAGCTTTTTCCACCCGAAGTGACCAGCACCATTGTGATAAGCTTCTAGGACCATTTTTACATCTTGTTTAGGCACAATGATCTGCCATACTAGCTCATGCGTCTTTGGATTGGTATATCTTCTGCACAGCTTTCCTTGGTACAGGAACATTTTGCCTCTCTCTTTCCAGAGTTGATGTGTCTCTTTCGGTGCATTTTCATTGGGATACGCACTTTGCTCAGTCAGCAGTTCTTTCACCAACTTCACAGCTGGATTGCTGTCTTGAGTGTCAGCCCATCTGTGGTGTGCTAATGGGTTGAGATTCACCTGTTGATGTTTCTGGTAGGCACTGGATTGATACTGTCCTACCTTGGGACGATGGAAGGCGGGTAGTTCAATTTCTTCAAGTTCTACCGGTTCTTCTTCCACGTCTCTCAAGTGCGGCATCCGGGATAAGGCGTCTGCATTTCCATTCTTTCGGCCTGCTCTATACTTGATCACGAAGTTGTAATTAGACAGCCGGGCTATCCATCGCTGTTCCAGCGCACCTAGCTTGGCTGTATCCAGGTGGGTCAATGGGTTGTTATCAGTATAGACGGTGAATTCTGCAGCTGCCAAGTAGTGTTTGAAACGCTCAGTCACAGCCCAGACTACTGCCAGTAGTTCTAACTTGAAGGAGCTGTAATTTTCAGGATTTCTTTCAGTAGGCCGGAGCTTTCTACTTGCAAAGGCGATGACTTTCTCCTTGCCTCCTTGCTTCTGAGATAGTACTGCTCCCAGTCCCACATTACTGGCATCTGTGTAAAGGATGAAAGGTTGATGGTAATCGGGGTATGCCAGAACTTCTTCTCCGGTCAATGCCTTCTTCAACTTTTCAAAGGAATCTTCCCTCTCATCACTCCACTGGAAAGGAGGATTGCGGTTTGAAGGCTTCTTCGACTGCCCTACCAGGATGTCTTGTAGAGGTGCTGCTAGCTTGGTGAACCCTTGGATGAATCTACGATAGTAGCCCACCAGTCCCAGGAATTGCCTCACCTGTTTCACGCTAGTAGGTCTTGGCCAATCCCTTATTACGGTTACTTTCTCGGGATCCGGTGCTACTCCTTCTGAACTTACAACGTGTCCCAGGTATTGTACCTTTGGCTTTAGAAGGTGACATTTTGATGGCTTGATCTTCATACCATACCGGGATAAGGCTTCGAACACTTCTGCCAGATCTTGTAGATGTTGTTCGTAAGTCTTTGAGTAGACTATTACATCATCTAGGTACAGAAGGACGGCTTCAAAGTTCTTGTGTCCGAGACAGCATTCCATCAATCGCTGAAAGGTACCGGGTGCGTTGCAGAGTCCGAACGGCATACAATTAAATTCACAGAGACCCATTGGTGTGGTAAATGCTGTCTTCTCTTTATCTTCCTCAGCCACAGGGACTTGCCAATACCCACTTGTTAAGTCTAAGGTGGAAAAATAGTTAGCAGATCTTAAAGCAGCTAATGACTCTTCAATTCTAGGTAAGGGGTAGGCGTCTTTATGGGTAATGTGATTAATCTGCCGGTAGTCTACGCACATTCTCATGGTTCCATCTTTCTTTTTAACTATTACCAGAGGGGCTGCCCAGGGGCTACAACTGTCTCTTATTACCCCGGCCTGTTTCATCTCCCTCAGCATGTCTTTAGCACATTGATAATGAGCGGGCGGTATGGGTCTATATCTCTCTTTTATTGGTGGGTGGTTACCGGTAGGAATTGTATGTTCTACCCCTTTAATCTGTCCGAAGTCTAATGGGTGTTTACTGAAGACCCGTTCATATTCTTCTACTAGTCGGTACACCCCTTGTTTTTGGTGGGTAGGTGTTGAATCTGTACCTATATGCAACTGCTGACACCAATCGTCTAATTCTCCACTTGAACCATTGTCGTCCGCCTGACATGACGGATTCAAGGGCCCAATAGCTATGATGGCATTGTTGTCAACAGTGTATAGCTTGGCCATGGTAGCGTACCTTGGTAAAGTGACCTCTTCCTCTCCACAATTCAAAAGACGTATGGGCACTCTTCCCCTGTGTACCTCGACTATTCCTCTAGCCGTTAATATTGTGGGTCTACTATCAGTGTACACAGGCTCTACCAAGGCTTGGTAATCTCGTCCTTTAATACCAATGGCTGCTCTACACCATACCAGCATTTCAGTTTTTGGAGGTATCACTATAGGAGTTGGGTCACTTACCCTCACACTGCCGATTTCTCCACCTGCAACCTCTACTTGTTGCTTCAGAACCAATGCTTTTATCTCTCTCCGGAGAATTCTCTGCTGGCAGGATTGGGCAGTTTCCGCAAATTGCTGTAAAATAGTAATAACCTCGGAAAAACAATTTTCTAAAACATTCATACCTACCAATACAAAAGGTTCCCGTCGGTTAACATCAACAATTATGATACCCTGATTTTTTAATTCTGCTCTACCAATCTTAATGGTCATCTCTCTAAATCCTACTTGCGGTACCAATTTTCCATTACTAGCATATATACTTAGCTCAACATTAGATGGTCTTTTATCAATGTCTGAATCTGCCCAGTACCTCTTATAAAGGATATGTGGTATAGATGAAATCTGGGAACCAGTGTCCAACAAGGCATTGAGGGGAATACCGTCCAGCACGATGGGGATAATGGGACGTCCTCCGACGTACTTGTCGTGCCAGGATGTTGGGCCTTGAAAGTTCACTCCTGCAAAGCGGCCCGCATTCCCAGGGGATCCTTGTTTAAATCACAATTGCGGGCGATGTGGCCTGGCTTCCGGCAACGGCGGCAAATAGGCTGTCCATCCGGCTGGTAACGGTCGTTGGGTCGTCCTCTCCACGCTGGGTATCTCTGGGGTCTCATCCAGGGAATATCCTCTCTGCGGTTCGCCAACTCCATCTTGGATGTAGTCTGTGATTCTCTCATTTCCTGCATGGTTTTAGCCATTGAGGTGACAATGTCTGTTAGAGAGTCAAGCTTTTGCTGGAAAGCATCATTAGCACTGGCCTCCAGGGGCTTAACTGATGTCACTAGCACTCTCTGTTGTTGAGGGGTTTCTGTAATGGATGGCTCAGGATCCTGATCCCAAAGTGCCTCTGCCTGCTGGAGACGAATAGCGCTCTCCTTTAACTGGGCAAATGTCACTTCAGGGTCCTTGAAAGTCAGCATACTCGCATGCCCTCGATGAGAAGGGGTTAATAGTCCCTCAATGAATTGATCTTTTAACAATTTATCAGCGCCAGTGTTAAACATTGGTTCAGCCAGTGTAAGCGCTTTAAGGGCCTCCTGTAAATTCAGGGCAAAGTCTCTCACACTCTCATTGGCCTTTTGTTTGCAATTGAAGAATTTGGTCTTTGCTTTGCTACCAGCAGTAGTTTCAAATACTGCCTTTAATCCAGCTAGAATATGCTCAGCAGTGTCTTTTAGATCAGCGGACCATGCTGTGACTTCTCGCTTGGCATTACCACTTAACTGTGCCATCAGCAAACCGACACGCTGAGCTTCTGCCATTGGAAACATGTTTAAATAGGCCAGCAGTTTTTCTTTAAAATCATCAAAAGTATTAGGCTTACCTTCATACACTGGAAGCCATGGAGCACCTGGGGTATATGGCATCAACATCGGCATAATGGGCGCTGCACCTTGCGCCGCTGTGCTGCCGAGCGCTCTGTTCTGTGATTCAGCTGCATTTGTGTCGCCGGGTGTTTCGGCGTCTCCGTGCTGCGACATGTTGCGCCCCCTTAGTTAATCCGGACCCTTCCGGTCCTCTGCTTCCGTAGGGATGGCGTATAATCGTTCCGCTGTGCAGCAGGATTGGTTTTCCCCTTTTGCAGACGTCAGAGCTCTCAGCTTGGTGCCGCCCACAAAGACACGCCCCCTGCTGCTTCTGCTCGCCGTGAGCTCAGTAATGGCGGAATCTGAAATTTTTCAGTCAGATCAGAGCTCAGGGCTATGACACAGTTCAAATAGCAGTTTCGTGCTGTGGCAGTTATGAGGTAATTAGTGATGATGCAATTTTACCTCAGAGGCTGGCGGCCATTTTGTTTCAATGTTAGTCAATGGGGAAAAGTCTATTTCAATGGTTTCCAATGGGAAAATCACCTTTTGATAAAAAAGTCAATTTTTCTCGGATTTTCTCACAATTTTCGGCATTAATCACGGCACACAGTACCCGATTTAACCAGGCACGGTAAATCCTGTTCGTGACGCCAAAGGGAGGTGTGCCGCCCAGCTTAGGGGACCGGGATACCCGGCGCAGGGTCCCTTTCCTTGGGGGAGTCACTGGTGGCTGGACCCAGGCCGTGGCCCCAGGCTGGCACACTCCTAAAAGGGGGTATTTACAGGGGATTTAGAAGTTTATATAATTTATAAAGTTTGTAGATGTTATTGTCGTGACGCCACCCAGAATAATGTGGCTATATATGGCCACCGCTGCCTTGTACTGGCCAGGGGATGATGGTGAGAGGCAGCTGAGATGGTATAGCCCTTTTCCGGGTAGGGCTGTAGGGTCCCCTGGACAGGTGATGTTAAAGTTAATGATGGATGAAGATGGAAGTATGGTGAGGAGATGTTAAGGGCACAGACACTTACTTGATTCACAGCAAATTCTCTCAGCGGTGATGGTCCCAATCCTGGATAGATGGTAGCTGTTAAATCAGAGGCTGAGGCACAGATGAGGTTTAACTGGTTTACTTTCAACCAAACTATAATACAACAAGTCCCGTCTCCGGAGTCTGCAATAGGGGTTCAGTTGCTCAGGCCCCACCGGGTCCTTTACCTCCTGCTTGCGCTGTCTATGTGGCCCTGCTGCCGTGTGTGAACTCGCTGCCGGCCCAAATCTGTCCTCTCTGGGTCCCACTCAACAGGCAACTTGAGTCCTTTGTCTCTCTCTGCTTACCCCCTCCGGGAGTACTGCTGAACTCTTAGTATGTTGCTGTGTCTGGCCCTGTGAAGCTTGTTGTTACCTCACGTTTTTCCGGTTGCTGTATTGTATATAACTAATGCAGCCACGGATCCGGTATCCGTATCTGCGCTTTTTATCTAGGGTAGATAATGATGCTACCCGATTCTGAAAGTGTTTCTCTTATCAGTTTTCTCCTCCTCAGACCGATGGCTTGGCCCTGGAAATTGTCAGTCAGTCCTCAGGAACTCAATGCAGCTCCTGTCACTCTGAGCTCGTGGCTCCAACTGTCTGAAAATTTACCTCAAACCAGTGTTTTATCTCTAGGGAAGTCTCTGGTGTCTCTGGAGCTCCCCCTACTGGCCAAAGGTGGTAGTGCAGTGGCATGGCTTTCTAAGTGAGTGCAACTATTATGATCTTATACTGTGGCTAATACCCGCAGGGGCGCCACACATGATACCTCTCTCATGGGCTCCATGTGTCCCTGAATTTGGGCATGTTGAATTGGGTTGGTGCCGTAAGTTTGGCTGCCATATAGATTGGATCAAGTTTAAAGCACATTTGCTTTATAGTAGGAATCAATAAGGATCGCCATAGTGTGGGAACCAAGGCTTTTCCTGCCAGTGAAGTGTTCGATGCCAAAACCGAGGCCGGTTTTGGGGATAGGGTGACTTTTTTAAGGAGGATGTCTTAAATAATTTCCGCGATTGCCATCCAAAAGGCATGAATGCAAGGGCAGGACCACCAAATATGGAAAAATGAGCCTTTATCATTACTGCATCTCCAACAGAGGTTTGGGAACCTAGGTTGCCAATTGTGTATTTATCAATTTATAAGAGTTCACTTGAAGTTGAGTGCAAGAGAAGGGCCCATTTGAGTGTCTTTAGATGTGAGTTACCTGATCCTGGGAGAAGATTTCTCCCAGATTTTGTTCCCATTCCCGGATGTAAGCTTTCTTAGGGGTAAGGTCTTTCGAAATCAAGGATAAAAATAATTGAGAAAGGATTTGCTTAGGCGGGCGTTGTTAGGCGATGCGCGTTTTAAAGAGAGCTAGGGGTCTGGTTAAATCTAGTGAGGATTTAATCTTCCCCAAGATGCATTGAATTGCCTTGTACTGTAGGAAAATAGGAAAGAGAAGCTAGTGAGGCCAGCCATGGAGGCTATGTCGTGAAAGGGAAGTAGAGCTCCATCAGGGAATATCTCGTCAACTACTTGTACTCTTTTTTGTTCCCAGGAGATCCCTAAGGGTCACTAGGGGTGATAGTCCGAGGGAGATAAATTGCTTTAATTGTTGCCAAAGCAGCAAGCTGGCTCTGGTGTGCTTGTTGGGAGAAGCCTCCTGAATGCTGGGGTTTTTGGGGTTTAAAAGAAGGTTCCTGAGAGGTAAAGTCAACATGTGATCTTCAAACTCAATCCAGATCTTAATTGGCCCCTTCCTCAGCCATTCCACCATCCTGCAAAGCATTGAGGCGTAGTAGTACTGGGTAATACTGGGGTCCCCTCTCCTCCCATGGCCATGGGAAGTGAAAGAGTAAGTGCATTAATGCGAGGCTTATGTCCTCCCAGATGTAGTTATAAAGCATTGAGTTTGCCTTATGTAAGAGGTATCTGGGGATACGCAGTGGCAGCATTTGGAAAATATAAAGGTATTTTCACAAAGTAATACTTTTTATTAGGTTTTTCCTGCCAATCCAGTAGAGGTAGGGTCCCCTCCATTTCTGGAGGGTAGCTTTTGACTTGGATAGTAAGGGCCAACACTTGATGATATCATGGAAAAAATTTGTAAACATAATACATATGAACATAGTTTTGTGGTGAATGTAACCAAAGGGAGAAATATACTGATAGATGGGGTGTATTGAATAATAAATTCTCACCAAATTGTATTTAAACAAATTGACTATTAACTGTATTAATTAATTTCTTTTTATTCAGGTATACATCCAGAATATCTTTACTTAATATTAGGACCTTAGCAGGCAGAACTTAGTTTACTATGTCCCAACTTTTATTACTTCCCCTTCCTTGCCCTTTATCTTTTTTCCTTCCCTCCCCCTTTTCCCATCATTCCTTTTAACTCCAATCCCTTTCCTGTTCTTTTTAGGAAATAAGCTGTGTTTCATTGTATTTGAACATTCTTAAAATTGTTATAATTTGCAGCTTTAAAATATTTTCAATATATGTATATTTGTTATTTCTTATATAATTAAGACTGTTATGAAATATCACTTACTAGAACATTATATTATTTAATCCATTAAAATAATTTTGAACAGTAATGGGGAGATGTTTAAAGGGAACCAACCACCTCAGATGACGTGTATAAGCTGTTAATACATGTCCCTGGACCCTACCTACACCATTGCAGCTATCTTTTTGCTAAGAATATTGATAACAGCAAACCGAAATAAACAGTTTATAAACTTACATGGCTTTAGTACATGAGGGCGTCTCCCTTGGGCTCCAGTACGAGAGGGCTGTGTCTCCAGCAGCTTGAGTGGCTTTCCTCCCCCTCCCTCTCTGTTTGCAGGACGTCACTGAAGGACGTGATATTATCTTATTGTGGGCGGGCACCCAAGCCAGCTCCCGTCCGTGCCCGCCCACAGAAAGATAATATCACGTCCTTCAGTGACGTCCTGCAAACAGAGAGGGAGGGGGAGGAAAGCCACTCAGGCTGCTGGAGACACAGCCCTCTCGTACTGGAGCCCAAGGGAGACGCCCTCATGTACTAAAGCCATGTAAGTTTATAAACTGTTTATTTCGGTTTGCTGTTATCAATATTCTTAGCAAAAAGATAGCTGCAATGGTGTAGGTAGGGTCCAGGGACATGTATTAACAGCTTATACACGTCATCTGAGGTGGTTGGTTCCCTTTAAGTCTAATAGCTCTTTGTGTGTGCACCCTAGTTTAATCCATAGACAAGTGATGAATTTCGGGGGCCAGTGAAATGGATAAATTTTTTGAGCGCATTGATCTTATGTTCAGAGATGTTCACACTGAGGGCCTCGGATATCGTCACATTTACTTTGAAGTTGGAGAGTTTTCCGTATAGTTTTAGAATGCATAGAAGAGAGGAGATATCTGTAAGTGGTTTTGTCAGAAAAAGTAGTACCGTATATACTCGTGTATAAGCCGACCCGTGTATAAGCCGACCCCCCTACTTTTGCCCCAAAAATCTGGAAAAACCTATTGACTCGTGTATAAGCCGAGGGTGGACCCCAGCACAGGTATACAGCCCCCAGCAGTGTGGTATACAGGCCCCCCCCAGTGGTATACAGGCCTCCCCAGTGGTAGTATACAGCAGCCCCAGTGGTAGTATACAGCAGCCCCAGTGGTAGTATATAGCATCCCCAGCAGCCCCAGTGGTACTATATAGCATCCCCAGTGGTAGTATATAGCATCCCCAGCAGCCCCAGTGGTAGTATATAGCATCCCCAGCAGCCCCAGTGGTAGTATATAGCAGCCCCAGCAGCCCCAGTGGTAGTATACAGCAGCCCCAGTGGTAGTATATAGCATCCCCAGCAGCCCCAGTGGTAGTATACAGCAGCCCCAGTGGTAGTATATAGCATCCCCAGCAGCCCCAGTGGTAGTATATAGCAGCCCCAGTGGTAGTATATAGCATCCCCAGCAGCCCCAGTGGTAGTATACAGCAGCCCCAGTGGTAGTATATAGGAGCCCCAGCAGCCCCAGTGGTAGTATACAGCAGCCCCAGTGGTAGTATATAGCAGCCCCAGTGGTAGTATATAGGAGCCCCAGCAGCCCCAGTGGTAGTATATAGGAGCCCCAGCAGCCCCAGTGGTAGTATACAGGAGCCCAAGCAGCCCCAGTGGTAGTATACATCAGCCCCAGAGGTATATACAGCCCCAGTGGTAGTATACAGCCCCAGTGGTAGTATACAGCCCCAGTGGTAGTATACATCAGCCCCAGAGGTATATGCAGCCCCAGTGGTAGTATACAGCCCCAGTGGTAGTAAACAGCCCCCCCTCCTTAATATGGGTCCCCCAGTTCTAATAAACAGCCCCCCCCCTCCTTATCATGTCCCCCCAGACTGCGGCAGCTGTCAAAATAACAAACAGTTTATACATCACCTTCCGGCACAGCTCTCCGCTCCTCCCGTCCTCCGCTCCTCCGCTCACCGGCTTCTTCTTCTTCTTGTGCTGACTTCTGTGACCGCGCGCAGGAAATGACGTCATCTCCTGCGCCCGGTCACATGACACCGGCACAAGAAGAAAGAAGAAGCCGGCGAGCGGAGGAGCGGAGGACGGGAGGAGCGGAGAGCTGCGCCGGAAGGTGATGTATAAACTGTTTGTTATTTTGACAGCTGCCGCAGCCTGGGGGGACATGATAAGGAGGGGGGGGCTGTTTATTAATACTGGGGGACCCATATTAAGGAGGGGGGCTGTGTAGTGCAATATGCACGGCATCCCCCCGCCGTTGATGGACGGGGGGATGCCGTGCATATTCATTGCACTAATGAGGCGGCCCCACGTGACCGCCTGCGGTCACCGCGGCCCCCTCCTGCCTCCTCCAGCTCCCGGTCACAGCCCCCCCCCCACAGCATACCGTATGACCCGTGTATAAGCCGAGGGGGGGACTTTTTAGCCCAATTTTTGGGCTGAAAAACTCGGCTTATACACGAGTATACACGGTAAGTCATCTGCAAAGGCTGCAGTCTTATGACATGTTTGACCTATTTGAAATCCATTAATCATTTGGGAGTATTGTATAGATACCGTAGTATGAGGGGCTTATTTGCAAGGACAAAGAGGAGGGGCGAGAGGGGCAGCCCTGCCATGTACCATTACAAATTAGGAAAGGATCGGAGAGGGAGTTGTTTATTTTGATCCTGGTTGATGGTCAAGTGTACATTTGAAAGATTGCATTGATTAGAAGGGGGGGGGAATTGAAATTTGGTTAGTGTTTCTCGGAGGAAGGTCCAGTCCACCCTGTTGAACACCTTCTCAGTGTCAATGCCAAGAAGCACCAATGTTGTTTTGTGGAATTTTGCATATTGAATGATATCTAGGACTTTCAGGGCATTGTCTCTGCCCTCCCTACCCCTTGTGAAGCCAGTTTGATTTGGAGAGATAATACTAGGTAAAATGTTTGTGATTTGGTGTGCTATCATACTTGCAAGCAATTTTAGGTCAATGTTAAGGAGGTAGATCGGTCTGTAGTTCCCACAGAGTTCCGGATCTTTACCCTCCTTATGTATTAAAGTAATGGCAGATTCAAGTGCCTGATATGGGATAGCATCTCCTTGTAGGATAACATTGCACGTATCAAGCAGATAATTAGAGAGGGAGCAGAGAACAACTTGTAATACAATGATGGGAAGTCGTCCAGCCTAGTAGCCTTCCCACTTGGACATCTCAACAGGGTGGACCGGAGTTCTAATTCAGAGAAAGGTCTCATTGGGTCTGACCTCTGATCATCCAAGAGAGCCAGGAGGGGCATAGTGTATAAAAAGGAAATTGCGTCTAGACACTTTAGATCCTTGCTAGTGGATGATTTGCCACAGTTGAGCTGGTATAAGTTCTTGAACTAAAATAGAAATTCTGAGGTTATATGCGTGCAGTCCAGCGTGCGAGATCCGGTAGAGATCTAAATCACATGGATGTATGTGCGGGATTGGCGGAATTTGATTAAGGAGAGCATGCATTTGGACACCTTGTCACCGTGAACCAGCATTTTATTTCTCCAACTGAAGTGGAAATTTGCAGACTGTTTATTCAATACTTCCTTCAGCTGGAGGCATTTTAGAGTTAGTTGTTCAAGGGTTGTGTTTGGTAATGTATGTTTATGGCTGGTCTCTAGGTCAGCTATCTCCTGATAAAGAGACTGAAAGGCTGACTTTCTAGTATTGTTCAGGTGTGAGGAAATTGAGATGAGTTCCCCACAGACCACAGCCTTGTGTGCCTCCCAAATTACTGGAGCGCTTACCTTGCCTAGTTTATTCACTTCAAAAAAATGAGTTATTGCTGTGAAGATATGTTGTTTAACCTCTGTCATGGAGAGCAGAGATTTATTAAGCCTCCATTGCCGGGTGAGCGAGTAAGAAGTTGTTAACGGAAAGGAGATAGACACCAAGTAGTGGTCCAAGTGGAGAGACGGAACAATGTTGGCTTTAGAAATCAGGAGGAGGACAGATCTAGGGAGAAACACATAATCAAATCTATGGTAGGAACCACGAGGGTGGGATTAATATGGATGGCCTGTTTATCTGAGTGAGACAGTCACCACACATCCACCAACTTCATAGATTGAAGCTTAAGTTTTATTCTGGCAAGGTCTTGAAGCGAGAAAAAACTTTTTTTGTGGAGGAGTCAATAGACTGGTCCAAGGTAAATTTCAATCTCCCCCAAGAATTGTAGTGACTTCCAGGATCAGATTAAATTTCTTTAATGTGGCCAAAAGCTATTTTATTTGTTTTGTATTCGGGGGATATATTTCCCAATGGTTACCATGCTGCCAACTAGTACACACTGGACGAACTCGGAGGAAGAAAAATAAATGAAGAAAATCTCCCAAAACCCGTCTCACAACCCCCACCCCAACAGTCTCGGGTGCCCCTGTAAGCCTAATCGAGTCATATCGAATCAAGCAGTTTCATCGTCTAATCTAGTAGATTGCGCCTTAGTTGTCTTCCGCTTGACCCTCTGTGATTTGAGTGTAAGGTTCAGATGCCAAGGTGTGGGAGGGGACAAAGCTTGCAAGTTGGTCACTAGGTGTACGCCTCCACATCTGGATAGTATTCTAGCATAATATCCAGCTCAGCACATATCGGTTTTATATCTGCCGATGTTCTACCTTGTATTCTGTTGCCCTTGGCCTACATAAAGATTCTGAAAGGAAACAGCCATCTGAATGGAAACTACCGGCGGGCAAGTTTCATAGTGAATGGTTTAAGAAGATGGTGATTCCTGAGGGTGGTGGCAGATAAGTCCTGGAAAATGAGGATTTGGGAGCCCTCATACGTAATATCAAAGGCATCTCTAGCCCACTTGAGCACAATGTCCTTGGTGCAAAAGTCCAAGAATCTACAGAGCATGTCTAATGGGGGGGTCACCTTGGGCAGATCTGGGACGAAGGGTTCCATGAACTCTCACTAGGTCCAAGGTTGTTGGGTCAGTGTCTAGAAGTAGTCGCTTGAAAATAGAGGTAGCCACCAGGTTGAGGGCTTCAGGGGCAACTGACTCTGGTAGGCCCTTGAGGTGTAGATTGTTTCTCCTCTCTCTGTTCTTATGGTCTTCAAGGGCGATGTATATTCAATTAATGTGCATCTCATGGGCTTTGATGCAACTCAGGGAATCATTGGTATGGTGTATGATTGAGGCTTGTGTAGACTCTAGGGCCTCCGCTTTTTGTCCAATGTGTACAATGTAATGTTTAATCGCAGCTAACTCTTTGACGACTGGCTCTAATGCTTTGGCGAGAATCCTTTAAATGGATGATCTCGAGATAGGTTTGCCTTTGCTGTGACCCTCATCTTCAGAGTCGCTGTCATCTTCATATTCTGAGTGGATGTCTGGTTGAGAGGCATGATGGCAAGGCAACTTAAGTGCGGAGGCCATATTGGCCTGTTTTTTGAGGAAATTGTCAACATCTGTTTGTGTGACATTGATGTTAGTTTTGGTTGTGCTTTTTAGCAATTTACTGCTTGGTTTGACCATGGATTGAATGAATTATTATGGTGCAACTATAAGACGGCAGGTCAACCCCTTCACGCACACCCAGTGTGATGACTTCATTGAGGGTGCATTGAAGTTCGGTTTAGAGAAATGGGGCCATCAAAATAGTGAGTTAGGTTTCTTCAGCAGATGGGAGGGCTGAGACCATGGAGGGGAGGTCAGTGGTACAGAGCAGTTACCTCCAGTCAGGTCAGTTAGGAGACCGGAAGCAGAGGTTCATCGTATTGGAAAGTGTCTGGGGAAGCAAGGGATTTCTGAGGGGGGCCTTGGATGGCAGTTATATATATGTTGCGTATAGTAGAACTGAGAGCTTCCTTGGGTAAATCTTCCTGGCCCTTCTATAGAAGATCTGGAACCAGAACACCATACATGGAGAGATCGACATCTTGCTCTGTGGTGGGTATCTGGATTAATGCAGTATCTTTTAATGGGAGCTGTCAACAAGGCTTGGAGTATACTCCTAGTATTCACCCTCTGCCTGTGTGACAGTATTTGTATTGTAGGAGAGTTCCCTCCGCTCCCCCACTGGCTCTCGTCTGTTGCTTATGAAAGCTTCAGGTACAGGCAATCTGTGTGCTGGATTATGGCTGGGGGTGGGGCCTTGAAAACTTCGGGATGCCTGCAACTTCAGGCCCCGATTTTGGCACAGCTACTGGGCCTCTTCTCTTTATGGTGGAGCGAGCAGCAGATCACTCTTTCCCACTCCCCTCAACACTCCCGATACTGCTGGTCTAAGCTGCAGCTGCAGCTAAGCTCCTTGTTAGTCTCAGGTGGAGAGCAGGGCTTCAGCAGCCTGCAACTATAGGCAGCGGCTCCGGCCTATTCACTGGGCTTTTGCACACTGAACGACAGATCACGGTGTTCTCCTGGATCACCGGACGAAGGCCTCCCAAGCATCCCTGCGATGGATTGGAGGTAGTGAATGAGGCAGCTGTATCCACTGGTGCTGGGCCGCCGGGCAGAGTCCAAGAGTGCATCCTGCAGCAGCACTGCGGGCGTGAGGTAAAGGTGACTAAACAGAGTCATCCACCTTCACTGTTCAGGTGGCCAGGTAGCTGAGGGGGATTAGTTTTCTCACTGCCCCTCCAGGCTGCTAAACTCACCCTTTAGTTTTCGAATTTCCCACACTTGCCTCTGTCCGGCACGATGAGTGACTGCCGCACTCACGCCAGCGCAGTGGAGCAGGTGCTCGCGGTGCATTTGAAGTGGCAATGTGTCATGAGACTTGGCATATCTCGTAAGATGTCGGCAATATGCACAGTCTGCGCAGGCGCAGGTGCACCTGTCTGTGCTGATGTCTCACGAGATTTGTGAAGTCTCATGAGACATCGCCACTTCAGTGCACCGCGGGCACCCGCTCCACTGTGCTGATGTAAGTGCGGCTGTCACTCACTGTGCTGGCCAGAGGAGGAGTGGGAAATTTGAAAACTAAAGGGAAGGTTTAGCAGCCTGGAGGGGCGGTGATAAAACCATCCACCCTGTCTAAACAGCATCCTACCGGTCTAAATAGGAGACCAGCTCTGGAAAAAATAAAAGTTCATATTTCAAGTATGAATGGCCAGTCTGGGCACATACAGGGGTTACTAGAACCCCATTTACATAATGTAAATGCTGGTGGGCATAGTTTCAAATGCCGTGGGGTGACAGGTTCCCTTTAAATGTTGAAACTAATGGCTTCATTCAAAACTACAACTCATCCTGTAAAAAAGAAGACCTTATATGATTATGTTGGCTATGTTCTTGGAAAAATCCAAATGTTGTAGTTCTTGCAAGTTGTTGAGGGAAAAAAGCAAAAGCTCAAAAATGAAAATTAGATGCGGATGGAAGGGGAAAAATATTACAAATAAAAATAGTTTCCAGATCACAAGCCAAACTCCAAGTTTCACCTCTTGGCTTCTTTATTTAGAATTTATTTTAGCTTAGTTAGCTAAACAACACAGGCAATGGAGAGCTATTGTGCAAAAAGGTTTTAAAAAGTTGCATCCATAAATGTGTTTCAAGGAAAGCTATCACCCAAAAACCATCTATTGATTAAAACAAAATTTAGTTTTACATGTACTGTATATTTTTAACAAATTTTGCCAATGTTTTCTTTTGATATCACAATTTTTATTTAAAGAAGCAACAACAAAAAACAAAAACAAAAAAGTATTTGATCATTTTGCAGTGATGCATATAGGCTCATACTTCCTATCCTTTAAGGATTGTGGCAAGGTTTATCATCATTGGAGGCAGGGTTACAATGACAAGTAACACTTCTATACCCAGCTGATTACACAGGACCCAGCAATCACAATAAGCGATTTCTCAGCCGATTCTGCTCCTCCTCCCTTCACAATGATATATGCACCTATTACTATATGAGTAAATAAAAAAGATAGGGTCACAATCTGGCCACTGTGGCTATGCACATGTGTTGTTTCCTGACAGTGGAAGTGTTAGCTACTTTATGGCCCCAAACCTATCACTACCTGTCCCTGTAGCTTCCTAGTACATCCCTAATCATCCCTTTCTGACCTAATATTGTACTGTAATAGCTGAAAAATTCATTTTATAACTTACATGTTCGCATGGTAAAAAGGATGGTGTCTTCGTAGTCATTCTGGGCATTCTACCGATGCATGTCTCCCCTCGTTTCGGGATTATCATGACCTGGTGCACGTGATAACCCAATTTCCAAGGGCGATCCCAGTGTTTGAAATCTATAGGCCTCCTTCCTGGTATGGCGCGCCATGTGCGTCATTTCCGGTCCTGTGCATTAATGATAAGTAATGGGTATACTGGCAGACTTAAAATAAATTTTGCTAGAAAATAGGTACAAATACATTATTATATGTGATGCAAAAGAAGTTCTAACAAAACCCCTTCTCATTCCCCAACAGAGTCAGCACGGCAGAGGAGTATAAGCTTTTTTATTTTAATGGGAGCTAATATGGGAAATGAAATAAGGTTGTATGAGTATTGGACAACCCCGTTAAGTCAAAATTTACTGGGCTTTCTATACTCTGGTTTTAAAGCAGAGCCTGCTAAAGTCTTCCTGTATGTTTTACTGTGATATGTCAGGATCCCATATTGGTCTTCGAAAATAGGTTACTTTTACTCTTGCTAAATATATGCTTTTTATATGAAAAAGAATGAAAGTGAATTCACTTTCACTATAATGCTATAAGTTTTCTTCCTCTGTTTGCTCTATAGAGCAGATCTAGCCAGTCTGGCAGCAGAATATATATCAAATGATGTGCATTGCTGAGTTGAATAACATACTTGAATTCAGTGAAGGATTTACACTTAACTAAATAGATCCATCTTACTCTCATTCATTTTTCTGCAGGTAACCATGTTAGGAGAGAGATACTTCCATTGAACAGACAAAATGTGATATACAGGTTCTGAGAGTAGCAGTGCAGAAGGCGCTCTTAATCGACAAACACATAAAGTGAGTCAAGACGTAAGTCAAATGGCTGTATTTTCTGAGGTTTGACTGGTAAGGAATTGAAGAATGTCACTCTTCTGAAGTTATTGGAGGATTATTAGCTGTTTATGTGTGGCGATATGTTTGTAATAGTTATATTTTGGAAAGTCATATTACATTTTGAAGAGTATAGATTTCTTTTACAGACTGCACCATGCATATTTTATTTTAGCTGCTAAGTGTTCTTAAATCCATTTTAGAGAACACCAACATTTTATATGTAAATCATGAACGCTTTCCTTTAATTGTGGTTACACTTTATTGAAAATTCAATAGGAAATACTTTATAGTATTAATGCACAGATCAACTTCCATTTTGAAAGTATTCAAAAGAACTTGGCTGCTTTCTTGACATATGGGTTAAGTAAATATTTAAAGGAAAGCTGTCAGCAGGCTTTTGCTATACAGTGCCTACAAGTAGTCTTCAACCCCCAGCAGATTTAGGTGGTTTGATAAGATGCAAATAAGTTAGAGCCTTCAAACTGCAAACGAGACTAGGATTCATTAACAGAAGCATAAATCTTACAAACCAAAAAGTTATGTTGCTCAGTTGAATTTTAATACATTTTAAACATAAAAGTGTGGGTCAATTATTATTCAACCCCTAGGTTTAATATTTTGTGGAATAACCCTTGTTTGCAAGTACAGCTAATAATCGTCTTTTATAAGACCTGATCAGGCCGGCACAGGTCTCTGGAGTTATCTTGGCCCACTCCTCCATGCAGATCTTCTCCAAGTTATCTAGGTTCTTTGGGTGTCTCATGTGGACTTTAATCTTGAGCTCCTTCCACAAGTTTTCAATTGGGTTAAGGTCAGAGACTGACTAGGCCACTCCATCACCTTGATTTTTTCCCTCTTGAACCAGGCCTTGGTTTTCTTGGCTGTGTGCTTTGGGTCGTTGTCTTGTTGGAAGATGAAATTTCGACCCATCTTAAGATCCTTGATGGCGGAGCGGAGGTTCTTGGCCAAAATCTCCAGGTAGGCCGTGCTATCCATCTTCCCATGGATGCTGACCAGATGGCCAGGCCCCTTGGCTGAGAAACAGCCCCACAGCATGATGCTGCCACCACCATGCTTGACTGTAGGGATGGTATTCTTGGGGTCGTATGCAGTGCCATCCTGTCTCCAAACGTCACGTGTGTGGTTGGCACCAAAGATCTCGATCTTGGTCTCATCAGACCATAGAACCTTGAACCAGTCTGTCTCAGAGTCCTCCAAGTGATCATGAGCAAACTGTAGACGAGCTTTGATATGACGCTTTGAAAGTAAAGGTACCTTACGGGCTCGTCTGGAACGGAGACCATTGCGGTGGAGTACGTTACTTATGGTATTGACTGAAACCAATGTCCCCACTGCCATGAGATCTTCCCGGAGCTCCTTCCTTGTTGTCCTTGGGTTAGCCTTGACTCTTCGGACAAGCCTGGCCTCGGCACGGGAGGAAACTTTCAAAGGCTGTCTAGGCCGTGGAAGGCTAACAGTAGTTCCATAAGCCTTCCACTTCCGGATGATGCTCCCATCAGTGGAGAAAGGTAGGCCCAACTCCTTGGAAAGGGTTTTGTACCCCTTGCCAGCCTTGTGACCCTCCACGATCTTGTCTCTGATGGCCTTGGAATGCTCCTTTGTCTTTCCCATGTTGACCATGTATGAGTGCTGTTCACAAGTTTGGGGAGGGTCTTAAATAGTCAGAAAAGGCTGGCAAAAGAGATAATTAATCCACACATGTGAAGCTCATTGTTCTTTGTGCCTGAACTACTTCTTAATACTTTAGGGGGACCAAACAGAATGCAGGTGGTTTGAGGGGTTGAATAATAATTGACCCTCTGAATTAACTTTTAACGCTTTAAAAAAAAAAAAAAAAAAATTAAAATCTTTTTGGCTGCAGTGCATTTCCCACTTCCAGGCTGATCTACAGTCCAAATGTCACAATGCCAAGTTAATTCCGCATGTGTCAACCAGCTAAATCTGCAGGGGGTTGAAGACTACTTGTAGGCACTGTATAAGTTGAGGAAATGGGTCTGTAAGAGTTAAAAAAGCAAAAAGCAAAGTTTACCTAAACTCAAGGCTTTATTACCCTGTATTTACCATTACAGGACTGCTTTATCACACGCTACGATAGACACTTCACTGTCAATGCACAATCTCGAGTCAGGTGGGGGCAGGGGCAGCCATCTCAGCCCTGCTCTGTCTTTAAAACTAAATTCTTTGAATATGTTAGAATGGGTGCATCCAGTCATCGATGGATTCAAGGTTTCTTTGCCTATATTATGTTACTGTCAAATGAAGTATCTAAAATCTGCTGACAGATTTTCTTTAAAGGGTTAGGCTAGGGTCAGACTTGCGTCATGCATTTGCTAAATGCATGCGCTATTTTCATGTGCAAATGTTGAAAAACGCATGTGTTAACGCACCCATATGCCCCATTGCAAAAAACACATTGCAAAAGTGCAATGCCTTTGACGCTATGCGTTTTTGCAAGTGCACCAAAAACACTTCATGGAGCGTTTTTTAGTGCTTTCGCAAAAACACGTGTTTTTTTTACATGAGAGAGTATGTGAAACGCATGCGTTAAGGCATGCACTAAAAATGAACATACATGCCATGAAAAGGGCAAGGGGAAAAAAAAGAATTCTTTAATGCATCCTTCCAATGGATGCAAGCTCCCAAGTCTGACCCTAGCCTTATTCCAATATTTAGAAGTTATCATCTATCACCCACCAGATTCAAAAAAAGGGGCATCCATGCACTGTCTGAAAGAAGTGGTGGCCAGGTATTCATTTGGAAATGACTGCCTGAAAAACTGAAGAGCTGTATTAGGCTAGGGTCAGACTGCATTAAAGGATCCTTTTTTTCCCTTGCCATTTTCATGACATGTGTGTTCATTTTTAGCGCATGCGTTGATGCATGCATTAACGCGAGGAATGAGTGAGTATACTCGCTACTATTCGGTACTCGCTAAATAGTAGGGTATTTGGGCTACTCGTTACTCTGCGAGTATCCTGCAGAGTAACGAGTCCAATGTAAATCAATGGGAAATGCAATTCCTCTGCTGCTGGACCCTATAAAGAGGTCTGTCAGCAGAGGAAAAACTTGCAATTCCCCATTTCATTGTTTAAAAGCCAGCTGTAAAAAGCCGCCGGCTTTTAAACAATGCTGACAGCCGCTGATAGCTTCCCTGCAGCCTGACAGCGGGATCCTCCGCTCCCCCACCTCCTCCCCACCCTATCCTACCTTAGGATCGGGTGGGGAGCCTGCGGGGAGAGCGGAGGATCCTGCTGTCAGGCAGCCTGGGAGCGCAGACCCGACCGTGGTCAGCAGGGAGCTGTCTGCGGTCATGAACTGAGGTAAAACCGGATTCTCCCGGATTGCCCTGGTCCGGTGCAATCTGGGACCATAGAGCCCCATGTTATGGGGCGCCGGATTGCACCGGACGGGTAAAATCTGGGAGAATCCGGTTTTTAAACCGGTTTGAAAGCCGAATTCTCTCGGATTGTACCGGTCCTGTGCAATCCGGCGCCCCATAACATGGGGCTCTATGGTCCCGGATGGCACCGGACCGGGGCAATCCAAGAGAATTTCAAACCGGTTTTCTCTTTTTGACGCCTTCCGGCCTGGATTTTCAAATGAACAGCTGACTCAGGTCAGCTGTTCAATTGAAATAACAGTGCTGTCAGGTTCATGTGAGTTCATGCTTGCCTGCATGAACTCACATGAACTTTACCATGGGTGCACATCTCTGCTACATCTCTGGTGGAGGTTCTCTACCAGAGATGTAGCAGAGCTAAAGAAGAACCCTGGATTGGACAACGTCGGACGGAAGAGGATTTTTTTAAAATAAAGATGGAGTCCCTATGTGTGTTTTTGTTTTTTTTTTCAAATAAAAATATTTTTTCTTGGTGTTGTGTTTTTATTTAAAGAATTTAATAGAAGTTCATGGCGGTCATGTCTAATATTGGCGTTACCCCATGAATTTCGAGCTTAGGGCCACCTGATAACAAAAAGCTGGCCCTAACCCCTTTATTACCCAGTGAGCCACCGCACCAGGGCCCTGGAAGAGTTGGGTTCAGGGCCAGAACATGGCGCTTCAATAAACGCGCCATTTTCTGGGGTGGCTGCGGGCTGCTATTCGCAGCCGGGGGTGCCCAGAAGGCTTGGGCCTCCCTGCACTTCGGATTCTAGGCCCCAGCTGACTTGCTGGACCTGGCTGGACATAGAAATCGCGCGGAGCCCCACACATTTTTTTTATTATTTCATGAAATATGTCCCCGGACATCCCCATTGCAGACACTAAACGTCTGGATATGAATGAGTAACTGGGCATGCACAAGTCCAGCATGCATGCCCAGTTACTCATTCTACCACTATCTTCTTAATTACTGCCGTGCCTCACACACATTCCACAATGGGATGCATAGGGCCAGAAAGGGAGTAGCTGATTGGGAGAAAAGAAAGATTGCGTTCCCCTGTGGAACGCAAAACCAGGAAATAAGCAGGAAACAAGAAGAGACAGCGTTACATAGTGGAGCACAAAGAGGCACAGACAGCACTCACTGAGGTCACCTGAGGACAGCTCAGGTAACCATGGTAACTGCTAACCATTGCAATTACCATGGTTACCTGAGCTGTCCTCACCTGTGAGTCACCGCTTACCCGACTGCAGCTCTCTGGGTTCTCATACAGTGTTTGGAGGCCGCAATGACAGGATGCCTTGTTCTTCACCGCAACCCTTGATAAAGTAGAGCTGAGATTGCAATATGGCCACCCGAGGGAAGATGTAGCAGAATATAGTGGATGGGTATGAGGGAGTAATAAAGATAGAGTCAAGATGTGTTTATGTTTTTTATTATAATAATTTTTTTTTTCTGTGTGTGTGTGGTTTTTTTAACACTTCACTTAATGGATTGGTAATGAACAGGTATCAGAAGACACTGGACATTACCAATGCAGGGCTTAATGACAGCTGTCAATCATCAGCTGTCATTAACTCCTTTATTACCCAGTTTGCCACCGGCACCAGGGCAACTCAAAGAGCCGTGTAAAGCACCAAGAAGCCCTACACATTTTGGGGGGGCAAGCCAAGGTAAAATTAGACAGCTGAGGGTGATAGTTTGCAGTTATTTGCTTTGTTTTTTTTTTTTTTACTATTACTCATTTATTTTACACACTATCATGGCAGGTTGGTTGCCATACACTAGTGTGTATGGGAACCAAGTACAGACACTGTCCAGATTGTGGAAATGCAGTCTAATTTCAACAGTCAATCACAGACACTCTCAAGGGAGAGTGTGTCTGTAATTGACTGTTGCCAGTCAGTGCAGTGAATATTCATGAGCAGATGGGGGAAAGACAGCTGTCACCCCCAGCGCCACAGATCCTGCCCCCATCGTGATGTCACAGCCCTCCCGATGCGATAGCATTAGACCCACATCTAGTCCAAAATAAAACACCTACATCAACAATTGCCATACTCCAGTTTTGTGCCTTCCACAACTATCACTGCACCCTTTGTACCCTCACACATTTATAGGATATGTGCCTAAAACATCCTTTACCCGAATTGGGCTTGCTGGCATTCATTCCATATAGCGCTAATGTATAACTGCATTAGTGTATATGGTTGTGTGTATGTGTACATATGAAGGATAAACTAGACACATGATTGACTTTTCTAACTGTATGATATTGAACACAGCCACAGGTATCAATCGTTTCAGCAGGCGATCGCAGTAATCATGAATATAAAAACTTGAGTCTGCTGTAGTCTTTCTAGTGCAGCAACAGCACTGTATTTTTAGATTATGCTAGCTTTAATGCCCAACAAGCAGGTATTAGAACTGCAGGCAACAATGGATGACATACCACTTTTATGCAGCAAGAATTTCTGTTAAAAACAAAGCAGTTTACAATGGTAAACTGTGAAATCAGGTGATTATGGTAATGTTAAACTTTATGATGCTGCTGTATATAGGTAGAAATCTTAGTTTTGTTAATGTACTCCTCCTGTAGTCTTGCTTGGCTCTGTTACTTTATCTATGCAGTAAGCTTGGTTCTGTTACAATATATGAATACAACCCATGGCAAAAATTATGGAATCACCGGGCTTGGAGGATGTTCATTTAGTTGTTTAATGTTGTAGAAAAAAAGAACATCACAGACATGGCACAAAATTAAAGTCATTTCAAATGGCAACTTTTTGACTTTCAGAAACACTAAAAGAAATCAAGATGAAAAATGTGGTAGTCAGTAAGGGTACCTTTTTTCAGACCAAGCAGAGGGAAAAAATTATGGAATCACTCAATTCTGAGGAAAAAATTATGGAATCACCCTGTAAATTTTCATTCTCAAAACTAACACCTGCATCAAATTAGATCTGCTCGTTAGTCTGCATATAAAAAGGAGTGATCACACCTTGGAGAGCTGTTGCACCAAGTGGACTGATATGAATCATGGTTTCAACATGAGAGATGTAAATTGAAACAAATTAGAGGATTATCAAACTCTTAAAAGAGGGTAAATCAACATGCAATGTTGCAAAAGATGTGGGTTGTTCAATCAGCTGTGCCTAAAATCTGGACCAAATACAAACAACATGGGAAGGTTGTTAAAGGCAAACATACTGGCAGACCAAGGAAGACATCAAAGCGTCAAGACGACTGGAAACTTAAAGCAATATGTCTCCAAAACAGGAAATGCACAACAAAACAAATGAACGAATGGGAGGAAACTGGAGTCAATGTCTGTGACCGAACTGTAAGAAACCGCCTAAAGGAAATGGGATTAACATGTAGAAAAGCTAAACAAAAGCCTTCATTAAAACCTAAACAGAAAAAACAAGGCTACAATGGACTAAGGAAAAGCAATCGTGGACTGTGGAGGATCTGATGAAAGTCATATTCAGTGATGAATCGCAAATCTGCATTGGGCAAGGTGATGATGCTGGAACTTTTGTTTGGTGCCGTTCCAATGAGATTTATAAAGATGACTGCATGAAGAGAACATACAAATTTCCACTGTCATTGATGACATGGGGCTGTATGTAAGGTAAAGGCACTGGGGAGATGGCTGTAATTACATCTTTTATAAATGCCCAAGTTTACATTGATATTTTGGACACTTTTCTTATTCCATCAATTGAAAGGATGTTTGGGGGAGATGAAATCATTTTTCAAGATGACAATGCATCATGCCATAGAGCAAAAACTGTGAAAACATTCCTTGAAAGAAGACATAAGGTCAATGTCATGGCCTGCAAATAGTCCAGATCTCAATCCAATTGAAAATCTTTGGTGGAAGTTGAAGAAAATAGTCCATAACAAGGCCCCAACCTGCAAAGCTGTTCTGGCAACATCAATCAGAAAGTTGGAGCCAGATTGATGATGAGTACAGTTTGTCATTCATTAAGTCCATGCCTCAGAGACTGCAAGCTGTTGTTAAAGCCAGAGGTGGTGCAATAAAATACTAGTTATGTATTGGAATGTTCTTTTGTGTGTTTGTTTTTCATGATTCCATAATTTTTTCCCACTGCTTGGTCTGAAAAAAATTACCCTTCCTGACTACCACATTTTTTATCTTGAATTCTTTTAGTGTTTCTTAAAGCCATAAAGTTGCAATTTGAAATGTCTTTAGTTTTGTGCCATGTCTGTAATCTGCTTTTTTTCAACAGCATTAAACAACTGATTGAACATCCTCCGAGCACAGTGATTCCATAATTCTTGACAGGGTTGGTAGTAGCCTTGGTTCTGCTACTTTTTCAATGTAGTAAATGTGGCGCCCCTGCGGGTATTAGCCACAGTATAAGATCATAATAGTTGCACTCACTTAGAAAGCCTAGCCACTGCACTACCACCTTTGGCCAGTAGGGGGAGCTCCAGAGACACCAGAGACTTCCCTAGAGATAAAACACTGGTTTGAGGTAAATTTTCAGACAGTTGGAGCCACGAGCTCAGAGTGACAGGAGCTGCATTGAGTTCCTGAGGACTGGCTGACAATTTCCAGGGCCAAGCCATCGGTCTGAGGAGGAGAAAACTGATAAGAGGAACACTTTCAGAATCGGGTAGCATCATTATCTACCCTAGCAGATACGGATACCGGATCCGTGGCTGCATTAGTTATATACAATACAGCAACCGGAAAACGTGAGGTAACAACAAGCTTCACAGAGCCAGACACAGCAACATACTAAGAGTTCAGCAGTACTCCCGGAGGGGGTAAGCAGAGAGAGACAAAGGACTCAAGTTGCCTGTTGAGTGGGACCCAGAGAGGACAGATTTGGGCCGGCAGCGAGTTCACACACGGCAGCAGGGCCACATAGACAGCGCAAGCAGGAGGTAAAGGACCCGGTGGGGCCTGAGCAACTGAACCCCTATTGCAGACTCCGGAGACGGGACTTGTTGTATTATAGTTTGGTTGAAAGTAAACCAGTTAAACCTCATCTGTGCCTCAGCCTCTGATTTAACAGCTACCATCTATCCAGGATTGGGACCATCACCGCTGAGAGAATTTGCTGTGAATCAAGTAAGTGTCTGTGCCCTTAACATCTCCTCACCATACTTCCATCTTCATCCATCATTAACTTTAACATCACCTGTCCAGGGGACCCTACAGCCCTACCCGGAAAAGGGCTATACCATCTCAGCTGCCTCTCACCATCATCCCCTGGCCAGTACAAGGCAGCGGTGGCCATATATAGCCACATTATTCTGGGTGGCGTCACGACAATAACATCTACAAACTTTATAAATTATATAAACTTCTAAATCCCCTGTAAATACCCCCTTTTAGGAGTGTGCCAGCCTGGGGCCACGGCCTGGGTCCAGCCACCAGTGACTCCCCCAAGGAAAGGGACCCTGCGCCGGGTATCCCGGTCCCCTAAGCTGGGCGGCACAGCTCTCTTTGGCGTCACGAACAGGATTTACCGTGCCTGGTTAAATCGGGTACTGTGTGCCGTGATTAATGCCGAAAATTGCGAGAAAATCCGAGAAAAATTGACTTTTTTATCAAAAGGTGATTTTCCCATTGGAAACCATTGAAATAGACTTTTCCCCATTGACTAACATTGAAACAAAATGGCCGCCAGCCTCTGAGGTAAAATTGCATCATCACTAATTACCTCATAACTGCCACAGCACGAGACTGCTATTTGAACTGTGTCATAGCCCTGAGCTCTGATCTGACTGAAAAATTTTAGATTCCGCCATTACTGAGCTCACGGCGAGCAGAAGCAGCAGGGGGCGTGTCTTTGTGGGCGGCACCAAGCTGAGAGCTCTGACGTCGGCAAAAGGGGAAAACCAATCCTGCTGCACAGCGGAACGATTATACTCCATCCCGACGGAAGCAGAGGACCGGAAGGGTCCGGATTAACTAAGGGGGCGCAACATGTCGCAGCACGGAGACGCCGAAACACTCGGCGACACAAATGCAGCTGAAGCACAAAACAGAGCGCTCGGCAGCACAGCGGCGCAAGGTGCAGCGCCCATTATGCCGATGTTGATGCCATATACCCCAGGTGCTCCATGGCTTCCAGTGTATGAAGGTAAGCCTAATACTTTTGATGATTTTAAAGAAAAACTGCTGGCCTATTTAAACATGTTTCCAATGGCAGAAGCTCAGCGTGTCGGTTTGCTGATGGCACAGTTAAGTGGTAATGCCAAGCGAGAAGTCACAGCATGGTCCGCTGATCTAAAAGACACTGCTGAGCATATTCTAGCTGGATTAAAGGCAGTATTTGAAACTACTGCTGGTAGCAAAGCAAAGACCAAATTCTTCAATTGCAAACAAAAGGCCAATGAGAGTGTGAGAGACTTTGCCCTGAATTTACAGGAGGCCCTTAAAGCGCTTACACTGGCTGAACCAATGTTTAACACTGGCGCTGATAAATTGCTAAAAGATCAATTCATTGAGGGACTATTAACCCCTTCTCATCGAGGGCATGCGAGTATGCTGACTTTCAAGGACCCTGAGGTGACATTTGCCCAGTTAAAGGAGAGCGCTATTCGTCTCCAGCAGGCAGAGGCACTTTGGGATCAGGATCCTGAGCAATCCATTACAGAAACCCCTCAACAACAGAGAGTGCCAGTGACATCAGTTAAGCCCCTGGAGGCCAGTGTTAATGATGCTTTCCAGCAAAAGCTTGACTCTCTAACAGACATTGTCACCTCAATGGCTAAAACCATGCAGGAAATGAGAGAATCACAGACTACATCCAAGATGGAGTTGGCGAACCGCAGAGAGGATATTCCCTGGATGAGACCACAGAGATACCCAGCGTGGAGAGGACGACCCAACGACCGTTACCAGCCGGATGGACAGCCTATTTGCCGCCGTTGCCGGAAGCCAGGCCACATCGCCCGCAATTGTGATTTAAACAAGGATCCCCTGGGAATGCGGGCCGCTTCGCAGGAGTGAACTTTCAAGGCCCAACACCCTGGCACGACAAGTACGTCGGAGGACGTCCTATTATCCCCATCGTGCTGGACGGTATTCCCCTCAATGCCTTGTTGGACACTGGTTCCCAGATTTCATCTATACCACATATCCTTTATAAGAGGTACTGGGCAGATTCAGACATTGATAAAAGACCATCTAATGTTGAGCTAAGTATATATGCTAGTAATGGAAAATTGGTACCGCAAGTAGGATTTAGAGAGATGACCATTAAGATTGGTAGAGTAGAATTAAAGAATCAGGGTATCATAATTGTTGATGTCAACCAACGGGAACCTTCTGTATTGATAGGTATGAATGTTTTAGAAAATTGTTTTTCCGAGGTTATTACTATTTTACAGCAATTTGCGGAAACTGCCCAATCCTGCCAGCAGAGAATTCTCCGGAGAGAGATAAAAGCATTGGTGCTGAAGCAACAAGTAGAGGTTGCAGGTGGAGAAATCGGCAGTGTGAGGGTAAGTAACCCAACTCCTATAGTGATACCTCCAAAAACTGAAATGCTGGTATGGTGTAGAGCAGCCATTGGTATTAAAGGACGAGATTACCAAGCCTTGGTAGAGCCTGTGTACACTGATAGTAGACCCACGATATTAACGGCTAGAGGAATAGTCGAGGTACACAAGGGAAGAGTGCCCATACGTCTTTTGAATTGTGGAGAGGAAGAGGTCACTTTACCAAGGTACGCTACAATGGCCAAGCTATACACTGTTGACAACAATGCCATCATAGCCATTGGGCCCTTGAATCCGTCATGTCAGGCGGACGACAATGGTTCAAGTGGAGAATTAGAAGATTGGTGTCAGCAGCTGCATATAGGTACAGATTCAACACCTACCCACCAAAAACAAGGGGTGTACCGACTAGTAGAAGAATATGAACGGGTCTTCAGTAAACACCCATTAGACTTCGGACAGATTAAAGGGGTAGAACATACAATTCCTACCGGTAACCACCCACCAATAAAAGAGAGATATAGACCCATACCGCCCGCTCATTATCAATGTGCTAAAGACATGCTGAGAGAGATGAAACAGGCCGGGGTAATAAGAGACAGTTGTAGCCCCTGGGCAGCCCCTCTGGTAATAGTTAAAAAGAAAGACGGAACCATGAGAATGTGCGTAGACTACCGGCAGATTAATCACATTACCCATAAAGACGCCTACCCCTTACCTAGAATTGAAGAGTCATTAGCCGCTTTAAGATCTGCTAACTATTTTTCCACCTTAGACTTAACAAGTGGGTATTGGCAAGTCCCTGTGGCTGAGGAAGATAAAGAGAAGACAGCATTTACCACACCAATGGGTCTCTGTGAATTTAATTGTATGCCGTTCGGACTCTGCAACGCACCCGGTACCTTTCAGCGATTGATGGAATGCTGTCTCGGACACAAGAACTTTGAAGCCGTCCTTCTGTACCTAGATGATGTAATAGTCTACTCAAAGACTTACGAACAACATCTACAAGATCTGGCAGAAGTGTTCGAGGCCTTATCCCGGTATGGTATGAAGATCAAGCCATCAAAATGTCACCTTCTAAAGCCAAAGGTACAATACCTGGGACATGTTGTAAGTTCAGAAGGAGTAGCACCGGATCCCGAGAAAGTAACCGCAATAAGGGATTGGCCAAGACCTACCAGCGTGAAACAGGTGAGGCAATTCCTGGGACTGGTGGGCTACTATCGTAGATTCATCCAAGGGTTCACCAAGCTAGCAGCACCTCTACAAGACATCCTGGTAGGGCAGTCGAAGAAGCCTTCAAACCGCAATCCTCCTTTCCAGTGGAGTGATGAGAGGGAAGATTCCTTTGAAAAGTTGAAGAAGGCATTGACCGGAGAAGAAGTTCTGGCATACCCTGATTACCATCAACCTTTCATCCTTTACACAGATGCCAGTAATGTGGGACTGGGAGCGGTACTATCTCAGAAGCAAGGAGGCAAGGAGAAAGTCATCGCCTTTGCAAGTAGAAAGCTCCGGCCTACTGAAAGAAATCCTGAAAATTACAGCTCCTTCAAGTTGGAACTACTGGCAGTAGTCTGGGCTGTGACTGAGCGTTTCAAACACTACTTGGCAGCTGCAGAATTCACCGTCTATACTGATAACAACCCATTGACCCACCTGGATACAGCCAAGCTAGGTGCGCTGGAACAGCGATGGATAGCCCGGCTGTCTAATTACAACTTCGTGATCAAGTATAGAGCAGGCCGAAAGAATGGAAATGCAGACGCCTTATCCCGGATGCCGCACTTGAGAGACGTGGAAGAAGAACCGGTAGAACTTGAAGAAATTGAACTACCCGCCTTCCATTGTCCCAAGGTAGGACAGTATCAATCCAGTGCCTACCAGAAACATCAACAGGTGAATCTCAACCCATTAGCACACCACAGATGGGCTGACACTCAAGACAGCAATCCAGCTGTGAAGTTGGTGAAAGAACTGCTGACTGAGCAAAGTGCGTATCCCAATGAAAATGCACCGAAAGAGACACATCAACTCTGGAAAGAGAGAGGCAAAATGTTCCTGTACCAAGGAAAGCTGTGCAGAAGATATACCAATCCAAAGACGCATGAGCTAGTATGGCAGATCATTGTGCCTAAACAAGATGTAAAAATGGTCCTAGAAGCTTATCACAATGGTGCTGGTCACTTCGGGTGGAAAAAGCTAGAAGTACTTTTAAGAGAAAGATTCTACTGGGTTGGAATGAGAAGATCAATTGAAGAATGGTGCAGAAACTGTGGTCCGTGCAACCTCAGAAGAAAAGATCTAAAAAACCAAAGAGCACCACTCCAGCCTATAGTTACCAAGCAACCACTTGAGCTCGTAGCAATAGACCACGTGAAATTGACACCAAGCCGGTCCGGCTATGTCTATGCTTTAACCATAGTGGACCATTACTCACGTTTCTTGGTAGTAGTGCCTGTGAAAGATCTCACTGCAAAGACAGCAGCTAAGGCGTTCCAGACCTACTTTTGCAGACCCCATGGATATCCGGAACAAGTACTCGCAGACCAAGGCACAGCATTTGAATCAGAGATCTTCAGAGAATTTTGCAATATGTATGGTTGCAAGAAGATCCGTACAACAGCCTATCATCCGCAAACAAATGGCTTATGCGAAAAAATGAACCATATTGTAATTGATCTCTTAAAGACTTTACCAGAGACAGAGAGAAATCTATGGCCAGAGAAATTGCCTGATTTGGTAGACCTCTATAACAATGTCCCGGTAAGCTCCACAAACTGTACCCCAGCTTACCTTATGCGTGCAAGACCTGGCAAGCTACCAATAGATCTAGAAATGGGCATTGTAAAACCTGACGCAGAAGTGCAGGATTCCAACTGGGACTCCCTACGCCAACAACAATATCGCCAAGTGCAAGAATGCGTAGAAAGGAATCTCCAGAAAACTAGAGAAAGACAAGAGCAATACTTCAACCAGAATGCTCTAGCAACCCCATTAAAACCTGGTGATCAAGTGCTCAAGAGAAACCGTCGCACTAATAAACTGGACAATCAGTGGGAATCCGTCCCATATACAGTTTTACCAATGAGAGTGAACAATCCTAAAATGTGTCTTATAAGCAAAGATGGTGGATTAACATCAGTACTAGTGTCAAGAGACAATCTAAAACTATGTCCAGAGACATTGAGAGAAAAAGAAGTCATTCAACATGAACCAGAAGTTATTCAACCAGTACCGGTTCAACCTGTTAACGAAAAAGAAGAAGATGGAGTATATCACACCTATCTAGGAGACTTTCCTAAAACCTGGCCAAACTACAATGGTGCAGTAGTAGTTCCCATGATGGCCTTCTATCAAACACCAGAGCCTGTAATACCAGAAGTCCCAAGACAGGAAGAACAAATTCCTAGTAATAATAGTCCTGGACACGGTGGAATTGCCAATCCCACAAATGTGGAATTATCCCTAGCAGAACCAGAAGTACTTACTAGGTATACGTCCACTCACACCATCACATTGAGTACACCCAGTACACAAGCGTTACGCAGATCACAGCGTAGTACTCAGGGTCAATTACCAGCAAAATATGTAGACTACCAAATATAAACAGATTTCATGTGCATTGTATATTTGTTAAAGTTATGCAGTTGAATAGAATCCTAAAAGGTATGATGTAAAGTGGCAGTCACGGAGAGTTAAAACTTGGCCTCATATGCGGTGACCCGAGGGCCTTGAGGCCTACTGCACTTACAACCAGAAATATCTGAAAGGAACTTGTTTAGTTGTTAATTAGTAGTTATTAGATGTAACGTTAAAAAGCTCAGTACCTACAGAGACTATTCTGTATGAACTACTTGCATATTCTTGAGTTCTTTTCTTCATTTATCAGCCCGGAGGCGGTAAATTAAAGCTCCGGAAAGACTGCTTTTTTAAACATTCTTAAGTTTATTCATAACCTTTGTTGGAAAAATGGACGCTAATTGCAGTGCCTTTCCTAACAAATAAATAGCCCTCAAGGACAGAGCTGTATTAATGGACGCTATTTGAAGTGACTTTTTACAAGACTCTATTTTTTAAACTTGAGTGGTTTTTGTAACTTTTTATTTTTTTTTTAAGACTCTGTAGATATTATCTGTTATATCTTATGTTTATTGTCCCACAGTCCCGGAGTACTGTTCTTAACTAAGGGGGAATGTGGCGCCCCTGCGGGTATTAGCCACAGTATAAGATCATAATAGTTGCACTCACTTAGAAAGCCTAGCCACTGCACTACCACCTTTGGCCAGTAGGGTGAGCTCCAGAGACACCAGAGACTTCCCTAGAGATAAAACACTGGTTTGAGGTAAATTTTCAGACAGTTGGAGCCACGAGCTCAGAGTGACAGGAGCTGCATTGAGTTCCTGAGGACTGGCTGACAATTTCCAGGGCCAAGCCATCGGTCTGAGGAGGAGAAAACTGATAAGAGGAACACTTTCAGAATCGGGTAGCATCATTATCTACCCTAGCAGATACGGATACCGGATCCGTGGCTGCATTAGTTATATACAATACAGCAACCGGAAAACGTGAGGTAACAACAAGCT
Source organism: Allobates femoralis (assembly GCA_033576535.1). Lineage (NCBI taxonomy): Eukaryota > Metazoa > Chordata > Amphibia > Anura > Aromobatidae > Allobates > Allobates femoralis. The sequence continues at coordinate 391,272,898 of JARQOC010000002.1, forward strand.
TCACAGGGCCAGACACAGCAACATACTAAGAGTTCAGCAGTACTCCCGGAGGGGGTAAGCAGAGAGAGACAAAGGACTCAAGTTGCCTGTTGAGTGGGACCCAGAGAGGACAGATTTGGGCCGGCAGCGAGTTCACACACGGCAGCAGGGCCACATAGACAGCGCAAGCAGGAGGTAAAGGACCCGGTAGGGCCTGAGCAACTGAACCCCTATTGCAGACTCCGGAGACGGGACTTGTTGTATTATAGTTTGGTTGAAAGTAAACCAGTTAAACCTCATCTGTGCCTCAGCCTCTGATTTAACAGCTACCATCTATCCAGGATTGGGACCATCACCGCTGAGAGAATTTGCTGTGAATCAAGTAAGTGTCTGTGCCCTTAACATCTCCTCACCATACTTCCATCTTCATCCATCATTAACTTTAACATCACCTGTCCAGGGGACCCTACAGCCCTACCCGGAAAAGGGCTATACCATCTCAGCTGCCTCTCACCATCATCCCCTGGCCAGTACAAGGCAGCGGTGGCCATATATAGCCACATTATTCTGGGTGGCGTCACGACAATAACATCTACAAACTTTATAAATTATATAAACTTCTAAATCCCCTGTAAATACCCCCTTTTAGGAGTGTGCCAGCCTGGGGCCACGGCCTGGGTCCAGCCACCAGTGACTCCCCCAAGGAAAGGGACCCTGCGCCGGGTATCCCGGTCCCCTAAGCTGGGCGGCACATAAGCTTTCTTCTGTTACAATACAGTGGCATACAAATGTTTGGGCACACGTGGTCAAAATTACCATTATTGTGAACAGTTAAACAAGTTGAAAATGAAATCAACTCTAAAATGCATAAAGTTACACATTTCCTTTGTATTTTAGGCAAAAAAATAATAATTTTTAACATTTTAGTGATTTCAAGTTGCCCTTTCCTCAGTTTGATATGTCATTAAAAAATGACAGCTGACACAAACAGTGGAAGTCAAGATAAAATCTGGAAGGCCAAGCAAAATATCAGTGAAAGCTACTCATAGGATTGCTACAGAGGCAAATATAAACCCCATTTGAATGCAAAAGACCTTCAAGGAGATTTACTGAACCACATAAAATATTGAAAAATAACTCACTATAGCCAACCTAATACTAAATGCACAAACTGGATGCCGAGAACTTCCCAAAGTAGAGATGGAGGCAGCGCTGGTGCATCGTGCAGATGGAACAACCACTCACAGCCTCTCAATGGAGGGGAACAGCCGCTTGCATAATGCACACTAATAATGCTGCATAAAGAATGTCATATAGATGGGATACACACATAGTGTCTGAACTAGAGCCTATTAGCACCAGGTGCGGCGAACTAGTTAAAACTGCATGAATATATGCACCATGTCTGAACAATAGCCTATTAATAACGCATTTATCATTAGTAATGCATTAGTATATGTATTTAGAATTAGGTTGGCAATAGTGAGTTATTTTTTAATATTTTCTGTGGTTCAGCAATTAAGATAGGGACTTGCAAGTGTGAAGACCCTTGACGTATGTATTTTGACCAAAATACCAAGTAATACCCCACTTTTTATGCACATTTTATACACTTTTGCAGCGTGTAGTGGGGCTTTCTGAGTTTAGATGGCAAACTGGTGAGCCTGTCTTGTGAGATACACTCATATAGTGTTAACCAAGGCATCAAGCAGAGAGGGGCGTGCATAATTACAAGGCAGCAGCACACAGGCCCCGCCTATTTGCGGCTTCCTCAGAAAGAGAGAACTCACACAGGACAAAGTAAATATAAAGTTTTCTTTACTTTACAAAATCAATTTTTTCTGCAAAAGGGATGGCTAGAAATGATAAGAGGTGGTGCAGGGACAGGTCTAAAGATACAGGGGGGTCAGTTTGTGGGTTTAGGATCACTTTAATAGCAGACACACATGTTTGCCCCAGTCTCCGGATAGCTGCAGCAGCAATTCTCCTTCTGCCTCCTGTGACCCGCTTTACCTTCGCTGCCCCCTACAGTGAATCAAGCACAACTGGACTATAAGACAACCGCCCCATCTTTCCTACCACATTTAGGAAAAAAAAGTGTTTCTTATTGTCCAAAAAAGTATGGTAATTATATAAGTGTTAACCCTTTCAAAAACTGTCAATTTTTTTGTTTTGCACTTTTGACACATAGCTGAATGAGGTATTTTTCTTTGCTGGACAAGTTGTAGTTTTGAATTACATTATTCATTTTATCATATAATGTACTGAAAAAATATGAACATTTTTTAAGTGTGTTAAAATCGTGAACCCCTGCCCAATAAAAAATCTACTATTATTTTTTTCCTTTTCTTTTCTTTTCTTTTCTTTTCTTTTCTTTTCTTGCTACCTGTGTGTGACCAACAGGTCTTTGCTGTTTTTAAAGCTCTTCCTAGATTGGCAGTAGAGACTAATAATGCAGGTGCAGTGGCAGGCAAGTGGGATGCTTGTGTGGGTGCATTAAACTACAGTGGGTACGGAAAGTATTCAGACCCCTTAAATTTTTCTCTCTTTGTTTCATTGCAGCCATTTAGTAAATTTAAAAAAGTTAATTTTTTGTCTCAGTAATGTACACTTTGCACCCCATCTTGACTGAAAAAAATAGAAATGTAGAAATGTTTTCAAATTTGTTATTAAAGAAAAACAGATGTTACATGGTCATAAGAATTCAAACCGTTTGCTCAGACATTCATATTTAAGTCACATGCTAACCATTTTCTTGTTATGGTTCTACTTCTTCATTGCAGTCCAGCTGCAATTTTAATTAAACTGATAGGACTTGATTTGGAAAGGCACATATCTGCCTATATAAGACCTCACAGCTCAAAGTGCATGTCAGAGCAAATGAGAATCATGAGGTCAAAGGAACTGCCTAAGGAGCTCAGAGACAGAATTGTGGCAAGACACAGATCTGGCCAAGGTTATAAAATAATTTTTGCAGTATTTAAGGTTCCTAAGAGCACAGTGGCCTTCATAATCCTTCATTTGAAGATGTTTGGGATGAACAGAAGTGTTCCTACACCTGACTGTCCAGTAATCATGGGAGAAGAGCTTTGGTGAGAGAGAGGTAAAGAAGAACCACTTGTGGTTAATGGACCCGCGTGTTGTACACATTTTCATTAAAGCCTAAAGGTAATTTACTACTGGCCGTGGAGCTGTAATTATTCCCTAGGGCTTACCACATACTCTATCCTTTCTTCATTACCTTACATATCCTCCCTACGGGGAGGGGGGTGTGGAGCTGCTCTGGGCTACAGGACCTGGTCTTCGTTATTTAGATCCTCCTGAGCTGTCACGTGACCCTTGGTCTCCGAGGAAATCGCTGAAGACGCCATTTGTTCACATTATTCCAGAAGAGTGAAATTCATTATTTCAAAGACCTCGCAAGTGTGCAAGTTTATCCGGTTGTGCGGACAGCACAACTGGTAAAGGTGAGCAATACAAAAATATACCGAGGGTAATTATTGTTAACGCAGTATGGCGCAAATTGGATTTGATTTTTCACATATGAAGGATTAACAGACTATGAGAAATAAGATTCTCTGTTCTGATGAGACCAAGATAGAACTTGTTAGTGATAATTCTAAGTGTTATGTGTGGAGAAAATTAGGCACTTCTCATCACCTGCCCAATACAGTCCCAGCAGTGAAACATGGTGTTGGTAGCATCTTGCTATGGGGATGTTTTTAAGCTGCAAGGACAGGTTGACTGGTTACAATTGAAGGAAACATGAATGCAGTCAAGTACAGAGATTTCCTGAATGAAAACCTCTTCTACAGAGCTCTGGAACTCAGACTTGGCCGAAGGTTCACCTTCCAACAAGACAATGACCCTATGCACACAGCTAAAATAACAAAGGAGTTGCTTCAGAACAACTCTGTGACCATTCTTGACTGACCCAGTCAGAGCTCTGAACCAAACCCAATTGAGCATCTGTGGAGAGACCTGAAAATGGCTGTCCACTAACATTCGCAATCCAACCTGACAGAACTGTAGAGGATCTGCAAAAAAGAATGGCAGACAATCCCCAAAAGCTTTTTGCATCATTCCCAAGAAGACCCCCAAGAAGACTCATGGCTGTAGTAGCTTAAAAGGATGCTTCTACTCAATACTGAGCAAAGCTTCTGACGGGTCTGAATACTTATGACCATGTGATATTTCAGTTTTCTCTTTTTAGTAAATTTGTAAAAATGTCGCCATTTTTTTTTAGTCAAGATGGCGTGCAGAGTGTACATTAATGAGAAAAAAAAAGAACTTTTTGGAATTTACCAAATGGCTGCAATGAAACAAATAGTGATAAAATTAAAGAGGTCTGAATATTTTCCATACCCACTGTATGTTTGGAGGCAATATACTATGTGTGCAGAATATGGGGGCATTATACTGTATGTGAGTGGCTGTTGAGTTATTAAACTTTGTCTATGAGGAATGTACTCTTGGGGCATCATACTGTGTGTGGAGGGCATTATATTGTGTATGAGGTATTATGTGGGTATTGTGGTGCCCCATTGGTCAGTGTGCCACTAAAGGAGTACTACACTCAGATTAGCATGTGTGGTATCCCGGTTACCAGAGGATGGTAATGATAATCTGATTCCCTTGTGTATGCATTCATACACTTAGAGCTAGGGAATTGATTGGCTCAACCCGTAACCAGGGTATCTGGTCCCTGTGGGAGGAGCTGAGGTGGAATAAGAAGAGCAGGAAGGAGTGGCAGAGAGGGAGTCATGAGTAGAGTGAAGTGGAGGGTGCTTGTAAAAGAAGGCAACCCAGACAAGAAGGGGAGTCCCTGGCTTGAGCAAGCCCAGTTCCGGACCATACTGATAATTTGGTCCGGGAGGGAACACAGTTCAAAAACAGAGGACCGGCTCCGAGAGCACTGCAGGTGTCTATCCCTGAGCTGCCAAACTGGAGGGTCGCGGGCCTTCAGATAGCCATGACCCGGTCCAACGCACGTTCCCACCAGGATCACCGTCCAGGGTTTAAGCCCCCTTTGAATGGGTATCCTTCCCCTTAGGGAGAAGGGAAACCTCAAACAGACTCGTGAGCCTGGTAATAAGAGGGCTCCATGTAGGGCCGTGCACGGAAGTTAGGAGAGCGCAGTGAGTGAGAAGGACAGAGGTTGAAACCTAAAGGAACACCGTGAGGGCCTCAAAGAGACTTGGCATCCTTTGGGGACTACCCGGCCAGCTAACCGTGACTGTGTACCTTGTAAACTGCTTGAAAGTCACCAGTAAATACCCGTGCAGAGCTAGAATGTCTCCTGTGTTTCCTTTCAGCCAACACAACCAGTACTTTGGAGGACTGCCCTGGGGGCTTTGCTCCACCTGCGGAAAGTGACATAATCCGACTGCCCATCCATCACCCCCAGAGGTCTGCAGCAGTGCTTGTGCATTCACCAGAAACAGTAGGTGGCGTCACGAACATTTAATTTTATTTTTATTGTTAATTCTTTTATTAAACCCCTTTTTTTGGCATCCACCAGGTCCATGGGCCCGGACATCGGCCACCACTGACAGCATCCATAACTAACACCCTGGATCCGAGTACCCAGCCCTGGGGTGGGATAGGTATCATACTGTGTGTGGAGAAATGTACAGTAAAGGCATAGCACTGTTTGATGGTGGAGGACTATAATGAGCATTATTCTCTGTAGGGGAGTTGTGGTAGCATCAAACTGTGCAGGGGAAGGTTCTATAGCACATTTACTCTATATATGTTTGTGGGGGGCGAATGAACCATAACGGGGAATCATATTTTGTGTGGGAACTCTGTGGAAGACCATTAAACTGGTACTATACTCTATGTGAACTCTAATGGGTCTCAGTGGGAGCAATGTTTCTTTGTGAACACATATAAAGGACTGGGCAAAGTTAGAGAAGTGGCTTAGCATCCTTCCTCCTGTCTTTTTAAAGTTAGGAGGTATACACTGTGCTCCACAGAACTCCAAATGACTGTACCGTACAATTGTTTTATGAAAAAAGGCCAAACTGTGCTAGCCACATAATGACTCTATTGAAGTGCTGAGCACACACAGCCACATAAGCAAAGTGGTATGTTGGCCCATAATCCAATATTAACTGAATGGATGCCCAGTGGGGTGATTATTTTACTTTCATGTAGTTTTGGCTTATAATTAATTTTCTTTTGGGTTACATCGGTTACATGGGTTACAAAATGTTGCACTGTTTTTCTTCTAAAACCTCTTTGTTTCACTGACGACTGTTGGCTGCAGAATAATTTTACTGAGAATTAGGCTAGGGTCACATTTGCGATGTGCCCCTAGCCTGCCGGATTCCGGTATTATCTTAGAACTTTTTCCAGCGCCGCATAGCGTTACCGCTATGCGGTGCTGGAAAATGCTGCCCTTAGTTACCCGCTGTTTACCTTCACGACCTGTCATACAGGCAGCGGCTCGGAGTGCGATTTACAGCGCCGCACAGGAAACCGTGTCTGCAACGTTTCCTGTGCGGCGCTGTAAAGCGCACTCCGAGCCGCTGCCTGTATGACAGGTCTGCATAACATAAGGAGGGAGTATAGACTTAATTATTTTGCAAAAAGTATCAAAACTTTATTTATAGTGACAAAAACAAAGATGGGGCAGGGGGCGATCACAAAGTGCTCAGTGCTTATAGCCAAAATAACGGTTTACATATGTAACAGTTTATCATTACCCTTATAGACGTATCAAGTCATTTACACATGTGCATCAGTGTCTGCGCAGAGACTCACATATACCAAGGTTTACATAGAATGGTACCATATAACAATTTCTTGCTTGTCGCTAGATAAGGGTTATGAGGACATTATAAGTCATATTCAATATCAATTATCCCTAGCAGACTAATGCAGACCAAAGAGGAAGGTACACATGACAACACCCAATATGAGTACAGGGCATGAAGACACTAAGAAACACTGTGTAAGGGTATATACAGGCGTTTAGCCTAGCTGGTGCACATATTTACCAGATCCGTCACTGGCCATCGGTACTAAGCAGCAGGGGTGAGTGGGGGGTGGTCCGGACCAAAGGGGGGACCCCAACGCATTTCGTGACCTTACAATGTCGGTCACTTCATCAGGGGATACTCCAGGCCCCTCCGTTGGTGGTTTTTATGTGGGCTCTGTCACCGGAAGTGACGTTACACAAGCCGGTCACCTGGCCGGAGTTGTGCGCACTCGCGTCACAGGACGCTGCACCGCCCACCGCATTGACGTCAGGCCTCACTCGCGCGCACGGTCGCAGGGACGCGTCACCATAGCGACCGTGCGCGCGTAGGGCCCCGACATCAGTGCCAGCAGGCAGGAGATCCTGCAGCGCTGTGCGCATAGTATACAAGGAAAAAAGGAGGATGAGTCTGCATCAATAGTCTTAGCAATCTATCAGCCCAACATACACCTACATTACAGCATGTACTTAAACATGTTATAAAAACGTAACAGTTCATGACGTTGATTAGGGCATATTGTTCAAATGTTAATCTGATTCCTCAGTAGACTCAGCAGAATCCAGTATCTAATCCTCAGATTCATCCTAGAGAGACCTTGCTTGTCGTTGTTTATACGAGCCAGAATTATCCCAACAGAGCCAAGGGAGGGACCTAAAAAATCCTTAAAAGAGAGGTAAAAAGTATAAAATGTCAGAAAAACTCTGACTCTAAAATATTTTGAGAGGTACAAAAATGATCAGGACACACCCGACGGCAGTGACTACAGGAAGGGCGCAAAGCTTAAGTCTTCGTTTAGACCAGTTGGTGACATTGTGTCCAAAGTCACTATCCACTTTGTTTCTCTTTGTGACAGTACTTTACGGACATCACCACCCCTAATACCACCGTGTACCACATCAATACCCCTAAACATCAGGTTTGACGGGTCACTATTGTGGTATTTAAAAAAATGGCGTGGCAATGTCTTCAAAGTGGTCTGGTCTTTCACTGTGGGGGCCGCGACAATGCCCCTCACATGCTCCCTCACCCTCCTCCTCAGCTCCCTACATGTCCTCCCTACATATATCCTACGGCAGGAGCACGTGGCATAATATACCACGCAGCTCGTGCCGCACGACACATATTCCCTGATATCATAGGAACGGGAGCCATCAGAGGAGGAGAAGGAAGCAATGTGCTGGACATTCTCGCAGGCCACACAGTGACCACAGGGAAAACATCCCTTTATGGGTCTCCTCGCTCCAAACAGAGCAGGCGGGATTGTTACATAGTGGCTACGGGCTAGTGTGTCTCTCAAATTCCTTGAGCGTCTGGCCGTCATAAGCGGGCGGTCAGACAGGGAACCTTTCAAATAAGGATCTGAGAGGAGTATGGGCCAGTGTCTATTTAGTATTTCTCTCATCTTATCCCACCCCTGGTTAAAGGTGGATATAAATCTAGTTGGTTGAACTTCAGGGGCTCCAGACTTTTTAGGACCATAAAGGAGAGAATCCCGAGCGGTGTTTTTCGCCCGTAGATACGCCCGTTTAATCGACCTGTTGCTATACCCTCTCTCACGGCAGCGTTCCTTCAAATCCTGGCCTTGTTTCTCGAACAGTTCTGCGGACGAGCAAATACGCTTCATCCGCAAGAACTGTCCGATAAGAACAGCGCGTATCGTAGATTGGTCATGAGAGGACGAGGCAAACAAGAGGGAATTCACTGCGGTCGACTTTCTATAGACATCCGTCCGCATGGTGCCATCTAACCCGACCTCCATGTAGATGTCCAAAAAGTCAATCCTAGAGACATCATATTTGTAGGTCAATCTGATGTTCACCTCATTAGATGCCAGTCCCCGCATGAATCCATCGAGCTGCTCCAGTCCACCCCGCCACAAAATAAACAAATCGTCTATATAACGAAGCCAGCACTGCACATGGGCATCGGCCGGCCCGCCCCCGCCGCAAAGTAAGTCCCTCTCCCAGTATCCTAGGAAAAGGTTTGCGTACGAGGGCGCGCAGGCCGCGCCCATGGCAGTGCCGCGTAGCTGAAGGTAGTAGTTATCCTTAAAGACAAAAAAATTGTGCGTTAGGGCAAACCGAAGCAGCTCGAGGATTAGTTCACACATCCCCGCATCCCTCCCACTGGATTGTAGGAAGAACTTAACAGCTCTCAGACCATCCTCATGATGTATACTAGTGTAAAGGGACTCCACGTCAGCTGTTACCAATAAGGTGTCAGTCTCCACCGCGATGCCGTCGATCCTGGTCAGGACGTCCGTCGTGTCCCGGACATAGGAGGGCAGCAATTCCACTAAAGGTTTTAGGTAGTAATCGATAAATCTACATACCGGGTTGCACAGCCCTCCTATGCCGGAAACGATCGGACGCCCCGGAGGAGCGACGGCATCTTTGTGGATTTTTGGTAGTAAATACAATGTGGGGATTTTTGGAAACTTGACAGTGAGTCCCTCCATCACTTTTTTAGTAATCAAGCCAGCCTCAAAGGCCTTCATGAGGATGGTCTGAAGCAGATTTGAAAACGTGGTCATAGGGTTAAAGGCCAATTTCCGATACGTCTCTTTGTCACGTAATTGTCGATAAGCTTCCCGTTCGTATAGTTCAACTGGCCAGATCACGATGTTCCCACCCTTGTCCGCTGGTTTTATAACTACATCAGACATTTTCTCTAAATCAGACAATGCACAACGTTGCTTGTGTGTCAAATTGTCTGTTTTTAGTCTTGTTGGCAATCTCTTCAAATCATTGATTACCAACTTATTGAAGATTTCTACAGCTGGACATACGGACAAGGGTGGGAACCTCGTAGATCTGGGTATTATAGATGAGGGAAACCTACCTTCGTTCGTGGGCTCCACCTCATTGGCCAAGTCCTCCAGATTTTCCAAAGCCTCTCTCTCACCCCGATCCATTTCTTCAGGTTGCTTTTGGTTTTCGTTGTGAAGTTTCCTCAAGATGATCTTCCGTGAGAATAATTGTATATCTTTCATAGCTGTGAAGAAATGGAATTGACTGGTGGGTGAGAAAGAGAGCCCCAGAGAAAGGACTTCAACCTGGGTTTTAGAAAGCGAGTGGTTGGAAAGGTTAATTACCTGTAGGGCCCGGCTAGATGAACCAACGCCTTGTGGGAATCGGGCTCTGAACCTAGTCATTATTCCTTCACCGGGGATGGATTCAGCATCCGATTCCTCAGTGCTACTGGGGTTGGGTGTTGTTGGTTTAGGTTTGGGTTTAGAACCAGTTCGTGGTTTACCTTTTGGTATCGGGTTAGGGCGAGGTTTAAAATTCGCTTTCCATTTATATACCCGTCCAGTGCTGTAATCCGCCTGATCCCTCTGGAATTTTTTAAGTTTAAAGCCTTTAATCTCTTTTTCAAGACGTTTCAGCTCTGTCTCATTGTGGGTATTAAATTTGATCAGAGCTTCGCCAGACATCTGTTCCTTAATCTGGGACAGAAGTTTATCCATCTCGCTTTCCATAACCTCAATGGATGCTGAATTTAGCTCACTGAGGAGGCCCAGGAATCCTTTAGAACACTCGCTTGCACACTCCTCCCATTCTAACTTGAAGGTCTCATCGTCAATAGGAAAGGAAGGGAAAACCTGTATTCGCAGCCCACGTGGTATAAGGTCCCTCTCTAGATATTTGTCAAGAAAGGCCCTATTCCACCAGGTCTTTGTACGTTTGCGTAGGAGAGCCCTGTAAGCTTTGACTGCCTCATCCGTGCTGCCACTGTCGCCAGGCTCACCCGCTGCACCTCCAACCTCATCCAAGGCTTTGTCAAGTTCTGTGAGCCACACAGAATCGTGGGCTCGAAAATCCATCCCGACCACAGAAATAACGATTAATAAGTAAATTTCCATAATCAGAAGTAGGCCCCACTAGAGTTAGGGGACATACTTCAAAAGCTACTCCAAAAGATTTGCATAACATAAGGAGGGAGTATAGACTTAATTATTTTGCAAAAAGTATCAAAACTTTATTTATAGTGACAAAAACAAAGATGGGGCAGGGGGCGATCACAAAGTGCTCAGTGCTTATAGCCAAAATAACAGTTTACATATGTAACAGTTTATCATTACCCCTATAGACGTATCAAGTCATTTACACATGTGCATCAGTGTCTGCGCATAGACTCACATATACCAGCTGCTTACGTTCTTTGAATCAATCACATAGAATTATTTTTGACGGTAAAATAATATATAGGATATATTTGAAATTTGAAATTCATACTATGACTTGATAACCTGTGCAATGTATGTACCTAACACTGCTAATGGCTGCAATTTACAGTATTCTTATATAAGTGATAGACATACAGACAAAGAGACAGCAGTAACATCAGTGAAACAAAATGTGATGGAATATTTACCATGTACAAAGGAAAAGGAGAAGGTTTTCTGCCAAACCTTGAAGGGGTTTTATGTACAGGCTGCTTCATCATATGTCACAATCTCTATTCCTCTCGCTAGAAACTGCAGACAGAGTTAATGGGTTGCACACCTTATGTATTTACTAGAAACAGCATGATCTATTTAGGTCGCCAAGGCTTCTGTACAATGACAAAATACAGGGGGAGAAGACACACATCTTATTGACATGAGGTACTAAATTATGGACCCCCCACTGACTTATCTACCGTCCTCACGTACTCAATGCACTCCGCTACCTGAGACCATTCAAGGAGTACATGCTGTTTCTCCTGCTGGTTTAGGATTGAATTAACTTGATTAGCTCTAAAATTTTGAACATATTTGTCCTTCTCGTGCTAATCAATTTTAATCAATCCACTGCAGAAAATTAATTGAAACGCTACTGAAATTGCTGTTGCTCTTGCAGATAAATTGATAGAATTCTGTTTCTTGGTGCTATTGTATTCAGGCCAACAGAACAGCTCAGAAAGCAAAGCTGTATTAATTCTTTGCTTCAATGTGAAGAACAATAAACAGTTTTGTCAAGATTTATAAATGGAATCAAGAAGGGGAAGATTTTAGCAGCTGAGGGAATAGATTGTAAAGCCATAGCTAGCATGCAAATCTGAGGCATAACCAAGCATTGCAACTATCTAAAAATAAGTATGCCTTGGCCTAGGTCAGCTACATTTCAGATGGGATGAAAAACAGTTGTATATAATATTTTTCTAGTACATTTCCAGCTGAGAACTGAATCATTCAAAACATGTGGTGAGTGGATCGATACACACGTTTCAGATGTCTTCTATTTTGCTGCCTTCTTTTGAGGGCCTAGACGAGATTGAAGTAATAAAATTCGTTATTTCCATGGGTTCTAGGCCCTCATAAGTCATTATACAGCCACCTGCCAACCTCAATTCCCCACACAGGTCTTTGTGTCTTCCCTTGCTTTCTTCTACGACTCCTCTTCATCAAAAACATCAGTGACATGTGTCACTCCAATGTGATTGCATGAATCTGAAAACAAAGATGTTAAAGGGATTATCCAGGTTTGGGACAAAAGTCTCTAGTCATTTTGTGTGACCACAGACTGTTAAATCGTGAGAGCATGCACACCCAGTATGCAAGCAAGCAGTCGCAAAGGGGAAGATTTTAGCAGCTGAGGGAATAGATTGTAAAGCCAACACATATATGCGATTTGCATAGAGTCAACTAGTTTTATCCTATACAGTTCTATTGAGAGATGATGAACATGTCCCACTCTCATGAGAAATACCAGGTTATTGTGAATCACATATATTGACTGCAGATTTTTGTCTCAGGCTTCAACAGCTTCTTTGAGGATAAGCATGTGATTGGCTAGGATCACACTTAAAAATAGAATTGCGCTCACCGCATCCAGATTCGGATGCGGTGAACGCAATTGTCTTTAAACACATTTTGTTGGGAAAATGTGTGCAGAATACCACACTCCAGCCCTCTAATTAATTATGCCCGCCCCCTCTGGCCTGGCTCCAGTGTTGAGAGGGAGGCTGCGTCATGAAAGGGGCGGGGCTATCGGTATGACGTGATATTAGTCCCGCCCCTTTAATTAGAGGGCGGAGGCATCAGCACACAGCCCCGCCTATGGCTCAAAAATGAAAATGCCTGGACAGCACGTAACTATAAGCTCCATTCTGAACTTTAACACTTAGTTTGTGACACAAAAAGGGAGACCTAGAAAACAGGGGGGCAGGGACCCCTCTATATAGATACGGGGGGAAGGGGATGAGTTTGGGGGTCATGCACGGAGCTAAGAGGAGCCCGTCGCATGTGGACATTGTAGGAGAAGCCCACCTGAGTGGACATACGGTCTCTAGGGGGACTAAGCCCCCCTAGAGACATCAAGCAAGCATTTATTTATTAAATTTATCTATTTGCAATACAGAGAACAGTTTGCTCATCCCGGCTGTTGCAGGGATGAGCAAACTATGCAGTAGCCGCATTGCTCAGGATTACACATCCTGAGCAATCCGGTTACTGGAGTGCGGATGTTACAACCGCTCCAAAAATTGCAGCCTGCATGATTTTTCACGCAGGCTGCAGAGCCGGAGACGGACACCGGATTGCTTGTGAAGCAATCCGGTGTTTAGCATTGGCTCCTATGAGGAGCGTTTCCTGGTCCGGTTTTGAGCTTTTTGAAAGCTCAAAACCGGATCAGGTTTAAAAAAAAACGTACATGTGACCCTAGCCTTAGTTAAGGTATAAGCATTATTGGGTTATCCATTGATGGGGCCAGAATGCTTCCAGGGTATCTAAACAGAATATAATTATGTACAGTAGATCAGTATTGAAGGATTTTCCAAGAATATGGTATTCTCAGAGAAAGTCATCAATATTTGATCATTGGGGGTCTGACGTCTGGCACCTTCAGTAAATATGACTGAGTTGCAGTACCAAGAACCCAAGACAACACAAACATATGTACAGCTTTAGGATTTCAGAAAAAATATTAGAAGATCTGGGGACCATATATGAGACTACTACAGAGCCACCCCTGGCTGGCTCTTTACTTTTTGATTGACAGGTCACTCATGTGTACATAAGGAGATTGCGGTCAATCACCAACAGCACTGCTAGACTAGTTTAGTCTCTGGCTATGATCCCGAAATAAAGGCACAGACTTAGCATATATCAACAATAGGGAGCACACCTTAGAGTAAAAAGTATAATCAAATTTTATGTACACATATGCGGACAAGGTAGAGATATTAAAAACAGTTAAAATAATAGCCAAATTTTACAATCACTTAAATAGTGACACAATTGTCATCAATCAGAGAAATGACACGACCTATAACTGTGGAGTTGAAATGGTTGCAATGGAATTCAACCAAAAGATCACAATTTGTATATCAAATAATGACAATAATAAGCACTGTTTCAAATATGCTTAACCCTTGAATGCATACCTGGGGCTTCGCAGGCTGGCTAGGTCACTTGTTTTCTATTTTCTGCAAGATTACTTTAGTTAGAATTTTGAAACTCTAAGTATTCCTCAGGTATTTAGTTGTTAGCTATTTCCAGTTGTTCATATATTTTTATGTTATAGGCATTTCGGCAAAACAACTCTTTTTTGGGACTACCCCATATTCACATACCTGGGGCCTTTTAGGCCTGTACTTGGTTTACATGTGATCCTCAATATTTTTGTCTGTACTGTTGCTGGGGAAAACTTTGTATTTATTAGGCTAGGGTCACACATAAGCTCTTGGTCTGTTTTTGGCATCAGAATTTGGATTTTTTTTTTCTAAGTTCAAAAACTGATAGAAAAACAGATTAGATGTAATAAACACCCCATCCGTTTTTTTTTTGCACCTAAAAACATTGCTAGGAACGTTTTTGAGCCAAAAACGTTACTAGCAACGTTTTTGGGGCCGTTTAAAAAATAAAAAATAAATTAACATGGACCCTATGGAAAAACGGATCCGTTTTTTTTTGGTGCCTTAAAAAAACGGATCCGTTTTTTCAAGAATTTTGGTCAAAAAATGGCTAAGTCCAAAAATGTTCAGGGATACAGGAAACTCAAAAAGCACCCAAAAAAAAACAGATTGGTCATGGAAATCACTTCCAAAAACGGATTGCTATGTGTGACCCTAAAAAAAATCACTGAATTGGTACATAATATACAAAAGAGAAAAAATCACCAAATGGCCACTTACAAATACCTTTGCATTTTGCAGGATACTATCAGCTACCTCAGAGGCAACCCATATCTCTCAACACCGATGCTCCATCTCCTACAACCCTGACAACAGGGGCGATTGTGGCATCTGCGACCGCCGTGCCACAAGGAAGAGACAGGTGGTATCACTGGACATGAGATCACCACAGGGCGGCAGCCACTCCAAGAGTGAAGCATAGTGTCAGAAAGCAGCCTATTAATGACGCCCAGCTGTTAGACAAGGCGGGCCGCTCTGCAACAAAAAATGCAACACAAGTGACTGTCGCCCCCTAGCTATGTGTGACCCTAGCCTTACTCAGTCTTTATGACTCTGCTGTTGCTGGGAAGAGTGTGGATTCTGCCTGACTACATGGTCATGTGATCTTGGGAGGGACATCATCGCAGGTCATGAACAAACAGTAACAGGAGGACAGACAACATCCTGTTCATTGTGTGCTACTTGCTGAAGAGACTTTGGAGGAAGGAGTCAGCTTTCTTGTTTCTGGAAAAAGAAACTTTCTGAGCTTCAAAAATCCAGAGGCTTCTATTGCACCTAAAAGAAAGTGGTGACCCGCTGAAGATAAGAGGAGGGGGGTTGCACTTTACCTTTAGCACACACACTAACAAAGAGTGCACAACCCTGATTGTAATCATTTTTTTTGTCATTTTAGTTTACTGACATCTAAGGTTACAATGGCAGAGTCTACATCCAGGGGTTTGACTGACCAAGAAATCGAGGCAATCATTTTTGATAGTGATGAAGACAGTGAACTTTCTTTGTCTGATGAAGAGTACATGCCACCAGCTAATGTCTCTACTTAATCGTCCAGTGATTCTTCAGATCATGAAGAAGTAGTGGATCCAGCAGAATGTACAAATAAAACATCCAAAACTAATGTTTTTTGGAACAATACTGCTGGGTTTCTTGGATGCACCCCATCACATAATATTATGAGAGTTGCTAAGGGTGCTGTAGGAATTCCCCAATTCTTGTCCAAAAGAGATGTTTTCTGTAATTTTTTTTTAGATGATAATGCAGATGAGGTCGTTTTGTGTACTAACTTAGAAGGAAACATATCTCTTCAGGAAGAAAAAAAACATGGAAAAATATAACAAAAGAGGAACTATATGGTAATATTGCTCTTACTCTTCTGGCAGGGCAAAATTGTACGATGTTCCAATCAGAGAATTATTTCTGAACCCTTTTTCAGATCCACACTACAAAGCTACAATGTCAGTCAATAGATTTGAGAATATTGGGAGAAGTCTTCGTTTTGATGATAAGAGAACTCGTCCTGTGAGGTTGGAAACAGATAAATTAGCCCCTATTAGCTACATCTGGAATCTTTTCATCAAAAACTGTACAAAGCTTTACCATTCTAATGACAATGTGACAGTGGATGAGCAACTTCTTGCGTTTAGGGGACGTTGCAAATTCATTTAGTATATGCCCAGTAAACCTGCCAAGTATGGCATAAACATTTTCTGGATGTATGATTCAACAAGCTATTATGGCATGAATGGTCTGATTTACTGTGGCAAAGAAGTTGATGCTCCAGTCCAGAAAGACCTATGTTTTGACGTAGTAAAAACACTTGAAGTACCAATTTTCAATTCTGAAAAAAATATAACAATATAAAAAATATAACTTTACCAATCTCTGGAACTGGGCAAATTTTTGCTTCAGAAGAAACTCACACTTTTTGGTACTATGAGGCCAAACGCCGCGAAATTCCTCCAATCATGAAGCACAATCCCAAGCGACCACTTTATGAGAGTGTCTTTGATTTCTGCAATCAAGCGATAATGGTATCTTATAAAGCAAAGAAAGAAAAATGTGTCATATTACTGAGTAATGCATCATGATGGAAGTATTGACACAGATGACAGGAAACAGAAACCTGAAATCATACTGCATTATAATAAAACAAAATTAGGTGTAGACAAGATGGATGAAATGATTGGAGAGTATTTGTGCAAGAGGCAGACAAAACGTTGGCCTGTAGTCATTTTTTAGAATATCCTTGATGTGTCAGCCCTCAATAGCTATATTGTTTATAGTGAAACTCATCCAGAATTCCATGCCAACAGGAAGGACAAGAGACATCTATTCTTGATGGAACTTTGCTATGAACTTTTGATGACTACCATGATGGTGCAAAGCAACACGAAATGCTTGCCAAGTTAAATTACGGAAGCTATGATCCGATGTGGTATACATTTTCAGGAACATCCAGAGCCAGGAGAAAAAAAAGAAAGCGCTGTTATATTTGTCCAGCAAAGAAGGAAAGGAAATCTGAGCGTTTCTGTACTACTTGTGGACAAAATGTCTGCAACGAACATTGTATCGGAAAAATAATATGTGAAAATTGTTGGGGTAATCAGTAAAGTAGAAAAGGAAAGTTTTTGAAAAGAAATATTCCTGTTTACTACAATTTTTATATAAAAAACTTTTAGACAAAAAAAATAAATAAAAATATATATATATATACATACAAAACAGAAAAAAACTGCACAGCACTCACAGACATAATGTGAACTGGTGCCAGCAGAGACACTGGGTCAAGCAACTAGAAAATAATTCTTTGCAGCACTCAGCTACTTCCAATGTGCAAACATGCTAACAAGCTGTATATATTTGAGAAAAAACTTAAAAACTTACGTTTTTTTCAAAAAAACTCAAAAATCTTATTTTTTTATTTTCTTGGGGTTCTTGGTACGCACATTGGCCAATGTCCGTTTGCTCATCAGCCACGACAAGGCGACCCCAGGTCTGATGAGTCCTAACGCTGACATCCATGTCCTCCTTTTCCTCCCTATCCCACTCTAAAGTGGGTGGACACCATCTCAACCTAAGACCACCTGTGGGTGATGAGGGTGCAAGTTGCAGTCATGGAGCCAGATTCTCCATTCGTTATACACAAAACAGAAAAAAACTGCGCAGCACTCACAGACATAATGTGAACTGGTGCCAGCAGGGGCACTGGGTCAAACAACTAGAAAAAAATTCTCCGCAGCACTCAGGGAGGAAAAGGAGGACTGGGATGTCAGCATTAGGACTCATCAGACCTGGAGTCGCCTTGTCGCGGCTGATGAGCAAACAGACATTGGCCAATGTGCATACCAATAACCCCAAGAAAATAAAAAAATAAGATTTTTGAGTTTTTTTTAAAAAAACGTAAGTTGTTAAATTTTTTCCTCAAATATATACCGCTTGTTAGCATGTTTGCACATTGGTAGTAGCTGAGTGCGGCAGATAATTTTTTTCCTAGTTATTTATATATATATATATATACATATTCATACAAATGTCGCAGCACTCCTATGGAGATGTTCAGTTGGTGTTCATTCCAGTCTCAAAAGATATAAATGGCAACGTTTCAGGCACCAACACATGACTAAGGGCATTGGTGCCTGAAACGTTGCTATTTGTACCTTTTGAGGCTGGAATAAACACCAACTGAACATCTCCATAGAAGTGCTGCGACATTTGTATGTATATAACTACACTTAAAGGACTGTGTGGGTCACTCTGCACCCAGGATAACCAGCACACTTTGCTGCTCCTATTTATTGCATAATATATATATAGAAAGAGATTATCTGGTTTATAGATGAGCGCTCCCAGGTTCAGAAAGATCCAGGTATACCTGAGGAAGGCTTATCCTTACTGTAAAGCCGAAACGCGTTGTATGTTCTCCACTACATTACTAATGGAATAAATTTTTCTTTGGAAAATAAGAAGAATCTGGATGGTGTCTTTCTGGACCTGGGAGCGCTTGTCTATACACCAGATAATCTCTTTCTTTGGACACACCTAACAGACTCCGGGCTGGGAGCTCTGTTATTTCTGGGACGTAGCTGCAAACCAGGAGGCAAGCACACTAAAGAGTGGATCAACCAAGTGACCACACAAGGAATTGTTACATGAGAAAATAAAGACAACAAAAGGGTGAGCATAAAACTTATTATCTATCACCATACATTATAATCTACACTTAGATTTGCGCCTTCTCTTTCTATCTCCCCACCACCCAGACCCCAGTGCCCAGAGGTCGGACTTCCTTGAATAATATATATATATATATATATATACAGTACCTATATATGTATGTATATATATATATATATATTAGGGATGAGCGAGTCCTAAATTACTCGGAATCGCTAGACTCGCACGAGTCCGAGCCCAGGACTCGGTACTCGTGGCGAGTCTAGCGAGTCCAATGTTAAAGAATAGGGAATATGGATTCGCGAGTCCCGAATAGATAATACAGGACTCGGAATCGCAGACTCGCTAGGATTCGGAGCATTGCTGTCGGGTCCAGGCAGCCTTGAGAACCGGGGGGGGGGGGGGTGCTGTCGGGTCCAGGCAGCCTTGAGAACCGGGGGGGGGGTGCTGTCGGGTCCAGGCAGCCTTGAGAACCGGGGGGGGGGGGGGGTGCTGTCGGGTTCAGGCAGCCTTGAGAACCGGGGGGGGGGGGGCGGTGCTGTCGGGTCCAGGCAGCCTTGAGAACCGGGGGGGGGGGGGGGTGCTGTCGGGTCCAGGCAGCCTTGAGAACCGGGGGGGGGGGGGGGGGGGTGCTGTCGGGTCCAGGCAGCCTTGAGAAGAGAACCGGGGGGGGGGGGTTTGTGCTGTCGGGTCCAGGCAGCCTTGAGAACCTTACCTCCTCCAGCCGCGAAGCAGCCCGCCTGCCGCAAACCGACTCGCCGGCCGCAAAGCAACGACCGATTTGGACTCGTTACTGAGCGAGTATTCGCTAAAAGACTCGCCGATTCCCGAGTCCAGCGAGTCCCTTAAGAATCGCCGAGTAACGAGTCCTAGCGAGTAGACTCGCTCATCCCTAATATATATATAAGGAATTATATAGAATGCACATATTTTAAGCCGGTGTAATTACTTTTTTTGTTTTATGCACATAATTATAATGTTTGGAAATATTCACATCTCGAATAAACATTGAAAAGTATTTCTATTTGAGTTAATCCATGTTATTTGCACACAGCCCTAAAAGGCCCCAGGTATGTGAAAGTGTAGATTTCTATGGTTGCGCGTTCTAGGGATAATAGCATATCACATCACAGTCAAAGTTAGGGGCTGCAAACCCAATTTTTGTAGATCTTAGGTATGATACAATGAACATCCAAGTGCTGGATATACCACAAAAAAAAGACAGTGATATATATATATAGGTATATAATGCAAGCTATACAAAAACAGATTTGTGCACCCAAATTAACAGACAACTCCTACAGTGGTCAATAGTGAAATTGCTGGTATTGATCAACTCAAAGTACAAGAATTATAAATGGGATTGGTTTACCAGTTTGTACTAATCTATTCATAGATATGATGGGTCTGGTTGGACGCAACCAGATAGTGGGTGCAAATATTGAATGCAAAGCAGCAAGGTTATCAAAATATAGGTTACAAAAATTAGACCAGGAGTAAACTCCTTCAATAGTAAGAAATAATGCTGCTCATAATAATTAAATATAAGATAAACCCACTTAATGTTGAAGGACATATGGCAGTTGATTGGTATTCAACCATTGGTATAACATGTCTCATAGGATCCATCTAATGGAGGATACAAGGTAGATCAATAGATAAGAATCAGCAAGATATTAAAGTATAAGTCAAGTATAGTGCACACACTAAAAACTTACAGTACCAAAATAGGCATGAGGCAGCAATATGAACCTCTCAGGCTAACAAACATGAGCATCATTAGGTCAAATGCTGGTCATCAAGATTATTGACACCAGACAGTGTCAAAAAGTATTAATAGCCTGATTTAGTGCCCAGTAGTATAAGTAAATTACCACACTGTGTCCAGTGAGTTCAGTCACATGTAGTGTGGGCCAGTCACAAATGAAGGGACCCCCAGCCAGTACCATACCCCATGCGTATCGCTACCGGGGTGGTAGCTTCGTCAGGGGAGCTTCTCCACCTTAATGAGTTCTGTCTATGATCCCGGCCAGATCTTCTAACTATAATGAAGTGTTCTACAGAAAATGTACCTGTCTGCAATCATGCCAGGCTTTGATTAATGCTACCCATGGTTTGGACAGGTTCCCTTTAACAATGAGTAACAATGGTAGATTGATTGCAAGTGATCTCTTGCAACTTGAAAATGTATAATTTTTGAGTCATTGATTATTGAGCCATATAAAGTGTAGGGTGGGTGTTTTGATGATTTCTTAATGGCCACAATCATTGTTTAGAATGATTTCAAAGTGAAAATATCCAACTACTAATCTGTATATAAAAAAATAATAATTTAATAAATCTTATGATAAACCATCATGTAGAAATGCAGTTTTATATAAACCTAGGAGGCCTGGACTTGTAAGAATATAGATATAAATAAAATAATACTCATATTAAACAGCTTCTCTATGCTTTGCTTGATCTCTAAGCTCTCATGAAGAAATGTATATCAGAAAAATGGATCGGAGTTGTATCATTGGTTATTCTAATCATTTACTTTTCTTCTGCTGGGCAGAGATTTCTAGCTAGAGGATGTAATGTATATACATGTTCAATATATTATATTTTTGGTAGTTTAGACAACACAGTTAATGGACGCTGAACATGTTCAAAATTTTGAACACCTAGGAACTTATCTTTTTTTAGCTTGATTTAACAGTGTTACACTGCATTTTGTTTTTAAATTAATCATTTTCCTACATGTTACATAAAAATGTTCTCGTGCCCAAGGGCTTAGCAATAGCTTATGATGAGTTCTAGAGAAAAAAATCTTCTGGGAACAGAACATAGAAAATTATTTTTGTCATTGCTCGCAGACACTGTTTAGTAGTTATACATTACAACATAATTTAGTCTTTTTCACAGGATGACTCATGGATGGTTCAGTTCATAACTTCCTAGGTATTATTATCATCAATAGCTTAAAGAGAACCTGACCCCTCCAAATCACCCCCAACTCTATGAATACCTGTCCCTGCACCCTGAGACATCCTTTCTAGCGGTCCTTTTGTGTAAAAAATGAGTGGGGTAACATTGCCAAAAAGACCTTTATCTACTTACAAATCTGCGACTTCTTCTCCTTGAATAAGTCTCACAGGGCATTCCCTGTTAGACTCTAAGCCCGCCTGAGCCGCTCATTATCATGCCCCGATGGGCGTGATTAATAATCCTTCTCCTCCTCGCCCTGCTCTATGGGCGTAATAGCCGGTGTGATGCTATTTGCGTCACATCCGGTCATGGTGACGTCTGTACACCCTTTAGGTGTAAAGCAAAAGCCGCGCATGCGCAATGCGCATGGTGAGGTCGGCGTACACCTAGAGGGTGTACTAAAATCACCATGACCGGATGTGACGCAAATAGAGTCACATCGGCTATTACGCCCATATAGCAGGGCTAGGAGGAGAAGGATTATTTATCACACCCATCGGGGCGTGATAATGAGCGGCTCAGGTGGGCTTAGAGTCTCACAGGGAACGCCCTGTGAGACTTATTCAAGGATAAGAAATCACAGATTTGTAAGTGGATAAAGGTCTTTTTGGCAATGTTACCCCACTCATTTTTTACACAAAAGGACCGCTAGAATGGATGTCTCAGGGTGCAGGGACAGGTATTCATAGGGTTGGGGGTGATTTGGAGGGGTCAGGTTCCCTTTAATATTCACTTTTTTACATATGATGTTGAACCTATATATATGATAAGCATTGGCCAAATCAAAAGAAAGTCCATATAATACACAGGCATGTTGTTTGGTTTCATGTAAAAAAATTAAACCTTTGGAAGGATTCAATTGAAAGGGGTTTTCTGGGCTTTTGCTATAATTCATGTGTGTCTCTAGGCTGCAAAATGTTGGCAGTTTGTAATTTATATCCTGTCAACATTTTGCAGGGTTACCTAGATATCACTATATTGCATCTGCTGGAGACTACCTGGGGATGTGTGTGTTTAGGAACTGGTCGTTCACACCCACTCTTCTACAAGCCCTCCCCACACAGCAGAAAGCCCTTCCTCGTGTCAGTATTCCTGCCCTCCTTCCATCTCCAGCATGCATTGCCCGTCCTCTGTAGTCTCAATATACCTACCCTTCCCAGTATCAGTATGTCCAGCCACACCTTTCTTGATATTACCACCCCTTTCAGTCTCCACTGTATGCCCGGCAATTCCACACTGGATTGCCCTATGTTGTCTTTGTTAGAACTGCCACATTGCAATGAGAGTGGTCATCTCTGAGGCACTGTGACGAATTCGCATCTCTGAGATGACAGCTGTCAGTGCTGTGTGTAGGCGCTCACCTTCTCATGTGCCGCCGCTGATATGATGAAGTGCCGATGCCTCTTAGACCCTGCCCACTCTACACTGAGCAGTTCATTCATTCTGCTTCACTGATAGGGTGGGGATGTGAGGTCAGAGTTGGCAGGGCCTAAGAGACATCAGCACTTCATCATATTAGTGCGGTCACAGTGGAAGGTGAGCGCTAATGTACAGCACTGATAGCAGTTGCTGCAGATTTATCACAGTGCTTCCGAAATGACCACTCTCATTGCAATGTGGAAGTTCTATGAAAGACAACATAGGGGAATCCAGTGTGGAATGGCCAGGCATACTGTGGAGACTGGAGAGGGTGGGAATACCAAGACAGGAGTGGCCCAACATACTGACCCTTGGAAGGGCAGACATATTGAAGCTAGGGAGGGCAGGCAATGCATGCTGAAGATGGGATGGGGGCAGGCATACTGACACTGGAAAGGGCTTGCTGCTGTGTGGGGAGGATTTATAGGAGAGTGGGTTTGAACGAACAGTTCCTAAACACACATGCCCCCAGGTCATCTCCTGCAGATGCAATATAGTGATATCTGGGTAACCCTGCAAAATGTTGACAGGATGTAAATTACAAACTGTCAACATTTTCCTAGATACACACATGAATTATAGCAAAAGCCCGGACAACCCCTTTAAAATTAGACAGGGAAATGTTCGATAAGGATTACACAGGCAGTGTGACATGGTTTTTCAAAGAGTTTTGGAAGTACACTAAGCTGTAGGCTGATTTTCTGCTAAGGGAAAAAAAAAATGTAAATCTTATTTCCTAGCGAGTGTGACATGAGCTTAGTGTGACTGGGAGAGTAAGTGCGGACGAAAGTAAGTGTGTCACTTGTGATTCAGTGACCTTGGATTCAGGGAGTTTGGAAGAGATGAATTACTGAATTGCTGGTTGTATTTTATTAATACTTTGCATTTCTTTTTACTTATCATTTCTGTCTGGTGCAATCCCCATTAGGAAATGAGCTTCATAATTGACAATGCCATCCGGTGTACATCTTGCCACATGTATGCAATCCTTGAACAGCCGGTCGAGGGTGCATACTGCTGTGTAAGATGTGAGTATGCTGGGCATTTGGAAGCCCAGATATTGGATCTAAATGAGCAACTGACAACGCTGAGATCCATAGACAATATGGACTGGAGTCTGCTGCTCACTGAACAGCTGCTCAATGGGATAGATGTGGGGGGGATGGTAGTATGGAGCTGCAGGACCGTGAGGTAGCTAGCTGGGTGACAGTTAGAAGGTGGGGTAGAAGGAAGTGTGCCAGGGAGGCTAGCCCTGATCTGGCACACCCCAATAAATTTGCTATGTTGGCAGATGATGGGGTGTGAGTTCAGGGACAGCACTGCTGCAGCAAGGTATGACCTTGGAAAGCCAGAGGAGTGTCTGCTCCAGTAAGGGGGAAAACAGGAGAGAAGGGCAGGCCAGACAGGTGCTGATAGTGGGGGACTGAATTATTAGGGGAATAGATAGGGCAATCTGTCACAAAGGCAGGGATCGTCGAACAGTGTGCTGCCTACCTGGCGCTCGAGTCCAGCACATCGCTGATCGGCTGATGGGTCGTGAGTAGGGATGAGCGAGTCCTAAATTACTCGGAATCGCTAGACTCGCATGAGTCCGAGCCCAGGACTCGGTACTCGTGGCGAGTCTAGCGAGTCCAATGTTAAAGAATAGGGAATATGGATTCGCGAGTCCCGAATAGATAATACAGGACTCGGAATCGCAGACTCGCTAGGATTCGGAGCATTGCTGTCGGGTCCAGGCAGCCTTGAGAACCGGGGGGGGGGGGGGTGGGGGGTGCTGTCGGGTCCAGGCAGCCTTGAGAACCGGGGAGGGGGGGGTGCTGTCGGGTCCAGGCAGCCTTGAGAACCGGGGGGGGGGGGGGGGGGGGGGTGCTGTCGGGTCCAGGCAGCCTTGAGAACCGGGGGGGGGGGTTGCTGTCGGGTCCAGGCAGCCTTGAACCGGGGGGGGGGGGGGGTTGTGCTGTCGGGTCCAGGCAGCCTTGAGAAGAGAACCGGGGGGGGGGGGGGGTGCTGTCAGGTCCAGGCAGCCTTGAGAACCTTACCTCCTCCAGCCGCGAAGCAGCCCGCCTGCCGCAAACCGACTCGCCGGCCGCAAAGCAACGCCCGATTTGGACTCGTTACTGAGCGAGTATTCGCTAAAAGACTCGCCGATTCCCGAGTCCAGCGAGTCCCTTAAGAATCGCCGAGTAACGAGTCCTAGCGAGTAGACTCGCTCATCCCTAGTCGTGAGGACCCAGCGGTCATGGTGCACATTAGCACAAATGACAAAGTTAGAGGTAGGTGGAAGTTCCTTAAAGATGATTTCAGGGAATTACGCTGCAAGCTTAAGACAAGGACCTCCAAGGTAGTATTCTCTGAAATATTACCTGTACCACGAGCCACACCAGAGAGGCAACGGGAGATTAGGGAGATAAATAAGTGGCTCAGGAATTGGTGTAGGTAGGAGGGGTTTGGGTTCCTGGAGAACTGGGCCCACTTCTCTGTTGGCTACAGGTTCTATGCTAGGGACGGGCTGCACCTCAATGGGGAGGGTGCATCTGTGCTGGGGGAGAAAATGGCTAGAAGGTTGGGGGAGTGTTTAAACTAGGGATTGGGGGGGGAGTGTATTCATTGTATAGGAGGGGAAGATAGTGTAATTAGTAACCTGAGCACAAGTAATAAAATTGGGGGTGGCATTGGGGGTGGGGTTAGAACAGTCAATATAGTAGGAAGGAATAAAGGTAAAGAGAGATGCATAAAGTGCTTGTACACTAATGCCAGAAGCCTCACCACCAAAATGGAGGAATTAGAATTGATTTTGTTGGAAAATAATTATGACATAGTGGGGATATCCGAGACATGGCTGGACGAGAGCCATGACTGGGCTGTTAATTTACAGGGGTATAGTCTGTTCAGAAATGACCGTACAAATAAGCGAGTCGGACGTGTATGTTTATACATAAAATCATCCTTAAAACCCATCCTGCGTGATAATATAGGTGAATCTAATGGAAATGTAGAGTCCCTGTGAGTGGAGATAAGGGGAGGAGGAAAAAATAATAAATTACTGATAGGGGTTTGTTATAAGTCCCCAACAATAATGGAAGTGGAGGAGAATATCCTCATAAAGCAAATAGATGAAGCAGCGACTCAGGGAGAAGTCATTATTATGGGGGACTTCAACTACCCTGAAATACATTGGGGAACAGAAACCTGCAGTTCCAGCAAAGATAATAGGTTTTTGAAAACTATGAGAGACAATTACCTTTCACAACTTGTTCAGGACCCAACAAGAAAGGGGGCACTGTTAGACCTAATATTAACCAACAGGCCGGACCGCATATAAAATATATGGGTTAGAGGTTACTTGGGTAATAGTGATCATAACATAATACGTTTTCAAGTATCCTTTACTAAGATGTGTAGTAGAGGGGCTACAAGGACACTAAACTTCAGGAAGGCAAACTTTGTGGGAATTGCTGTGCTACACGGTCCATGGGTGGGGGTGAGGGGGTTTTAGCCTAGGGCTGATCAGGAGAAAGGGCAATGGTGGTGGTTCAGGCATCCTTACCTACACAGTTTATTCTGGGGACAGGGTGAGCCAGTGACCCCCAGTTTCAGGGACAGGCTAATTCACCTGTTCACCTTTTGCTCATAATTGCCATCCTGCTACATTACTCTCTTGATCATTACACTCCTCCAACCTCTCCCCCTTTCATGGGGTGTATATGTGGACATAGTATGGGGGGATGGAATTTGGGGATCTAGAATGGGAAGCGAGAGGGTAGGATGGGTGGTGACACAGTATGGGGGGGAGTATGTGGAAGACAGTATAGGAAGTGAGATAGTGGAATGGCTGCAGACACAGTATGTAGAGTGAGGGGGATGGATGCAGAAATTGTATGAAAGAGAGAGTGGATGGGTCCAGTCACAATATAGAGAATAAGGGGAATGGGTGTGGACACAGTATCAGGAGTCAGTGGGGATGGGTGCAGACACAGTTTGAGGCATATGGTATGGAGAAGTGTGTACACTGTAGGAAGAGTGAGGTGGGTATGGGTGTGGACACAGTATGGTGAGCGAGAGGATGTGAGTGCAGACACATTATGAGGAGTGCGGGGGATGGGTGCAGACACAGTATGGGAATTAAGGGAAGATGAGTGCGGACACAGCATGAGGAGTGTGGAGATGGGTGCAGATACAGTATGGGAAATTAGGGTGCTTCATGGTTGCAAACACAGTATGAGGAGTGAAGGGGGATGGGTGCAGACACAGTATAAGCAGTATAAGTAGTGAAGGTGCATGGGTAAAGGCACAGTATGGGGAGCAAGGGGGGATGAGTATGAAAGTAATGAAGAGAAAGTATGGGATGAAAAAAATGTGAGGTGGCACAGAATAAAGAGTAGGTAGTGTGGAGGTGAGGAGGGGGCTACATGGGGGAACAGTGTGAGACCACAGCAAGGATGGGACAGTATGGCGAGGAAGGGGAGTCTGATGAGATGGCATAGTATAAGGACTGGAAAGTATAGGAAGATACAGTGTAGACTCCCAGTATGAAAAGGAGAGGGCAGTGTGGAGGGCATGTAGCATAACACTAAGTGCCCATGATCAGGACAGGCTGCATTCTAGATGCAACAATTCTCTCTCTGCAGAGAAGCAAGTGTTGTCTGCAGGAGAATTCTGCATCCATGCCCATGATCAGGCATTTGGGTGCAGTGGATTTTTGTTAGTAACTTCCTTAAAGAGGACCTGTCACCAAAGCAGGCATGGTGATCTAATTACAGCACTGGATACAGCATGGCTGCAGCATGCAGGCAAGGGGTCCATAAGCACTTGAGCAGCCCTGTACCCCGAGATAATACACTTAGAAAACTTACATGCTACAGCCACTAAGGAGGTGGCTAGGGGCTGCAGCCAAGGGCAGATTCACACACCCTGCCTGAGTAATCTGCCCACCGCTGCCAATCATTCTCTCCCTGTCTGCAGCATTTAAACTGAGTTTTTTTTTCTCTCCCGTGTAGCTCCGCCCCTCAGGTCACCATTTCTTTTGGCGGCGCTGAGTTAACCTGTAGTCTTCTATCCTATGAAACACTGGTATCATCACATGGGGTCTGCAGCAGCTATATATGCCTTCATAGTCTGTTATGACTTGCACAACCGAAGAAGGTGAGTTGAACCTTAAATTAGGTTGTACTTCAACTCGGATAAAGCCCTATATACACTCCCCTCTTTTTCTTTCAAAAGCTGCCAAACACAGACACATGTGGCATCCCAGAGTCCGGTTGCCACGAGGGCCTTGCCTCCCTCAGGGGGTAAGGTCATGCTTGGAAGCAAGGTAGGGGATCCACACCAGGTAACCCACAGCACACAACAACTTCCTGACTCTAAACCAGAAGGAGGAGCTCTAATCTGAGTTCAGGGGAGTCACCCCTATAATTGCTTGCTGGAGGCGGGGTTAGTCAGTTCAGTTCCTAGGAGGACTGTGGAAGACATCGTGCGGACTGGAGCAGTGTCAGGGTCATCCAAGGATACTCACTAGCTAGTGCGCGGCACCCGTGAGCCAGGGTCTGATGGTTATAGAATAGGAGAGGAGTAGGCCTGGGGAGAGGAGCCTGTTAACAGTTCACCCCAGAGTGGAGTGCCAGAACCAGACACCGGAGTCTGAGGTTACAAGGGTGCTCTAAACCCAGCAGCCAAAAACGAAAGACGGGAGATTCCAAGTCTCCCAGCCACCAAAGCACCTGAAGCAACAGCAGCATAGAAAAGCCCAGGGACAGTGGACAGAGAAGTGGTACCTGGATAGGGCTCAAGCTGGCTGCCATACCAGTGAGAGACTGTCCAGCAGGAGTAAAGGGTCGCAGCTTAGCTGCATGCAGCCAGGACCAGCAGACAAGAGCACAGCAGGGAGGCCTCAGAATTAGCTGGGTGAGGAGAACCTTAACTTGCTTCCAAGCCACCCATATTCCTAACATCAACTGTGGACTGTATCCTGATGTCTGCTACCTCAGTAAAGATAAAGGAAACAGCCCCTGCATGTCTGTCAGTTATTCTGCGCCTTGAGTCCTGCACCCCAAAGGCCTACCACCGCTATGGACTTAACTGTTGCTCTGGGGAACCACTCCACCCATGGGGAGCGCTAACACCACAGCTGCCCGTCCATAATCCCAAGAAGTGCCCCACCGCAGCACTGGCCCCAATAGCCAGCTACCACGGGTGGCATCACGACACCTATCCCCTAAATCCTATCCCCCAGAACTTTTCAAAACATCCTCAGGGTCAGAGAAGCTGGGTCTTGACCCCTGTGACTCCCCCAGAAGTGCCCAAAGCCTAGTTGCGAATGCCCCACGGCCCTGTGGCGGGTAACACACACAGATCATCCTACCTGCCTCTCACTACTTCTTTCCTTCCAGGTCCGCTCTCCCGCGCCTCCTGTCACTCACTTTATCACCCATTAACCTTAATGCATATTTATTTCACTGACCGGGCAGCAACCAATCACAGATGCTAATGCTCTGTAAGACCATCTGTGATTGGCTGTTGCAATTAGTCTGCATTTTCATAATCTGGATGGTGTCTGTGCTTGGTTGTCATACACATTAGGGTATGGCTATCAACCTGACATCATAGGATGTAAAATAAATAAATAATGGGAAAAAGTGCATAGGGTTCCTCTGTATTTTTCAGTCTCAGCACAGATAGAGCCTAGAGCTATGAGCTGCCTTCCTCAGCTGCCTATTTTTTCCATTGCTGGCAAACATGCGACATGTAAGATGATCTGTGTGTGTATGTGTTTGTAGCATAACATACAACAGAATCATTAGTGCATTTGCACTAATGGTTCTGTCCTAGTTAAGCTACACACATATCTGAATAATTACTGAACAAAACCTGATTTTCTTACTTTTAAGCAAAAGTTCGAGGGGCTGAAAGAACATTGCCAAATTCTGTCCAGATTTGAAATTGGTGAACATGTTTGAACAAAGTTTGCTCATCTCTACTTTTGTGTAATCGTCTCACCTCATTTTATCCTATATTTCAGTGTTTTAATATGGTATCAATAAGGCCTTGCTCACACATACCAATCCGTTTTTTAAGCCCTTAGAAAAACTGATCTGTTTTTCTAAGGGTGCCAATAGTGTCCCCTGAGCTTCTGAACGTTTTTAGGAACTTTTGAGACTTAGTCATTTTTTCACCAAAAACGCATATATGTGCCATGCAAAAACGCATGCGTTTCCCATAGGGCCCCATGTTAGAAAAAGCATGTGTTTTTTTACAGCACCCAAAAATGCTGCATGCAGTGTTTTTTGAGATGCTGAAGAAAAACTCATGTGTTGTTAAAAAACGCATTGACACTTGAGTGCACCATGCGTTAACGCATATGCGTTTTTGGACTTTGAAAAAAACAGTCCAAAATGTTCCCAAAAACGGATTTAAGGCAAAAACGGACGGTATGTGTGAACAAAAGGCCTAAACAATATTTTCATTTATATTTAGTGCGGGTCTGTTTGTAGGTTATTATTTAAAATCACTAATATAAAAATCGGTATGTAATTTCGTGATGGTCGTAATAATTTGCCCTATTGGAATTATGTTGCTAAGTAATTTTTAACACACAATTAACAATGTAAAAAATTAATTTATAGTTTGATACTAGAATCAAATTTTTTTTCAACCATTTCCTCTAACATGGAAATGTTTTCTTATTCTTTAGTTCATTATGTCATAAAGTACAACTTATTCTCCAAAAAAAAAACAATCCCTCATACAGCTATTTGTGTTGAAGAATATAAAAGTTATAGCTCTTCAAAGAAGACAAAAATACGTAAATTGAAGTAAAATGACATTTTTTTTATGGACCATAGGGAAAGCAGATGCCACTGCAATAGTTTAACTTATATGTTACAGTACAAAGAAAGTATTTTTAATTAAGGTCATTAGTATGATGTGAATAAAGCCTAAAGTGTATATCACACCTGATAATGCACATGGAATATCCAAGAGAATTTGGGGAAAAGTGAGAACTCCAAGAAAAGAACACAAGTAGTCCAGTCAGCACAACTGAAAGTTAATTAAAATTATATTGACCCATTTTTGCATTTGTGTTTTTTCCCAGGTACCTCTGCAGACAGATCTCCTGACACTAGTCCGGGCATCAGGGCATCATTTGAGGTAATGACTGGGAAATAGGAGGGTTGAAGAAAGAGGTTATGTACCTGCAAATCTGGCATCTATATTTTGAGGATAATCTGGTCTGAAGACTGAACAGTATTTATGGTAAGATCTGATCTAGCTATATTTAGGGGTATGGTTGTCTATGATCTACATGAAAGGGGAGTGTGGTCTTTGGTCTGTATTTCTCCAAAGGCTCTGAAGACAGTTTATTTCTTTGGTGATCTGGGATCTCTACTTAGATTATTTAGAGGGTTTGGTATCTGTATTTGTTTAAGGGGTTTAGTCTGGAGACTCTAGATGACAGAAAGGCCTGCTCTGTCTCCTATGCAGCCATATGCAGTGGGGAAGTCGACACATTGTATCTAATATATAAAGCTGAGTGTAGTGTATGTATGTATGTATTTATGTATGTATGTGTATATGCA
The DNA here is from genome assembly GCA_033576535.1 of Allobates femoralis. NCBI lineage: Eukaryota > Metazoa > Chordata > Amphibia > Anura > Aromobatidae > Allobates > Allobates femoralis. The sequence goes on from JARQOC010000002.1 coordinate 391,304,897, forward strand.
CGTATTTATAAAAGCTGTGCCCCCTCCTAGTATCGCTATCTCCTCATATCTCCACCCCTTCATAGCTCTGCCTTCTTTATAACTCCCCCCCTCCATATAGCTCCACCCCTTCACATAGTTCTGACCCCGCCACCTATCCCACCTCCTTCATACCTTTGCCTCCTCTAAAGCCCCACCCCCTCAACATTGCCCTGCCCTGTTATAAATCCACCCCCTTCATATATGTATGTATGTATGTATTTAAAGCTCCACCCCCTCCACGTGGCCTGTTCAAGAGTTGGAACAGCCAAAAATGTATTAATTTTTACACCGGAAGGAAAAAACAAGAATGTCATTCATCAAGAGGCTCTTGAATGAGTTACAAATAAAATAATATACATTACTTGGGTAATCATTTAGTTAATTTGTGTTTCAAATCTGTAGTGTAGAATATAGGATGTGAAAAGTTTTTTATGTGCAAAATATGGTAAAATATATGTTTATACCATGTTAGCCAGTAGATAGAAAAATGTTAAAATCTGAGAGTTCTTAGTGGTTGATACCTTTAGTGGCAAACTGTTAAGATGGTAACAAATAGCAAGCTTTCGAGACAACTCAGATCTCTTCTTCTTGCTAGTATAAGATGAAATCTGATGTGCCACATATATATATATACACACAACATGACATGCAATACTGCAGTTATTAAGACAAGCGAGGTGGAACAGAATAGGAATGAAATGGAGTTAAATGGTTATGGCAGTAAATATTGGAACAGTTCACTGATAAGACGTGTTAAAGTTTTATTGTCCTCTAATTGGGTTCTAATAATAATAATAATAATAATAATAATAATTTTATTTATATAGCGCCAACATATTATGCAGCACTTTACAATTCGGAGGGGACATCTACAGACAATATGAGACAATACAGCGTAACAAAAATTTAAAAAAACGTGAGGAGTGAGGTCGATTCCAAGTATGACACCTCCAAATGCCCTTTCAATTGTTGTAATAAGACATGAATCCAAATTCTTCTGTCTCTCTGAGAATTGAAATCTCTTTTTAATACAAGCAGCATGGGAGAAGGTCATGTAGTCAGAGACCAAATTAGAACTTTTTGGAATCAACTCCACTTGGTGTGTTTGGAGGAAGAAGAGGGATGAGTGTCACGTATCACAAGATTTTGGCTAACAATCTCCTTCACTCGGTAAGAGCATTGAAAATAGGTTGTGACTAGAGATGAGCAAATCTTTGAAAGCTTGAATTTAGTTCAGTTCGTCAAACTTGCAACATTTGATAAACAGTTTGACAAACATTTCGCTGAACTTCTGAACCCCATTCAAATCAATGGGAGGCAAAATCAAGGGCATAGAAAACACCTTAAAAGGGGCCCAAAAGCTGCCACGCACAACTCAAACAGTGCAGCCCCGCTGTTTTGGCACAGACTCCAGCTTCTTATACTATTACTTTATTATTTAGTAAGCTTCAGCGCCACTGTCACACTCAGAATGCTTGTGGACCCGCTCATAAACCTCAGACATCTTCATCATGACTTCAGGTTACACAGTAGGCATCTCACAGCAGAGAATCCCACTGTAGCCCCAGCATGTTGTTTGATGATTTTTTGAAGCAGATTTGGATAATCTGCATGTCTATCCTGATGTTAGCATAGTCTATGAGAGTTTAGAAGTACTGTGCCACATGTGCAAGGAAACAAAAAAGCAACATGGTCTCAGCACATCACTTCTGACCTGTTTGCTTTGCTGACCTGACTTGTTTGCAGACTTTGCTTGCCTTAGGATAGTCATGGAGATTTTGGTGCAGGTTCTCAAAATCTGTGAGAAAAAAAAAGCATCAAGCAACACTCCATGGGCACAGGGCCAGGGAGAGCAACAGTTGTGGTGAAAGGGCTCGAGAATTCCTCTTGCCCCCAGGCTACTTCCATAGAGACTACTTGGTCAGGGGTGGCTAACTACAGTCCTCAAGGTCTGAAAACAGTTGAAGTTTTCAGGATTTCCTTAGCATTGCACAGATGCTAATTTTATTATCTTAATGGTCCCTTTACACGCGGCCACAGGAACGTAGAAAAAGGCACGCATTGGACACAATTGTGCCTGTTGCCTTGAAAAGACCACGATGTGGCGGCATGTAAATCAGGACTTTCCTTCCTTCAGGGAAGACACAGGAAGGAATGTCCTGATTTACACACCGCCACATCGTGGTCTTTTCAAGGCAAGAGGCACAATTGTGTCCGATGCCTGCCTGTTTCTACCTTCCTGTGGCTGCGTGTAAAGGGACCATTAGAGGTGATGATTCCAGCACTGTGTGCAATGCTAAGAAAATCTTGAAAACACGCACTGTTTACAGCCCTTGAGAACTGCACTTGGCCAACCCTGTTCTCCTGGAGTGGGTGTAGAATCTTGCATTTCCATACCTCACACCCTCAGGCCAGAGGCCAGGGGCCTGAAGCTTGTTAACCAGTCTCTGTAAGAGACTAGTGAACAAGTTCCAGATCGATGTCGATTGACAGTCATTTTTTATTTCTTTCTTTTTCTTACTATTGTACCAAAAGTTGTCTCCTTCTCGCCCAGCGTCTTACTTTGGTTGTTTAACCCATTGTAACCTTGTACAGGTTTAGGATCTGTTCCCTGACATCCTAAGAAAGGTTTTTGGTCTTGCCCATGTTGTAAAGGTTAGAGTCTGACTGATTAATTGAAAGTGTGGACAGAAGTCTTTTATAGGGTGCATCCTCACGATCAGGAGACGCAGCGTTTTGGACTGCGTTGGACACAGCGCTTTGGATTTTCTATTGGGTTCAGGTCTTAAGACTGGCTAGGCCACTCCAGGAACTAGAAATGCTTCTTACAGAGCCAATCCTTAGTTGCCCTGGCTATGTGTTTTAGGTCATTGTCGTGCTAGAAGACCAAGTCACGACCAGGGATGAGAGAACAAGTTCGTCAATTTCAAATTAATACTTCTGTCAGATAATTTAAATTATTATATACCGTATATACTCGCGTATAAGCCGACCCGTGTATAAGCCGACCCCCTACTTTTGCCCCCAAAATCTGGGAAAACCTATTGACTTGTGTATAAGCCGAGGGTGGACCCCAGCACAGGTATACAGCCCCCAGCAGAGTGGTATACAGGCCCCCCAGTGGTATACAGGCCTCCCCAGTGGTAGTATACAGCAGCCCCAGAGGTATATACAGCCCCAGTGGTAGTATACAGCAGCCCCAGTGGTAGTATACAGCAGCCCCAGTGGTAGTATACAGCAGCCCCAGAGGTATATACAGCCCCAATGGTAGTATACAGCAGCCCCAGAGGTATATACAGCAGCCTCAGTGGTAGTATACAGCAGCCCCAGTGGTAGTATACAGCAGCCCCAGTGGTAGTATACAGCAGCCCCAGTGGTAGTATACAGCAGCCCCAGAGGTATATACAGCCCCAGTGGTCGTATACAGCAGCCCCAGTGGTAGTATACAGCAGCCCCAGAGGTATATACAGCCCCAGTGGTAGTATACAACAGCCCCAGAGGTATAAATAGCCCCAGTGGTAGTATACAGCAGCCCCAGAGGTATATACAGCCCCAGTGGTAGTATACAGCAGCCCACCCGCCACCCCCATCAGTATACAGGCCCCCCCATCAGTATCCAGGGCCCCCCCCCTTGCTCCGCAAAATCTGCAAAGTAAAATCATTATACTTATCACTGTCCTGTCGCCGCCGTCCCCGCCGCTGCCATTGCGCTCCTCCGTCTTCATCCAGCATCTTCCGGCTTCCTGTGGTCGGCGCAGGCAATGACGTCATTGCCTGAACCGACCACAGGAAGCTGGAAGAAGACGGATGAAGCCGGGGAGCGCGATGGCAGCGGCGGGGACGGCGGCCCTGGATACTGATGGCGGGCCTGTATACTGATGGGGGTGGTGGGCGGGTGGCTGTATACTACCACTGGGGCTGTATATGACTCGCGTATAAGCCGAGGGGGGGACGCATCAGCCCAATTTTTGGGCTGAAAAACTCGGCTTATACGCGAGTATATACGGTAAGTTATTTCTGTGGGTGACGATTCTGGGTTTTTCTTTCATTAAATGAGAGGTACCAACAATTTTGACCACGTGCAGAATACAGAATATATATATATATATATATATATATGTATATATATATATATATATATATATATATATATATATATATATATATATATATATCTTGTGAAAACACACTCTGGGTTCGCCTTTGCCAGGGTCAAAGGGCACGTATGTGTCGTGTGTCACTCAGACCAAGAGCAGAGATTTAGATGCCAATGGCCTTGGCCACAGTTTATTGTGGTGAAAGCAAACAAAGAAAACAAAACAGCAAACAAAAATCCTTGCCTGGATATGTAATGCAGTTATGTAAAATTGCACCTGGGCTGAAAGGTCAAAGGAAGTGTTGTCTGGCTTTTCTTCTTAATTTAATGTGCGTGGAGTACTGGCTCCACTGGTAGAATTTGCACTCCTTCCTCCCTACTAAGCCATGGGGGCCATCTAATGTGGTATGTATCCTGCTTCTGCCCTTTGTAACAGAGACCCCTAGGGTACGAGAGAGGTTTTAATTGTAGACAGGGACCATTCAGAGTTAAGATCACCTTGCCGTGGTTGAAGGGCAAGCATCTATTGGCCAATACATGTGCTAAGAACCTTATTATAAGATAAGCAGTTTTTCATAAAAAAAATTGTCTCAGGTGGTGACTCCATCTTGCCCAATATTGGTGTATACCTATATAAGATTTTGAACCCTGTGGCAAAACGAGCAAAGTATTTTATCAAAGACATTACAGATTTCCTTTTGAAGGTGGATGGAATCAGTTTATCGGGTGAAGTGATTTTAGCCTCATTCGATGTGACCTCTTTTTACACTTCCATTGATCATAGGAGGGGGTTAGAAGCAGTGAGTAAAAAACTCAAAAAAAATACAAATTTCTCTGAGGAAGTAAGAACATTTGTTTAACAGTTGCTGGAATTAGTTTTGACAAAAAATGACTTCTTTTTTGGAGATGATTTCTTTTTGCAATTACGCGGGATCGCTATGGGAGAGCGAACATGGTGCCCGCTTATGCAAATATTGTGATGTGCATACTGGAGGAGGATCTTGTCTATGTGTCCCATCATTTCAGCTATGTAGCGGCGTGGTGGCGATAAATAGACGACATCTTCCTCATATGGACTCTCACTGAAGAGTTGCTCTTAGATTTTCACAGATTTATATATACTGTGTATGATACAATTAAATTTACCCTTGTCTATTCATATACAAACATACAATTTTTGGATGTCAATGTAGGGCTGAAAGGATAGAAATTGATGACAAAATTGTATACCAAGACTACGGATTAGGCCATGTGCACACGTTCAGTATTTGATGAGTTTTTTACCTCAAGATTTGTAGCCAAAACCAGGAGTGGAGCAATCAGAGGAAAAGTCTAATATATACACCTGCACCACTTCTGTATTTAATCATCCACGCCTGGTTTTGGCTACAAATCCTGAGGTAAAAAACTCATCAAATACTCAGTGTGGGCACGTGGCCTAAGAATGATCTTTTACTATTCAGTAGCTTACATCCAAAGAAAACACTGGAAGGGATTCGCTATAGTCAAATAATGAGAGTAAAATGGGTTGAGAGTGAGGAGGGGTCACAGAATAAGGCCATGGGAAAAATGCTGCAAAAATTTTCCAGAATGGGTTACCCGAAAAACTTCCAAATCATCAGAAAGCTAAAGTGGATGGACACAGGTTTTACTCCATAAAAAGAGGGAGGTCAAAGAATTGAACCATATTTACATGGTATCAACATATTGTGAAGAGAGTAAGTCCATTGCAGACATAATTTGAAAACACTGGGGGATGCTGTATAAGTGTCTGCCCCCAAGTGGAAGAATTTGCAAAACCACCAATTTTTTGTACAGACGTAATCATAGAATAAACTCCAGTTTAGTAAAGGCCACGTTACACACCACAGATATCTGTTCAGATATTGGTCACAGATCTCTGGTTGCAGTGAAATCATGGACACATTGTTCCATTTTGTGGCTATGTACAAATGTAACAATGTGTCCATCATTTCTTTGCAACCAGAGATCTGTGACCAATATATCTGTGTGTGTAACGTGGCCTTAAGAGCTGACATAGGATCGTTTAAAAAGTATGACCAAATGACTTTATATGGATCTGACAGAAGGGAATGTTTCCCCTGCCTGTCTTGTGTAAATTGTTGTTTAATGAAAAAGGGCTCAACTTTTTCACATCCTGTAACCAATGAAGAGTTTATGATAAAACATTATCTGACATGTTACTCAGAGTTTCTTATATATATGTGTTGCAGTGTCCTTGTTCCTTGTGGTATGTCGGTGAGACTACATGTGAGTTTAAGACCAGGATAAATTCTCACTGACATACCATAAGCAAGAAGCGGATGGACTTGCCAGAGTCAAGACATTTTGCTGAGAAGGGTCCTATTGAGAAACAATTTTGTTTCAGAATTATTGATGCGGTCCCCATAATGAGGAGAGGGGGGATCGAATCCGTATTCTGAAAAAGAAGGAACTACAGTGGAAAATGAAGCTGAATAGATTGAGACCTAATGGCCTCAATGTAGATTTTAAGACAAGTTGTGCATTGTAATGTGTGTTACAGTATTCTTAATGTCTAGACCACTTATATCCCACTTGTGAATCATGTTTTAATGTGAAGGAAAAAAAAACTATACATATGAGAAAATAACTTCTTTTTTCTTTGTTTTTTTTAGGTGTTCACTTATTAGAGAGAAGGCAAAACTCACACTTTTTCTGTATTGTTTGTACATTTTTTTGCATTAATTTAAAAAAAAAAATTCTCACAGCACAAGTTTGTGTTATCCCTATAATTCTCATATGTCACAATATGAAATAAAAAATGGGAAAAATTTAAAAAATCTTCTTCTTAGGACTATTGAATTTTTAATTCACTCATTGGGATTTGATGTGAAAAGAGCCTGAGTGGAGTAGGTCTATTGTGACATGTGTGTGTGAGGCTCGGGGGTTAAAATCCCATGTTGCCTCAATACCTCACATATAGTGTGGATCCCTCGCCTAATAGTGAGGGTTTCCACACTTAGTCATACAGAAAAAATGGCTTATTGCCATGAGTTCAGTACACTAAATGGTCTCTATAGAATAAGGTCCCTTAAGAGTGCTTTGGACAATTATATGTCCTCATTTTTTAACTTATGACAGTGATCTAATATAATCCATACTCTTATGTGATAGATAAGGGATTTTAAACATTATAAGTTCTAATACATATTGCTTGTATCGGTCATTACCACTATAAATTCTAATATATATTGCATGTAGCACCACTTTGGTTTGGGTGATATTATGGTGCTCTTAGTATTATAAGATGCTACTGCGCAACTACGACTGAATAGAATAATGGGAAATTCTGACACGAGTATGGGCATGCACAGTAAGGAGGTGTTTTGGCACGGACCATTACTAATATGGTGCCGCCGACCTCATTAAGGCATTGCGCATGCATGGCGAACAAACATGTGGTTATTACGTCATCATTAGTCACGGACATGCGCAGTGAGAATACAGGAACGCCGGTGGTACGGCGCATTATGGCGATATGTAACCATGTGAGTTTTTAACCCTTTCTAACTAATGATGTCTATTTGGAGGAATAATAGCATATAATTTTGTAATTAACATTATTTGATTCTGTATAATTGGTACTCTTGATTAATTTGCAAGTGTATCATCATGAGCACATCTAAAAGCACTTGACACTATCTAGATTCACTCTATGTCATAAATGTATGTGTATTTGTGTTTGCATATGAAAATTTCTTGCCAATTATTTTATTGATCTGATATATGTGAGCACTCTTTAAAATCCTGTCTTTTGAACATGGTCACTGCTTGAAAAAAGACATAACCTCTGAAACGTCGCCATGCCACAGGCAATGAAGGTCCACAATATTTTTGATATTTTGTCCTGTTTTTCATCTTTTTATTCTACTCATGGACACTACAACAGGTGTTTGAAAAAGCACTGCACAACTGTAGGTAAAATTGGTGCTGTTCCTATTTTTGACTATATATGGCTGTCACAAATTTTTTAAAGGCATAATAATCTTAGTGTATGTAAACTTGTGACTTTGCAGAAAGTAATAAAAAATGCCTTAAAACACTTTCTCTCTGTGCCCCCATGTGCACTCTCTGAGCACTATTTTTGCCATCCTGTGTGCTCTCTTCGCCCTCGGTTCGTTCACAATCTGTGTTACCCTGTGTCCTCTCAGTGCTCCTCTGTGCACTCTCTGTGCCCCCTGTGAGCTCCCTATGCCACCAAATGCATTCTCTGCCCCCTGTGTGTTCTCTCTGCACCCCTGTGTGCCCTCTGTCCCACTTGTGCTCTCTGTGCCGCATGTGCTCTCTGTGTCTCCACTGTGCTCTCTGTGTCTCCCCTGTTCTCTCTGTGTCTGCCCTGTGCACTCTCTGTGCCCTCCCTGTGCACTCTGTCTACCCCCATATCTGTGCGACACCCCAATGCCATCATCTTTGGACACCTACGTGACTAATGATGGTGGTGGCATGACTAACTAGGCCTGCACATCCCCGGCGCATGCATGCTGTTAGTGTCCAAAGATGGCAGTGATCTCATTAACTGCCTGCGCGCACAGAGTGGGTGCAGGCACAGCTAGTCATTCAGCAATGTACGGTGGTGATGTTGGGTGAAGTCTGCCAGCAGTGTGAGTGGCTTTGTGTGGTGATAAGTTCCTGGCTTTGGTCTTAGGTGGCTTCTGGTTTGCTTGTTGGCGGCACCATTGGTGGTACGGCACAAAAGGCCACTACTGCTAGCGGGCACTTGGGTGTGCAAAACCGGCTGCAGCCAGCGCATGATAGGAGGACGACAAACGGAAGTTGATGACAGACGAGACAGCGTGATTATGTAATTAGACTATTGTAATCCTAATTGACCGAAAATGGTAAAGGTTTATTTTGATTTCATGTCAGATAGTATCATAGTGAGAAAAACATGCATATGTGTCTTTTTAGATAGCCTATGTAAACTTGTTTTAACTGTATCTAATATATAATTACCTTAAGGCACTTCCGTCATATTCGGCGCTGTTTCCGTCGTCGTGTCCATGGCTGCCTCACTCGCAATGCCTTTGCGAGTCCTTGCACAGTCTCTCTCTCTCTATCCTCCCCCCCACGGCTTGCAGGACCTGAGATGATGTCACTAGTATTGGCTGGGCTATATCACATGACTGTGACATCATCACAGGCACTTTAATTGCTGCAGTGTCAGCACAGGAGACATCATGCCGCTGTCTCACATCAGACGTGTCCTCATCAGTGATTCTCTGCCTCTGACATCCTGCCATCACAAGGGAACATAGAGGTGACAGAGGACCCCGGACTGAGCCCCCAAGAGCTGATCTCCAGGATACAGGTGAGGGGAGGCTGCACAGGAGCAATGCTCTGCACAGAAGAGGCTGCACAGGAGCAATGCTCTGCAGAGGGGAGGCTGCACAGGAGCAATGCTCTGCAGAGAGGAGGCTGCACAGGAGCAATGCTCTGCACAGAGGAGGCTGCACAGGAGCAATGCTCTGCGCAGAGAAGAGGCTGCACAGGAGCAATGCTCTGCAGAGAAGAGGCTGCACAGGAGCAATGCTCTGCATGAGAGGAGGCTGCACAGGAGCATTGCTCTGCATGAGGGGAGGCTGCACAGGAGCAATGCTCTGCAGAGAAGAGGCTGCACAGGAGCAATGCTCTGCATGAGAGGAGGCTGCACAGGAGCATTGCTCTGCATGAGAGGAGGCTGCACAGGAGCAATGCTCTGCATGAGAGGAGGCTGCAAAGGAGCAATGCTCTGCAGAGGGGAGGCTGCACAGGAGCAATGCTCTGCATGAGAGGAGGCTGCACAGGAGCAATGCTCTGCAGAGGGGAGGCTGCACAGGAGCAATGCTCTGCACAGAGGAGGCTGCACAGGAGCAATGCTCTGCACAGAGGAGGCTGCACAGGAGCAATGCTCTGCACAGAGGAGGCTGCACAGGAGCAATGCTCTGCAGAGAAGAAGCTGCACAGGAGCATTGCTCTGCATGAGCGAAGGCTGCACAGGAGCAATGCTGTGCAGAGAAGAGGCTGCACGGGAGCAATGCTCTGCATGAGAGGAGGCTGCACAGGAGCATTGCTCTGCATGAGGGGAGGCTGCACAGGAGCAATGCTCTGCAGAGGGGAGGCTGCACAGGAGCAATGCTCTGCACAGAGGAGGCTGCACAGGAGCAATGCTCTGCATGAGAGGAGGCTGCACAGGAGCAATGCTCTGCAGAGGGGAGGCTGCACAGGAGCAATGCTCTGCACAGAGGAGGCTGCACAGGAGCAATGCTCTGCACAGAGGAGGCTGCACAGGAGCAATGCTCTGCACAGAGGAGGCTGCACAGGAGCAATGCTCTGCAGAGAAGAGGCTGCACAGGAGCATTGCTCTGCATGAGCGAAGGCTGCACAGGAGCAATGCTGTGCAGAGAAGAGGCTGCACAGGAGCAATGCTCTGCAGAGAGGAGGCTGCACAGGAGCAATGCTCTGCAGAGAGGAGGCTGCACAGGAGCAATGCTCTGCACAGAGGAGGCTGCACAGGAGCAATGCTCTGCAGAGAGGAGGAGGCTGCACAAGAGCCATGCTCTGCAGAGAAGAGGAGGCTGGACAGGAGCAATGCTCTGCAGAGAGGAGGAGGCTGCACAGGAGCAATGCTCTGTAGAGAGGAAGAGGCTGCACAGGAGCAATGCTCTGCAGAGAGGAGGAGGCTGCACAGGAGCAATGCTCTGCAGAGAGGAGGCTGCACATGAGCAATGCTCTGCAGAGAGGAGGCTGCACAGGAGCATTGCTCTGCAGAGAGGAGGCTGCACAGGAGCAATGCTCTGCAGAGAGGAGGAGGCTGCACGGGAGCAATGCTCTACAGTAATGAGGCTGCACAAGAGCAATGCTCTGCAGAGAGGAGGCTGCACAGGAGCAATGCTCTGCATGAGTGGAGCCAAGATGCTGGGGACGGCGGAGTGAAAATGCCATGGCGGGGAAGACGATAACCCGCTGGTAAGTATGACAGGCAGAGTGCCTCTGTCCTCTGCTGACCACTCTGCCCACCGCACTGCGCTAACCACTCTGCCCGCCGCACTGCGCTGACCACTCTGCCCACCGCACTCACTGCTAACCACTGAGCCACCATACTCCTGCTAACCACTGAGCCACCGTACACTGCTAAACACTGAGCCACCGTACTTTGCTAACCACTGAGCCACCGCGCAGTGCTAACCACTGAGCCACCGCGCAGTGCTAACCACTGAGCCACCGCACAGTGCTAACCACTGAGCCATCGCGCAGTGATAACCACTGAGCCATCGTATACTCTGCTAACCACTGACCCACCATACTCCCTGCTAACTACTAACCCACCGTATACAGCGCTAACCACTGAGCCACCGTACACTGCTAAACACTGAGCGACCATACTTTGCTAACCACTAAGCCACCGCGCAGTGCTAACCACTGAGCCACCGCGCAGTGCTAACCACTGAGCCACCGCGCAGTCCTAACCACTGAGCCACCACGCAGTGCTAACCACTGAGCCACCGTATACTGTGCTACCCACTGAGCCACCTGTATACACACAATTAATTTCACCGCACTCCCCTAAATATTAGTAAATAAACTATATATGGATTCTAGACTACCCGATTCTTTAGAATCGGGCTCACAGCTAGTTTATAAATAATATATGCAGTAGTTTGTGATAACTATGTGCAATTTGAGTTTGCAGAATGGGCTGCACTATTTTAAAAGGAAACCACCAGAATTTTTAATTTGACTTTTACAAAAATTAAGAAAACGTCATATAATTCGGCATAGTCAGTAGAAGCCTGAGAAAGGATTAATTATAGGTATTTGATAAATCTAACAAACAATTTAGAAAATATGCCTATGTGCCTAGGAGTTTTAATGACATACATATAAAATATCTTTCTTTTAATTCCTAGAAAGTGAACATCCGAACATCCAACTTGCTTTTGTACCTTGCTAGCTATAAGCAAGCTTTGGTTTTAAAGATCAGCTGTCAGCAAGAATTCTGTTTTATATATTTTTCGGCCAACTATTTTAGAGTGATATAATGAGTATAATTTAGACTATTTCAGAGCTATTTTCTTCATATAGCTTATATTGTGATCCTCCTGAATGTCATCTTCTCTTGAAAGGGAAAATTCTATTTCTGTCATCCAAGAGGAGACAATCATTCTATTTTACTCTCCTAGAAAAGTCAGGATCTTTCTTTGTATGTCGAGGCATAATGAAATTAGAAGCTGCTACATTTATTACCCATTAGGCAAAAGTGTAAGTCTAAAATAAAATGCTGCAAATTATATATTTCCAAACCCAGTGTTGTTCTAAGGCTTACATAGGAATATTCAAGAAATAGAGGAATTTAAAAAGGAATGAAATGGGAGATAAAAGATTGCTATTCTTGAGTTTGACATTAGACTGATCAGATTATGCTGAGAATGAAAATTAGAGCAGAGGATACAAAACCTAGAACCCACAAACATACTTCTAGAGATATAGAAAGAGAAGTAAGTTTTGAACATGTAACCAGTATTCTAAATAAATATATTTCTATTGACATAAATTTCTCACCAAATGTTGGTAATAACACATCCAACCTACGCAGAAAAAGAAATCAAATAAAAGATTTACATAAATATAGTGATGTATAATAATGAGAAATGTCACAGGAAAAAGAATTGAACACATGATAAAGAGATATGTGCAAAAAGCCATGAAAAGTGATGATACAGCTGAAATCAATTAGTAATTAGTAAGCATGCTTAGTAATCCTGCTACTTAGTGAAAAATATTATCAACTGGCTTAATTGATGGTCTATGTTGCTAGTAACTATTCACTGGCTAGCTGTTTGGCTGAGTAGCCAAGAGTGCCGAGGGTCAATTATCAGAAAGGTCTGAGGTCAAAATTCTAGGAAGGTAGTGGATTAAGGCAAATGGGGCTAAGCAAATGGATATTCAGAAGCAAGGTCCATGGTTGGGTAAACAATAATTCAGACTGAGCACAGAACAACAAGCAACAGTCATGCAAACACCACCGAACTAAAGCTATGATTGGAGGCAATTGAAGGCAAAAAGGTAGCTAAAACTAAATGTATTCACACTAAACAGGAGACACTTGGAGGAAACCTTGCATGCCCCTGCCCTGATTGAATGGTTGAGATGCCCATCACCATTCTGACAGCTCAGCATGCCCATGCCCAAGATTTGATGGCTCACTAAGTCCACGCACACCAATAGGAGGAATCGTGACCTTACCCCCTTTTGTGAGGTGTGCCATCAGACTCATAGTTTTCCAAGGAAACTTATGTGGAAGCTGTTGACTAGATGATCAGCTTTCATGGAATGAGCTGGCAGCCAGGATCTCTTCTTAGGTTTGACTAATAAACGATAAATTGGAGAGATTGGAAGGAAAAAATTGACATTTTAATTTTTCTAACAAAAATTTTCTTTTAGCCTCAATTCTTTCATTTTCATATGGGCAACAGGATAAAATGGAGACTAAAATGTATGGGGCAATTTCTCCTGAGTACACCGATACCTCATATGTGGTCATAAACCACTGTTTGGGCGCACAGCAGGGCTCAGAAGTGAAGGAGCTCAATTTGACTTTTGGAGCTAATTTTCCATTCAAAAAGTGAAATGGCACTCCTTCACTTCTGAGCGCTGCCGTGCGCCCAAACAGTGGTTTATGACCACATATGAGGTATCAATGTACTCAAGAGAAATTGGCCAACAAATTTTAGGATGCATTTTATCCTTTTGCCCATGCGATAATGAAAAAAGTTAGGCTAAAAGAAAATGTTTGTGAAAAAAATAGTACTTTTTCATTATTACAGATCCATTTGTGAAACATCTGGGGGTTCAAAGTGCTCACCACCCATTTAGATAAGTTCCCTGGGGGGGTCTAGTTTCCAAAATGGGGTCACTTGTGGGGAAGCTCCAATGTTTAGGCACACAGGGGCTCTCCAAACGCGACATGGTGTTCGCTAACAATTTGAATGGAAAATTAGTAGAGAGCATATGTGTGCGTAAACATTGGAGCTTCCCCACAGGTGACCCCCATTTTGGAAACTAGACCCCCAGGGAACTTATCTAGATGGGTGGTGAGCACTTTGAACCCCCAGATGTTTCACAAATTGATTCATAATAATGAAAAAGTATTTTCCTTTCCACAAAAATTTTCTTTTTTCATTCTTCCAGATTCATTTGTGAAGCACCTGGGGGTTCAAAATGATCACCACCCATCTAGATAAGTTCCCTGGGGGGTCTAGTTTCCAAAATGGGGTCACTTGTTTAGGCACACAGAGGCTCTACAAATGCCACATGGTGTCCGCTAACAATTTGAATGGAAAATTAGCTCAACTTGTTAGCGGACACCATATCGTGTTTGGAGAGCCCCTGGGTGCCTAAACATTCGAGCTCCCCAAAAAGTGACCCCATTTTGGAAACTAGACCCCCCAGGGAACTTATCTAGATGGGTGGTGAGCACGTTGATGCCCCAAATGTTTCACAAATTAATTCATAATAATGAAAAAGTATTTTTTTTCCACAAAAATTTTCTTTTTTCATTTTTACAGATTAATTTGTGCAGCACCTAGGGGTTCAAAATGCACACCACCCATCTAGATAAGTTCCTTCGGGGGTCTAGTTTCCAAAATGGGGACACTTGTGGAGGAGCTCTAATGTTTAGGCACACAGAGGTTCTCCAAATGCGACATGGTGTCCGCTAACAATTTGAGCTAATTTTCCATTCAAATGGTTAGCGGACACCATGTCGTGTTTGGAGAACCCCTGCTTGCCTAAACAATGGAGCTCCCCCACAAGTGACCCCATTTTGGAAACTAGACCCCCAAGAAAACTTATCTAGATGGGTGGTGAGCATTTTGAACCCCCAGGTGCTTCAGAAACTAATCCGTAAAAATGAAAAAGAAGCATTTTGTGGAATAATAAGTGCTTTTTCATTTTTACGGATGAATTTGTGAAGCACCTAGGGGTTCAAAGTGCTCACCACGCATTTAGATAAATTCCCTGGGGGAGGTCTAGTTTCCAAAATGGGGTCACTTGTGGGGAAGCTCCAATGTTTACGCACACAGGGGCTCTCCAAACGCGACATGGTGTCCGCTAACAATTTGAATGGAAAATTAGCTCAAATTGTTAGCGGACACCATGTCGCGTTTAGAGAGCCTCTGTGTGCGTAAACATTGGAGCTTCCCCACAAGTGACCCCCATTTTGGAAACTAGACCCCCAGGGAACTTATCTAGATGGGAGGTGAGCACTTTGAACCCCCAGATGTTTCACAAATTGATTCATAATATTGAAAAAGTATTTTCTTTTCCACAAAAATTTTCTTTTTTCATTCTTCCAGATTCATTTGTGAAGCACCTGGGGGTTCAAAATTAATTGCCCATGCGATAATGAAAAAAGTTAGGCTAAAAGAAAATGTTTGTGAAAAAAAAGTACCGTATATACTCGCGTATAAGCCGACCCGTGTATAAGCCGACCCCCCTACTTTTGTCCTCAAAACCTTGAAAAACCTATTGACTCGTGTATAAGCCGAGTCCCGAGTACAGAATACAGGACTCGGATTGTAAACTCGCTTAGAATCGCTCAGACTAGCTCAGAATCGCTCAGAAATACTCAGAATCGCTAAGACTCGCTCTCAGAATCGCTATGACTCACTCAGAATCGCTATGACTCACTCAGAATCGCTCGGAATTGCTCAGAATCGCTAAGACCCTGTCGGAATAGCTCAGACTCGCTCGGAATCGCTAAGACCCTGTCGGAATAGCTCAGACTCGCTCGGAATCGCTAAGACCCTCTCGGAATAGCTCAGACTCGCTACTGACAGCAGGTATCCGAGGTCCCTAATACAGTGACTCGCGTAAAAGCCGAGGGGGTGACTTTTCAGCCCGATTTTTGGGCTGAAAAACTCGGCTTATACGCGAGTATATACGGTACTTTTTCATTATTATGGATCAATTTGTGAAACATCTGGGGGTTCAAAGTGCTCACCACCTATCTAGATAAGTTCCCTGGGGGGGGTCTAGTTTGCAAAATGTGGTCACTTGTAGAGGAGCTCCAATGTTTAGGCACGCAGGGGCTCTCCTAACGCGGCATGGTGTCTGCTAACAATTTGAACTAATTTTCCAAATTGTTTGCAGACACCATGTCGTGTTTGGAGAGCCCCTGTGTGTCTAAGCATTGGAGCTCCCCCACAAGTGACCCCATTTTGGAAACTAGACCCCCCCAAAGAATTTATCTCGAAGCATAGTGAGCACTTTGAACCCCCAGGTGCTTCACAAATTGATCCGTAAAAATGAAAAAGTACTTTTTTTTCCACAAAAAATTTTTTTTTATTTTTACGGATGCATTTGTGAAGCACCTGGGGGTTGAAAGTGCTCACCACCCATCTAGATAAATTCCTTGGGGGGTATAGTTTCCAAAATGGGGTCACTTGTGGGGGAGCTCCAATGTTTAGGCACACACAGGTGCTCTCCATGCGCGACATGGTGTCCTCTAACAATTCTAATTGTTAGTGGACACAATGTTGCGTATAGGGAGCCCCTATGTGCCTAAACATTGGAGCTCCCCCACAAGTGACCCCATTTGGAAACTAGAACCCCCAAGCAACTTATCTAGATGCATAGTGAGTACTTTGAACCCCCACGTGCTTTACAAATTGATCCGTAAAAATTAAAAAATAAAATTTGTGTGAAAAAAAAGTACTTTTTCCTTATTACGGATCAATTTGTGAAGCACCTGGGGGTTCAAGGTGCTCACTATGCAACTAGATAAGTTCCTTGTGGGTTCTAGTTTCCAAAATGGGGTCACTTGTGGGGGAGCTCCAATGTTCAGGCACATAGGGAGAGGCTCTCCATACGCAATATGGTTTCAGCTAACATTTGGGGCTAATTTTTCCATTGAAATTGTTAGCGGACACCATGACGTTTATGGAGAACCCGTGTGTCACCAGCACAAGGGCAACTGGTAGAGTTGGGGTACAGCACCTCCACACTGAGGATTCCGGCCTCCCAGCTGCCAAGTTGTACCTGGCTGGCAACCAAAAATACAGCAAAGGCCTTTTTTTATATATATTTCTAGAACTGTTTTTAGAAAAAAAAAAAAATGACGTGGGGCTCTGCCATATTTTTGGTCCAGCCAGATACAACTTGGCAGCTAAGGACTGCTAGCAACCCCCAGCTGTTTCTACAGCTTCATAGTTCTTATCCAAGCATCCCTGTCTTAGCTAATAGTGTAATGTTAAAGCTGAAAAAAGAATGCATACACTTACATTTTCATGTGTAAATTAGCACACAAATTAGTCTGCTTGGGTGGCATAAACG
Source organism: Allobates femoralis (assembly GCA_033576535.1). Classification (NCBI taxonomy): domain Eukaryota; kingdom Metazoa; phylum Chordata; class Amphibia; order Anura; family Aromobatidae; genus Allobates; species Allobates femoralis. The sequence goes on from JARQOC010000002.1 coordinate 391,322,367, forward strand.
ATCCGACAAGTTCCCTTTAACTTAATGCCAACTACTTTGTTTAAAGGATCTATGTGATTGATTTCATGACCAAGTGATTATAATGGGAAGAACTAAGCAAGCAGAATTGTTGGAGTTTATGTAGAATTAGCTCCACCTGCTATAATCGTGACATCACAAAGGTCCTTTCAGCATTTTCTGAAATTCGGCTGAACTGTTAACTATTAATGTGCCAGATGACTGCTTGATTGTTTGCCCTGCTAGCTAATTAAATTATGTAAGTTGTTAAAATGCTTTTTGGGATGAGTACAACAACTTTTTTTAAAAGGTTAATAATGAACTCTACAATATCTAAATAACATTGGTGTGGTTTAACAACAAAAAAATGAAAGGTTCCCTTTAACTCTCTTCAGCATGGAGTTCAGTAGAATTTAGGTTTAGAAACATGCTTTGTAAGTCCAGCACTTTTACCCTAAGTTTTATTTTTTGCAAAGCAGTGGTTATTTTGGAGGTATGTATGGGGTTGTTATCATTTTGAAATACTGCCCTGGGGCCCAGTTTCTGAAAATAAGGGATCATGCTATGCTTCGGTATGTCACACAACATGTTGGTATTTATAGTTCCCTCAATGACCTGTAGCTCCCCACAGCCAACAACACTCATTCAAGCCCTAACCAAGACACTTTCCCCACCATGATTGACTATACTCAAGACGACTTGTTTTCGTCTCATCTACCACAGGACATAGTTCCAGTAATCCATGCTCTTAACGAGCTTGTCTTCAGCAAAATGTTGGCAGGCTTTCTTTTGCATCATCTTTAGAAAATCTTTCCTTCAGGGATGACCTCAATGCAGACCATTTTGATGCTGCCTGTGGCGTATGGTCTTATATGACAGGCTGACTCCTCACCCCTTTAACCTACACAGCAATGCTGACAACACTCGTACATCTATTTTGAAAAGACAACCTCTGGATATGATGCTGAGCATGTGCACTTGATTTTTTTAGTTGATCATGGTGAGACTGTGACAAGTCTGTGCAGGTTTGGGACCTGTGTCTCATTTCGGTATTGAGACTTCACATTAAATGTGTTTCTTTCATTTGGCAGTGTAGGTGTTAATGTCAGTTTTTGTTGCTAGAAAATCTCCTTAGTTCTTTTCCCAACTGTGGCTAGTTTGTGATCACTTCATTCTCCTTTATATGGTCACATGGCCAGGCATTCCTTGCTAGTGATTGAACCTACCTGAGGTGAAGGAGCTACTCTGGAGAAGATGAACATTGCCAAGACGTCTGCTGCCTATGAGAGTAGCAGCAGATGTGAAGTTGTTTTTTTGTTTGAGGATAAGTGTTAATTTGTTAAGGTCCTGCGCTAACATAAACCCTTTCGATAGCTTAAAAAGACAGGCCATAGTTGGATAAGTTTTTTTGGGATGTTTAATAATCATGGTAAAATCTCAGTAAAATTTAAGGTCTACAATCAAATTAAAATATTCAAGACTTAAAATTTAACTTTAAAAATAGTAATAAAATGAAAAGGATTATTGTTGGCGAGTTGTGACACGAATTGTCATCAGAATTTCATGGTTGATTGTCCTATTGTAATATGCTGTTGAGGAAATTCTTTTGTTCTGCCGCGACCTAAAATATAATACAATGGATTGATTCAAAGGACCACTGCGTTGGGAAACTTCTACTTTTACCGAATCAGGTTAAAAGGAGTTTCCCTACCTCTAATCAGGTTATTTAGAAATGTGGGCACTGGTCTTGTGTATGCAATTACTCTTGCTCTGCCTGTGAATGGGAAATAACTATTCGCTATTGTATCACATTCCTGATTGGATGGACATTGGTCTCAAATATATGCCGGTATTGAACAGTCATTCAGCCATAATTAAGTACAGCAGATAGAATTTACCTCCAAGCCCCTTTTTAATATCAAGCAGGCAATATAACTCAAGGTTATATATACCTTTTAATCTTAAAACATTTTAAAGTCTCTATTAATCCAGGAATCAACTAAAATACCAAGTGGTGCCTCATCCTTCTTCACCATCTAGGAACTACAGATAAGTAAGCAAATGGTAAATACTCTTTACTTCATTGGGTATTTTGGAGGGAATACTGGATAAACATACCGTATATACTCGTGTATAAGCCGACCCGTGTATAAGCCGACTAGAGATGAGCCACCCCCCTAGTGTTCGAGTTCGATTTGATTCGCCAAATTCGTGAGATGTTCATCGAATGTTCGTTGAATGTTCGTCGAATGTTCGAGGACCAACTCGAACCCCATTGAAATCAATGGCAGGCTACAAAAAACACATAGAAAACACCCTCAAAGGGCTCCAAAAGCTGCCAAACTACTCAAAATGGACAACAAACACCACAAAAAGTCAAGACAAGTCAAACACAGTACAAATAGTCACAGGTAAAGAGGCTGAAGTTTTCTACATTCATTAAAAAGATGTGGAAGAGTAAAAGGACGATGAGACACAGATATGGGCATGTCACACTCTTATTAAATCATGTAAAGCATAGCAAGGGGACTCCACCAACAATCCTCACTCTTTTTAAAGGGTCACACCTACAGCTAAATGGCATCATTGTCCCAGACCAGAAATTGCTGCATGGCCCAGCCTGCATGCATGGTACATGGTCTAGAACAGGACTTGGCCTAGCATTTCAAGGTGAATGCTTGCTCAGCAACTAAAAGATTTGTGGGGTACTAAATGAATTCACAGAGAGGTAGGTCAGGGACCTGTTTAGGTCCAGAAGGCCACATGAAGTCAAAGCTCATGCAAGCATTCCCATAAAGTCATGTCCCACCACACACAGGTGGGACCACCATTAGTTTTGTGTAGTGCTACATTCATTCACAGAGACGTAGGTCAGAGATCTGTTTGTGCCTAGTAGGCCGGATAAAGTTAAAGGGAATCTGTCACTGAATATTATAGATGATCCAGCACCCTAGTGTTCGAATTTGACATGATTTGTGGAATTGGGGTTGTGTTTGTTGAATGTTTGTCTAATTTTCCTCAAACACAGTTGAATATCATTGTAAACAATGGCAGGCAAAACAAAAACATACAAACACATAGAAACCACATAGAAAGCAGTTTGCAAGGTGTCCAAAAGTTGACAAACTTCTCAGAAGATACAACAAACACGTGGAAAACTGACAAGTACAAGATGGACGAGAAAAACGAGGAGGAGACAGAGATATAGGCATGTCATGACCTTATAAAATTGTTTTTTACTCCAGTATTTGTAAGGCACCATGCAGACAATGAGTATTTATAGGTTTTTACTTCATTTTTTGTAATGCCACGTTCAGACGATGAGTATTTTGTGACGTTTTTCCTCACTACACGTAAGGCCTCGTGCAGACGATGAGTATTGTGTCACATTTAGGGGACTACAAGAAGAGTCTCTCTTTTTTCAAAAAATTTGGCCACAGACACCACTTAAGTGACATCAATTGCACCACAGTTGCAAACTTTTAATGGTTAGTTTTAGGCAAAAAACAACAAGGCTTTAGTCTCCCAAGGATGACACAGGGGTAGAAAAGTCCTTGCGGAGCCATGCCTTGTTCATCTTTATGAATGTTAGTCTGTCCACATTCTTGGTGGACAGACTCGTGCGCCTTTCTGTCAGCACACCACCAGCAGCGCTGAAGACACGTTTTGACAGAACGCTGGCTGCGGGGCACGACAATATCTCCAAGGCAAGAGGGGCGAGCTCTGGCCATTTTACGATTTTGGAAGCCCAAAATGAGCAAGGGTCCAGTTCCCAAGTCATTGCATCGATGTTAAGTTGGAGATACTCGTGTACCATCCGCTCCAGGCGTTGAGTATGTGTCAGACTTCTCGTGTCTTCAGGGCTTGAAAATGATGGTTGGAAATAATCTTTAAACGAGTGCACAAAATTGCTGGTACCACCACCAGATACAATATTACTGGTAGAGTGTGAGTGATGATGACGCGTCAGTCCCATGGTTGGCAAGTTGGAATAGTGAGATTCACTCTGTGTACTACTACCACTGATGGGTTGTGGAAAAGCCGAACTGAGATTAAGTATCAGCTTCTGCTGATACACCTGCATGCGTGCGTCCCTTTGTAGGGCAGGAATCATGTCAGCAAATTTGATCTTGTACCGTGGATCTAATAGTGTGGCAACCCAGTAGTCTGCATTGCTCCTAATTCGCACAATCCGAGGGTCATGTTGCAGGTAGTGGAGCAAGAAGGCGCTCATGTGCCTTGCGCAACCAGGAGGACCAAGTCCTTGTTGTGTTGGTAATGGGAAGGTGAGAATGATGCTTCCTTCCTCTGCCCTCTCCCCCCAACCTCGCACAATAGAAATGTCCTCAAGGTCTCCCTCATCTGCTGACTCTTCAATGCCCATCGCCAGTTCATCCTCCATTTCTTCCTGGGCTCCGGCACCTTCATGAGGAGTTTGGTTGCTACCAGGTGCCCTCGTCGTGAATGCCTCTCCCCTACCCTCCCATGCCTGCCGTCTTGGTGCTGCCGACTGTGAGGACCTTGGAGTTGTTGTCATCCTTTCCCCATAGGACTCCTCTTGTACTTCCTCAACCTCCTCACCACCCCAGTCCGAATATTGTTTTGAGTGTGCTCCAGCATGTAGATGACCGGAATAATCATGCTGATGATGGCATCTTCAGCACTAAACATCTTCGTCGCCATCTCAAAACTGTGCAGAAGGGTGCACAGGTCCTTGATCTGAGTCCACTCCATAAAAGTGATCTGCCCCACCTCAGGATCTCGTTGGCCCAGGCTATACATCGAAACGTATTGCACAAGGGCTCGGCGGTGCTGCCACAGTCACTGCAACATGTGCAGGGTAGAATTCCAGCATGTCGGCACATCGCATTTCAGCCGGTGAACGGGCAAGCCGAAAGACTCCTGGAGCAAAGCGAGTCGTTGAGCTGCGGGATGCGAACGCCGGAAGTGAGCACACAGCGACCGTGCCCTCTGCAGAAGCCCATCTAGGCATAGTATAGTGTGTCAAAAATTGCTGGACAACCAGATTCAACACGTGAGCCATACAAGGCACGTGTGTGATATTGCCCCGGCGAAGGGCTGCACCCAGGTTTGCAGCATTGTCGCACACGGCCTTCCCTAGCTGCAGGTTGAGTGGAGTCAACCAGTGCTGAAACTCGGTCGCCAGAGCTGTCCACAACTCCTCAGCTGTGTGACTCACATTTCCCATGCATTTCAAGGTAAAGACCGCCTGATCCCATTGAGCCCTGCTGTCAGCATAGTAGGGAGGTGTGCAGGATTCCTTCTGTGCATTTACAACGCGGGTGGCATTACCAGAAAGGCTTTGGGCAGAGGTGGAGGACCGAGACGAGGTTGAGGAGGCAGTGGAGGCAGTGGAGGAACTTCTAGCTATAGAGGATGGACGCACAACTCGTGGGGATGGCAATACTTGGACAGCAGACCCTTCTCCAGCTCCTACCATAGTTAACCAATGCCCAGTCAGCGACATGTAACGCCCCTGTCCATGCTTACTGGTCCAAGTGTCTGTGGTGAAATGCACCCTGTCACACACAGAGTTTCTCAAGGAAGCGGTGATATTGTCTGTGACATGCTTGTGTAGCGCAGGCACACCTTTCTTGGAAAAGTAGTGGCGACTGGGCATCTGGTACTGGGGCACTGCCATGGACATAAGGTCTCGAAAATCCTCTGTGTCCACCAGGCGGAAAGGCAGCATTTCTGAAGCCAACAGCTTGCAGATGGTGGAAGTCAAGCGCTTAGCTTTCTCATGGCTAGGAGGAAATGGCCTTTTACTTGTCCACATCTGAGGAACGGAGGGCTGGCTGCTGTGCTGAGACTCAGCTGAGTATGGTGTCCCTGGCAAACTGCTGGTCTGGGAGGGAGGTGCAGGCGAACATGTAATGTTGCCTTCATCCAAAGGTGGTGCTCTGGATGTCTGAGAGAGCTGAACATTAGCAGCATTGTCCACTTGAAAAGCAAGTGACGACCTGTCAATCACACTGCCTGTTGCGGGTAAAGAGGTGGAAGGTGTACGTCCTAAAGCATGCGTGACAGCTGTCGCCACAGTCACAGATGATGAAGAGCACACGGATGCACTTGCACGGTGAGCTTCCCACTGCGACTTGTGCTTCATGTCCATGTGGCGGTTCATACATGAAGTACTCAGGCTAGTCAGATTTTGCCCTCTACTCAGCGATTGGTGACAAATTTTGCAGATGACATGAGTTGGGAGATCCTTGGCGATGTCAAAAAAGGCCCAGGCTAGGCAAGGCTTAGGGCCCATGCGAGCTGCAGAGCCAGCACGATGTCTGCTCAGAGGCAGAGTTGTGGCTGCAGATGCAGTTGTTGACGTGCTTCCAGTGCTCCTTCTATGTCCAGGAAGGCGCAACCGAACCTCGCCGTCAGTAGCATCCTCCTCCTCCACCTCCTGTGCTGACCTCATCGGCTGGCTGACTGTGGGTTGAGGACAGTAAGTGGGATCTCCAACCTCATCATCCTCTGTGTTCTCACACCCATCATCCTCAGAGACCAACTCTTCCTGCCTTGACTGAAAACCTAATTTGCCAGTCAAATCCGTTATCTGAGTCTCATCAGCATCATCCTCCTTGTGTCCACCAACAGTATGTGCTGTTAGTGAATGAAGGTCTGCAGAAAGGTCAGAAGCTTCTTTATCTGGGCCTGGGTCGGACTCACAAAGCTCCTGGGCATCAGGGAAGATCAATAACTCATCTTGACTCACTGCAGCTTGGGAGGAGACCTCAGATTCCCAGGCTATTGTGTGACTGAACAGCTCTGCAGACTCAACCATGTCTGTTACCCCAGACTGAGTAGGGCGGCTGGACACTTGGGAGCTTGGAGGAATCAAGTGTGATTGGTCTGACAACTGAGATGATGGTAGGGTTTGTGATGTAGAAGTTGAGGTGGAGGAGAGGCCACTTGATGGAGCACTTGAGATCCATTCAAGCACATGCTGTTTTTGTGCCTCACTTACAAGTGGTATCGATGTTCGAGTCCGTAAGAAAGGGATAATATCTGATTGGCCACGGAAAGAAGTATACATCTTAGTTTGGCTGGAAGATTGTCTATCTTCAGCAGATGTTAATGTACCTTTAGCATCTACCTCACGGGTACAGACTTTTTTTCCCTTTCCACCACACCTACTCCCACTTCCACCAGCCGCAGGCCTTTTGCCACTCATTTTTTATGAGAAAATTGGGAGCAGTACAGTTGTACAAAAAAAAAGGTGAATGTCAATCAAGCAAAGGTGACTGAACCAACACTGCTACTAGGCCCAAAGTAATACCTGGCCAAGATGCAGCTAAAAATTATTAGTAACTTGCACACGGACGCTGTGCTGCTAAATAGTACTGCAGGTGGCCTACACTGATTTTAAGAATGCTGCGACAAGAACACAAGGCTGAGATGTGTCCTAGATGCAGCTAAAAATTAGTACTAACTTGCACACGGACGCTGTGCTGCTAATTAGTACTGCAGGTGGCCTACACTGATTTTAAGAACGCTGCGACAAGAACACAAGGCTGAGATGTGTCCTAGATGCAGCTAAAAATTATTAGTAACTTGCACACGGACGGTGTGCTGCTAAATAGTACTGCAGGTGGCCTACACTGATTTTAAGAACGCTGCGACAAGAACACAAGGATGAGATGTGTCCTAGATGCAGCTAAAAATTAGTAATAACTTGCACAGGTACAGTGAGGCCAGATGCTATGAAAAAGACTTGTACAGCAGCAGTCTGGCACACACCTGCCTGGCAAAAAATAACGGGAACTGCTATAACCTAGCCCAAAGGGCTGTAATTAAAACTGGTTCCTGGTTCTGTGGAGTAGCCCTGAGAAATGGCTGTTACAGACAGAACTACTCCAGTCCCTACTACCTAAATCCCTAATCCCTATCTACACCTATGATGCAGTTCTTAGAAGAACTGATTCTCCTAACATTCCACCCTCCCGCCAGCCCCTAGTCCCTAAACCGATCTATCCAACTATGTATTAGCTCTGTACTAGCTGAAGGAGATCCGATTTGAGAGTTTTCACTGAATAGTGCCCACAGCAGCAGCAGTGCCGTCTAACACCATCTACAGCAATAGGCAAAATGGTGGTGTGGGGTAAAATGGCCGGGTCTTATAGTGCAAGGAAATGTGACATACACAGCCAATGATGCCGGACCTTGCTTGTGCAAAACATGCCCTTTACTTTGTGTCACTGTGATTGGCTGACAGGCAGCCTGCACAGCCCCACTCTACATGAGGTCTGAAGAAAAAAAAAATCCTCAGCGCTGATCTGGAGTCCCTGCCCCCCCCCGCACACTATACACTGAAAATGGATATTAGGATTGAAGATGAATGTTAGTGTGAAAAGCCAGGTATGCTTTTGGTGACTGAATCGTTTTCGAACATAACCTAGAACTTCCGAATTTGATGCAAATTGTTCGAGTTCGACGAATCACTCGAACACCGCCCAAAACAGGTCGAATCTGAGATTGGCGAACACTTCGAATCGAACATCGCTCATCTCTAAAGCCGACCCCCTACTTTTGCCCCCAAAACCTGGGAAAACCTATTGACTCGTGTATAAGGCGAGGGTGGACCCCAGCACAGGTATACAGGCCTCCCCATTGGTAGTATACAGCAGCCTCCGCAGTGGTAGTATACAGCAGTCTCCCCAGTGGTAGTATACAGCAGTCTCCCCAGTGGTAGTATACAGCAGTCTCCCCAGTGGTAGTATACAGCAGTCTCCCCCTGTGGTAGTATACAGCAGTCTCCCCTGTGGTAGTATACAGCAGTCTCCCCCTGTTATACTATACAGCAGTCTCCCCCTGTGGTAGTATACAGCAGTCTCCCCCTGTGGTAGTATACAACAGTCTCCCCCTGTGGTAGTATACAGCAGTACCCCCCCGTGGTATATACAGGCCCCCTGTGGTAGTATACAGCAGCCCTCCCCCTGTGGTATATACAGGCCCCCTGTGGTAGTATACAGCAGCCCTCCCCCCTTTGGTATATACAGGCCCCCTGTGGTAGTATACAGCAGCCCTCCCCCCTGTGGTATATACAGGCCCCCTGTGGTAGTATACAGCAGCCTTCCCCCTGTGGTATATACAGGCCCCCTGTGGTAGTATACAGCAGCCCTCCCCCCTGTGGTATATACAGGCCCCCTGTGGTAGTATACAGCAGCCCTCCCCTCTGTGGTATATACAGGCCCCCTGTGGTAGTATACAGCAGTCCCCCCCTGTGGTATATACAGGCCCCCCTGTGGTATAATACAGCAGCCCCCCCAGTGCTATATACAGGCCCCCCGTTGCTGCTGCCGCACACCTGTAAAAGAAGAGCTTTCATACTTACCCTCCTGTGACCGCGCGCGCATCCCCCGCTCTCCTTCCTGCTTCTACCCGGCATCCATCCACGTGATCGCGCGCCGGTAATGACGTCATTACCGGCGCGCGGTTACGTGGATGGACGCCGGGTAGAAGCAGGAAGGAGAGCGGGGGATGCGCGAGCGGTCACAGGAGGGTAAGTATGAAAGCTCTTCTTTTACAGTTGTGCGGCGGCAGCAATGGGGGGCCTGTATATAGCACGGGGGGGGCTGCTGTATTGTACCACAGGGGGGCCTGTATATAGAACAGGGGGGCGGGCTGCTTTATACTGACTCGTGTATAAGCCGAGGGGGGCACTTTTCAGCACAATTTTTGTGCTGAAAAACTCGGCTTATACACGAGTATATACAGTATATCTAATTTTTTAGGAGTAATACTTGCCAGCACTCTGCCGAGTACCAATTTGTACACTCATTACAACTGGCATATGAGCACCAAAATTACATATCTACCTTGATTAAATTAGTTATACATGCTGCCTATTAAACTACTGTATATTGCAGAGCATCCAGCAGACCAAGATATAATGCCATGAAGTATCCCTGTTATAAATGATCAACTTTTGCAGTCATGGAATAAGTACTCTACACCTGTTTTGAACTGTAACCCTCCTTTCTGTATCAGAGCGATTAACTAATGAGGATTAAATTTGTGCATTTTTAGATCTAGCAACCTATGAAGTTTCCGATAATCCCATATAAATTAATCTCAAGATTTTCTGGTAATTACCATTTATCTATACATTTTTTATACAAATGCTGAAAAAAGTACTAAACTAGCTTAACCACAAAACACTTTTATGTGTCTGCAAAAGAAATAGGACTTGCCACCATTCATTGACAGATCGCTGTGCAAATGACTATACAATTCTTAAAGGTACAGTCTCTATTTTATGTGTATTTGGTAAAACCTACACCTTTTTGGAAAAATCAATTTAAACTAGCTATCCGTATCTTCGTAGATATCACCTTATGAAATCGAGAGAGAAAATCAATAACAAGGTTATGTCAAGCAAGCACAAAGCCTAAGCCCTGCAAGCACTGTCCTCTTGATACCTATCCAATCAGGAATGTGATACAATAGTGTGGAGCCCACTGGGACGGGGTACTCGGTGCCGGACTGGGGTACTGCTGGGGGATGTCACGGCGGTCCTGGTCCGGACCATGTCCCGGGCCCGCACAATAAAATGGGGGGTTATTTACAGGGGATTTGTCACTCGTGACGCCACCCACTATATGCGGCCAGTAATGGGGCCGCCGCTGCTGCAGAACCTCCGGGGATGATGGGATAGCAGCTTGGATAGAATAGTTCCTGTGGGCAGAACTGGGTTCCCCGGGGCAGTGGTAGTAGTAGTTAAAGTCTGTGAGGATAGTTATTGATGCTGCAGGAGAGTAGGGGTAGCAGTAGAGATGATGAGAGTAGAGGTAATCGCAGTATATGAAGGCAAGTGGGGCTTCAGTATAAGGATCACACACACTCACGGTTTCTGTTGTTTTCCAAGTCTTTACTGGCAGATGGTATATCACAATATTGTCCACGGAGTCTGTACCAGGTTGCTCCCACCCTGACCGGGTCCTTGGCTTCCTACTTAAGCGCTGTGTGTGGCCCTGCTGCTGCTTGTAGCTGTACTGCTGGCCCTGTCTCTGCTCACGGGTACCAATCTGCTGGGCAATTTGAGTCCTCTGTGTCACTGACCCCTCCGTGTTGCTTTGCTATGGTGCTGTGAAGATGGTGGACCTTCACTATGCCGGTGTTTACTGTCCTGTCTGTCTCAGGCACAGCCTCGGATCCGGTATCCGTCTTAAGCGCCTCTCCGGGGTTAAGTTTGGGGTAACTCTTTATCCCGGGTATGTTCCTCTGTTCCTCTGTCTCCTCTCCTCAGACCTCTCAGGACCTCCACTTCTACTTGACTCTGCTCCTGCTCCAGACTCAAACTCCAGACTAGACTAAACTGAACTAACTGTCACTCTTGCTCTGTGGTAAACAACTTAGCTCCTCCCACTAGTGCAGGTGCCACCTAAGCTCCTCCCACTTTCTAGTGTAGTGTTGTGTGGGGATTAAACCTGTGTTGATGTTTCTGTGGCAATTTAACCCTTGGGGTGCCACAATAGTGTATAGTTATTTCCCATTCACAGGCAGAGAAAGAGTAATTACATACATAATACATGATAGAGGTTTGTTCTGGGTGGAACCGGTCTTGTTAAATCTCTTTATGGTTTTGGTCACCTCCCTGCAGCTTATTTTCAGGGTGTTTGCAATCTTCTTATAGAATAGTCCATATTTATGTAGAACAAAATATATTTTTTTAGATTCTCAGAGAATTCTTTGTCATGTTTAACTTCCAGTTACCAGTATAATAGAGTGTGTGAGTGATATAAACAAATTTAACATTCTTACTCCCCATTCACAGACATTGCAGCACTCATGAGTCACATGACCCCAGGGAGGGAAAAATAGGCATTTGGCATTTAGGCATAATTTTGCCATTTTCACTTGGGGATGTACTCACTTTTGTTACCAGTGGTTTAGACATTAATGGCTGTGTGTTGAGTTATTTAGACGGCACATTAAATTTACAGTTTTATACAAGCTGTACAGTGACAACTTTACATTGTATCAAAGTGTCATATCTTTAGTGTTGTCTCATTTTATATTTTATAAAATGTGATGGGTGTATTCACTTTTTCACTTTTGTGAAGTTCTGTATTTGGAAGATAAACACACTTTATCACCTACATTGAAAATGGGACCAGCTGAGTGTTTGCTAAAAGCCTTTCATTTTTGGCAACGCAGAGTCATTACAATGTTCTTTCAAACCTTCCTCCAGACATCCACAATTTCTAAGCTGCAACTTCTAAAGGAGAACACCCTGAGCTCACACTAGAGAATTCACATAAATGGGGATGAAAATCATAATTGCAAAAAAAGGCCAGATTCCGGTGGACTGCTTGATGCATCTGTTAAAAGCAAACTCAGCAAGAGGTAAATCTGAGGACAAATCCTTCCACTGAGTCACCATGAAACAGCTTAAAATTTTTTCCAACCCTTGATTGGTCTGTCTTTCTGCCTCTGGTTTTAGGATAGTAAGCATAGGATATTGATAACTTCATCCCCAATTTCTCATAAAACACTTTCCAGAATTTGGTAGCAAATTGTACCCCTGAATCAGATTCATTGTTCAAAGGGATTTCATACAATCTCACAACATAATTAATAAACAACCTGGAAAGTCTGTCAGCATTTGGTAACCCTGATAATAGAACAAATGAGCCTGTTTACTGAATCAATCAACTACCACCCAAATCACAATTTTACCAATAGAAAAAAAGACAATGGAGCCAACTCTCCAACTGGCCAGAAATAACAAACTTTATTCCACAATCCAATATAAATTCTTAAAAAAAATTAAGCATATAGGGCCACCTAAAGGGTCTAGCATAAGTTTAGGATGATAAGTGATGACAAAATTAAAACAAAGACAATCTGGCATGTGTAGGATTAAGTAATTTAGCAGATTTAAGGTATAGCAGATTTTTATGGTTAGTAATTACTGTTACTGGGTGAACTGCCCCTCCAAAAAATTATTCCACTCCTCAAAAGCCAACTTAATGGCCAAGAGTTCTTTATTACCAATATCATATATTTTCTCCATAGTCAATCATTTTTTAAAGGAAAAGGAGCATGGATGCCACTTACTTGAGGATCAACTGAAAACAGAAAGAGCGCACAATAGGGTCTTATCTCACATACATAACAAAATCGTGCTAATGGTTGTGCTCACCTCAGAGGGTTGTGAGAGTCACAACCACTGTACACATTCAATCAAGGCTGCTGCACATATCCACTTCCGATAGAAAATCCACCAATATGTAAAGGTATAGATTCTCACATGCACTGCCGATCAATAATGACAGGATATTTCATCAAGGTTTATTAGTTCTGCAAGTTTCATAGATCTCTTGCTAAATTCTTCAGGGCACACATCATTCATGTGTGCCCTGAAGAAATGCGTAGGCCAATAAACCTTCATGAAATATCCCGACTGTCATTTTTGATCGGCAGCACATATGAGAATACATATCTTTACGTATTGGTGTACTTATTAGAGGATGACTCCGGAGACAAAACAGCCTCAACCCTTACTTCAAAAGCATCAACCTCAATAATGAATGGTTGACAAATGCTGGGTTAAATGAGAACATGAACCTTAACAAAACATTTCTTCAAGGAAGAAAATGTCCAGCAAGCAGAGTCGGACAATCTCGAAAAGTCCGTACCTTTTTTTGTCACATAAGTAAGGGGTTTGACAATCTACAAAATGTTCTGGACAAACCTACGATAGTAGTTGGCAAATCACAGAAAGCATTGTAATACTTTAAGATTTTCCAGAGGGTCCCATTCCAGCACTGCATGGACCTTATCTAGATCCCTCCAGAAACTCACAGATAACACCAGGAAGCCAAAAAATTTAGCGTCCTGAATAGTGATGGGCGAATCCTAAATTACTCGGAATCGCTTGACTCTAGCGAGTCCGAGCAAAGGACTCGCTACTCGTTGCGAGTCTAGCGAGTCCAATGTTAATGAATGGGGAAGCGAGTAATAGCGAGTAGTGTGAGATTTACAAATCGCAGATGTGTCTCGGAAGCTTCAGCCTGAAGCAATCCTAGTTTTGTCATTTATTTGCATTGGACTCGTTTACTTTGTAAGTAATCGCTGGGAAACTCGCACAGATAAGAGTCCTGTCTGCTCAGTGTGCTGGCTGCCAGCTCCAGGGTCCTAGAGCCCGCCTGCTGCCTGATGTAGCAGTGCTGATATTGTTCTCAGTCTGCTCATTCCCTGTGTACAGACATGAATGTCTCTGCACAGAGATGATGTAGCAGAGCTGAGATTGTTCTCAGTCTGCTTATTCCCTGTGCATAGACATCTATATCTATGCACAGGGGATGTAGCAGAGAGGACATCACGTTTTGGACTGCGTCGGACGGAAGAGGATTTTTTTAATTAAAGATGGAGTCCCTAATGGCTTTTTTTTTTATTTCTAATAAAAAAATTTCTCTGTGTTGTGTTTTTTTTAAAACAATTTAATAGAAATTCATGGCGGTCATGTCTAATATTGGATTGACCGCCATAAATTTCCGGCTTAGGGCCAGCTGATAATACAAAGCTGGCCCTAACCTCTTTATTACCCAGCGTGCCACTGCTACCAGGGCCGCTGGAAGAGCGGGGTTCAGCGCCAGAGGATGGCGCTTCAATGAACGCGCCATCTTCTGGGGCGGCTGCGGGCTGCAATTTGCAGCGGGGGGTGCCCAGAAAGCTTGGGCATCCCTGCGCTGCGTATTCCAGCCCCCAGCTACTTAGCTGTACCTGGCTAGACATAGAAATTGCGCGGAGCCCCACGCATTTTTTTTTAATTAGTTCATGAAATTCTGAGATTCTGACTCTGACTCTGACTCTGAGACTCTGACTCTGAGACTCTGACTCTGAGACTCTGACTCTGACTCTGAGACTCTGACTCTGAAATTCATGAAATAATAAAAAAAAAATGCGTGGGGCTCCGCGCAATTTCTATGTCTAGCCAGGTACAGCTAAGCAGCTGGGGGCTGGAATCCGCAGCGCAGGGATGCCCAAGCTTTCTGGGCACCCCCCGCTGCAAATTGCAGCCCGCAGCCGCCCCAGAAGATGGCGCGTTCATTGAAGCGCCATCCTCTGGCGCTGAATCCCGCTCTTCCAGCGGCCCTGGTGGCGGTAGCACGCTGGGTAATAAAGGGGTTAATACCAGCTTTGTTATACAAGCTGGTATTAAGCCCGAGATTCTTAATGTCAGGCCACGTTTGACCCAGCCACTAAGAATCTCCAATAAAGGGTTAAAAAAACACAACACAGAGAAAATTTTTTATTTGAAATAAAAAAAAAAGCCATTAGGGTCTCCATCTTTAATTAAAAAAATCCTCTTCCGTCCGACGTAGTCCAAAACGCGATGTCCTCTCTGCTACATCCCCTGTGCATAGATATAGATGTCTATGCACAGGGAATGAGCAGACTGAGAACAATCTCAGCACTGCTACATCATGTCTGTGAGCAGGCAGGCTCTAGGACCCTGGAGCTGCACAGAGCAGACAGCTGGACTCGGCTCGCAAAGAAACAGCAGTTACTTTGCGAGTTTCCCTGCTATCACTGGCACAGTAGCCGAGTCTAATGCAAACAATGGCAATCCTAGTTTTGTCAGCGTTTCTGACAAAACTAGGATTGATATTGATTTGCATTGGACTCGTGCGAGTAATCACTGGGAAACTCGCAGAGTACCGAGTCCTGCGAGTCCCTTACTACTCGCCGAGTAACGAGTCCTAGCGAGTAGATTCGCCCATCCCTAGTCCTGAACAAAGAATATGAATTGTAATAGTGTCAAATAGACATTCAGCATTTAATGTCTTCAAATGATATGCCCCTCTAAGAGCAAGTTTAAAATAACAATTGAGCCCCCATAAGCCAATTATAGCTTACATAACCATAATCTATTTTACTTCATGGAAATAGAGGCAAGGACAGAGACCACCATCTTTTTTTTAACAAAGAAAAGTTCAGCATCTACAAGTGAGGAGGAAGGATGGGTATGACCCTTCTGCATCAGATAGAGCACAGGAAGAACAGTCACACTGGCACCAATGAGCTAACGCTACAACTGACAGTAATTGAAGGCAGAGAAGCAGCTGAATAGCAATTGCTCTAAACAGGAGACTCATAGAGGATATCTTGCATGCCTAGGCCTGATTGGATAGCTGGGATGTCTATAACCATACTGACTGTTCAGCATGCCCATGCCTCAAATAGATGACTTAACTTTTCACCATAGTGAAAGGTCAAAATGCCACTGCCCATGATTGGAGAGCTGAACTGTCACTCACTGCATCCAAACACACCAATGGGAGAAATTGTGGCATGGACTATAAAAAGGTGTCTCATTACCAATGTACCACACAAGAAACATCTCATGATTGGTAAAACTAATAAGTTGTCTCAAGACCTATTGTTGCAAAACATAATAATGGCATTGGTTTCAGAAGAATTTTTAAACTGCTGAAGGTTCCAGTTAGCCCTGTTGGGGCCATTGTGTAGAAGTGGAAAGAATGTAATTTCAGTATATATTAAGAAAACTGACAGGTTATTTTGTATTGCTGGCTTGGACATTGAGTATGCCCTCTTTTCGACTGTCTGCTTGCCAAATCAATGAAAATACATGCATGGTGAGGTGTCTCTCCACCCGTCCCTCTTGGACTGTGTGCCCTCACGGATAGGGGTCTCTCCCCTCCTGTATTTGAAAAACTTGATTGTCTACATATATTGTACTTGTCCTCGTCTGCCCTTTCCATATGTAAAGCGCCATGGAATCTAATGGCGATATATAAATAAATAGTCATAATAATAAGAATAAGAATAATAATAGTGAAAAGCACTCTGACTTAGGTAAGGTCAAGGCAGAATTCCTGTTTATTGAGGAAGTGTAAAACATTATATTGCTGTTTGGTGGTGAGCTCCCCAAATCACATTAATTCTGATTAGTTAACATTACCTCAATCTGCTACTTCATGGGTGCAGCCTAACTAGAATTTGATTGGACTATGCATAATTATTACATCCTTTTCCTTATATGCACGAACACTTTATCTCAAAGCATTCATTTGCAAACATTATTAAAATACATACAGTTAGGTCCACATATATTGGGACATAACATTTTTCAAATTTTTGTTCTGTACATTACTACAATGGATTTTGAACAAAACAATTCAGATGCAGTTATATTCAAACTTTCAGCTTTAATTCAGTCTGTTGAACAAAATGAATGCATAAAAAAGTGAAGAACTAAAGCACAATTCCTTCATTTCAGGGGGTCAAAAGTAATTATTTATCTTGTATATACATCAAAGAACCAGTCTTTGGCTGGGAGCACACTGTCATGCATCAAACACGGAGCGTGTTTGAAGCATGACATTGATGCCAGTGTAGTGCATGTTTTGTGTGAGTGTGGTGCGAGTGTGGTGCATGTGGGTGAGTGTGCATGGCTGTATGCATGTGAGTTTGCTGCGAGTGTGCTGCGTGAGTGTGTGTGTGGTGCGTGTCAGTGTGATGCTGTCCACGGACCTGAAGCAAGCTTCAGGACTGCGGACAACATTTACCAGTGAATTTAAACTCCACAGCTCTGACAGCCGTAGAGTTCAAGGCACTTTTTACAGCACACGCGTGCGACTATCGACTCGCACCCATATACTTAGCATTGCCACTCAGACGAGGAAATCACGTTCAATCGCAGCAAAGCTAAAAGTCTGGACTTTATGTCCATGTCCATTATATAACGATAACTTGAATATATTTCACTAAACAGGTAAAAAAAAAATTGTGTCAGTGTCCAAATATATATGGACCTAAGTCTAGATCTTGTTATGGCATTTACCTATACTTGTATGCCAATACTTTGATTTTACACCCAGATTTCAGTGGATGTTAGTTCCCCATTCTTTCAGTCAGTGGCTAGGTTGAGAAATACACTTTTCCAGTCACAAGCATGTCTTCTACCTAGTGATGAGCGAGCATGCTATTCGGTACTCGCACGAGTATCCCGGTATTCGGGATGCTCGGCGAGCAATTGCGAGATAGTCGTGCTCATGCTCGAGTCCACCTCCCTGCATATTGGCACTCTTTACAGAGTAAGCGCACATGCATGGATTGGCTACCAGACACTGTAATGCCACAGCCATGTTGGTTGTGGCATTACAGTGATTGGCTGGCCGCACAGCGTCATCAGGTCTATGTAAGACCTGACCGCACTGTGCTTGTCATTCTGCGCCATAGACAGTCAGTGTAGGGAGAGCTGCTGCTGATTCAGGGACAGATTTCATGCCTTTCAGCTAGTGTAGGTGCAGGGCTGCTAATCTAAGACAAACAGTCCTTCTGAGGACTAATTAGCTGTATGCAAGCAGACAGGGAGGCAGGGTATATAGGAAAGTTAGGTGTGCCAGTATACCAGGCAGCATCACATCTGTGGCTGGTGTGCTGGCTTTAAATCTCCTCTATGCATCCCAAAACAGTCCTTGTAAGCATTAATTTAAATCTCTATAGGCAAGAGGGGTACATAGCTCCATTTTCTAGACCTCACAAGACGCTGTCTACCTGTACGCAGCATTTGTACCAGGCGTATATGCTGTAATATCTGATCTCCAATATCCATCTAAAAACCATTCATTGTCTGACTTAATTTACGTTTCTTTTTACATTCCGATGCCCCTGGGAAGAGACGTGGATGAGGGCCCCTTTAAATTATGTGCCCATTTTTAGGAAGTGAGTATTTTCGAGTATTTCCCTAAGCAGGGCTGCCAAACATTGGGAGGCACTCCGATGCCCCTGGGAAGAGACGTGGAGAAGAGCTTCTTTAAATAATGTGCCCATTACAAAGGAGTGGTTCTCCTATACTTGTAATGCTGATGCACTAAGTATGGACTAAAAGATTTACACCTGGGGAGTATACATGAACCTATTGTCTAACTTTTTAACCGTTAGGAGCATCATAAACACCATGTATATAAAATATTTTTTCGTGACATCATGGACCACGGTCACCCTAATGATATGGTAGTGGCGGATATGGAGAAGGAGGAGGAGTACAGCAAATAGCCTATATCATGAAGCATATACCCATGTGTGGGTGTGAGGAGGGGCATGGGAATCTACCTCCCCAAAAAATACAATGGCTTTGACTGTAGATTACGCTGCTATCATTTGGTGGTGTGCTGAAGTCATGCCCAATTGATCAAATTCAGCCTGTCAGCATTTTCAGTTGACAGGCGGGTGCGTTTATCAGTAATTATTCCACCGGCAGCACTAAAAACCCTCTCTGACAAAATGCTAGCGGCAAGACAGGCCAGGACTTCCAAGGCGTAGAGAGCCAATACATGCCATGCGTCCAGCTTGGATACCCAATAATTATAAGGCTCAGAGGAATCCTGGTGTGCTTTTGTATGGTTGCCAAGGTACTCCTTCACCATCTTTTCAAACTTTGCAGTCTTTGTGACAGAACCCCACGTCTCAGGGCCTTTGCTCTCGGAGGGGCTGAGAAAACTGTCCCATATCTTTCACAGTGTTCTCCTACCTCTGCTGGATTGGAGTTGTGCCTCTCTCTCCTGGATGCGTTGGTTGTCCACCGAACTAAGACCTCTGCCGCCAGCATTTTCCGAAGTTAATTTTATTTACTTTTTTTTTCAAATTTTTCTGCAACAAGTGCCTTCTGGTATTGCAGCATTTTTGTAGATCTCTCCACCTGGGGAAAAAGAGAAATACAGTTCTCCTTGTAACGTGGGTCTAAAAGTGTCACCAACCAGTAATGAGTGTCCGCCAAGATGTTGATAACGCAAGGGTCATGGAAAGGCAGCGTAACATAAAGTCAGCCATGCGCGCCAGACTGGTAACAGGCAAGACTTCAGGGTCATCAACAACAGGATGACTGACCATTCTGTCCTCATCCCCTTCTTCCTCCTCTTCCTCCTCCTCCTCCTCCCTGTCCTCTGGCCATCCACTCTGAACCAACTGTATGACGGTTGTGGAGGTTGTACCCTTAATTGCGCATGAAACTAGCTCCTGTTCTTCTAACTCCTCATCCTCCTCCTCGTCATTGTTCCCCAATGCACGTTGGGATGAGATGAGGCTGAGTTGTGTGTAATCACCCACTATGGTTCCTTACTCCATCTTATCATGCTCTGCCTGCAATGCATCGTCTTTCATTTTGAGCAGAGAGCGTTTTAGAAGACAGATAGTCGGGATGTTGACACTATTGATGGCGTCGTCGCCACTCACCACCTTGGTGGAGTCCTCAAAGCTTAGGAGGACTGTACATATGTCAGACATCCATGTTCACTCCAGATGTCTTATGTGTGGAGTTTGAACCGAATACCGACGGCCTAGTTGATGCTGGTAGTCAACAACTGCCCTCTTCTGCTCACAAATCCTGACCAACAATTGCAGGGTTGAATTTCAACATGTGGGGACATCACACACCAGTCTGTGAGCCGGCAGCTGCAAATGCTTCTGAAACCTGGCAAGGGCGGCCGAAGCAGTAGGTGACTTTCTAAAATGAGCACACAGGCGGCGTACTTTGACGAGCAGGACCGGCAGCGCCGGGTAGGATTTAAGAGACCACTGAAACCACTAGTTTGAGCACATGGGCCAGGCATGGCACATGTGTGAGTTCGCCTTGCCTTAGAGCCGCCACCAGGTTCCGGCCATTGTCACACACGACCATGCCTGGCTCTAGGTTCTAGGTTGTGAGCTAATGATCTGCCTGCTCTTTCAGAGCAGTCCACAACTCATCAGCATTGTGGAATTTGTCACCTATGCATATTAGCTTCAGCACAACCTGTTGCCGCTTGGCCGAGGCAGTGCTGCAGAGCTTCCAGCTTGGGACTGTTGTGGAGGCTGAAGAGGAGGAGGAGGCTGAGGAGGATGATGTACTGGAGCTGTAGACTGCAGGGCAACCCTGACAGAGTTAGGGCCCACAATTCTTGGCATCTGGAGGACGTGTTCGGTCCCAAGGTCCGACTGGGTCCCGGCTTCCACTATATTAACCCAGTATGCCATCAGCGAGATGTACCATCCTTGCCCGCAAGCACTTGTCCACGTGTCCGTGGTTAGGTGGACTTTGACAGAAACTGCGTTGTTAAGGGCACGGCTAATGTTTTGGGACACGTGCTTGTGTGGCGCTCCACTGGTCGGGACGCCACGTAGGGGTACTTCACTCACAAGAGAGAGTGTGGGATTCCTGTGGTCAGGGAAATTGGATGTCTTAAAGGGGATGCTCATAACGTTCATCCACACACCTAAGAGCAGGGGACCAATCAAAAAGTTCATTGTTAGGAATCGGTCAGAAGTGTGCAGAGCTTAGGTGGGCAGTGGAAGAAGTTAGTGAGAACAAAGCAAGAGAGATAAAAGAAGGTGGTTGAAGAGGAATGGAGTGGGAACCCTGTGAGGAGCACAGGGGAGGGTACCTAGCCGAGGTAGCCCTAAGAAGAGAGGGTCCAGTTGCTCCAGTTAGCCGCTGCTTTCTGGGGAGGAGCAGTCCTGGTATGGAGGTCTGGCTCTGAGAACGGAGCGGGAGTTTAGACCCAAGCCGTCGACACCGGGGGCCCGAGCTGGCTTTATGCAGTCGGTGCCAACACCTTGCGTAACCACAATAGGTCCTAAATAGGGTCCGAAGGTACATAAAGCCCTTGAAGAGGGACCCGAGGGACTGCCTGGAAGCTCTGCGTGCAGGAATGCTGGAGGAAGTCAAGAACAGTGAAGGTCTCCTAAGTGACATAAAAAATCCTTGTCTACTACCCAGGCCAGCGATACCGTGAACTGAAACCATCACATTGCCTGCGGTTTCCAGTAAAGACCCGTGCAAAGTGAAGAACTGTTTGCCGTGTGTTATTTGCCTGCAAAAGAGGAGCCATACTCCTGCTTCCTTCACAGAGACTGTGTGCTGCGCTGGACTCCTGCGTTCAACCCCCATCATCCACTGCTGCCCTGAGAAAAATCCGCTACACCTATGGGGAGTGTAGTCATCCCTGCTGCCATCACATCTCCTCAGATGTCTGCCCTGCAGCGCTGGTGCAATCACCAGACACCGTTGGGGGAGTCACAAGACATTTCCCTTTTTATTTTTATTCCTTTATTATTCTTAAACCACTTTTCATTGAGCACACTGGGCACAAGGCCAGGTCTCGACCATCCTTGATCCCCAGCTGCAGAACTGCCCGGTTCCCGAGTACCCCATAGCCCTGCCGGTTAACTAAAATGCATAATGTGGGGTCAGCACAGCGGAAGAAATTGTTGCGACTGGGGACTGAGTAGCAAGGGACGGCCGCCTCCATCAGGTTGCGGAATGCTTCTGTCTCCACTAGCCTAGAGTGTGGCCTTTAGGGCATTGGCAGCGTATTTGTGCTTGCGTTCCAACGACTGGGGTATGGATATCTGAACACTGCGCTGGGACAATGACGAGGTTGATGATGGTGGCATTTCTGATTGTGCAATGACAGGTGCAGGACAGGAGGCATCTTCTCATGCACTGTGGAAGAACAGTGGAAGAAGCAGTGGTGTCACCCGCAGACACTGCTCCTGGATCCTCTGGTACATCCCACAAAGTCGGGTGTTTTGCTGCCATGTGCCTGATCATGCTGTTGGTGGTAGTTAAGCTGCTAGTTTTGCTACCCCTGCTGATGCTGGCATGGCAGGTATTGCAAATGGCCTTTTTTGAATTATCTGCAGACTCCTTAAAAAACAGCCAGACTCGGGAAGACCTAACTGTTGTACTGGCAATTTGTGTCGTGTTGGTGTTACGGGGAATGGTTGCCCGCCTTCTGTCTGCAGCCACCACCCTGCTTCTTTCGCCCTGTTGTGATGCTATGCCTCCCTCCCCCTGTGCGCAGCTTTCCTTGTTCTGCATGTCCTCTTGCCAGGTTGGGTCAGTTACTGGATCATCCACCATGTCATTTCCCACTTCCGCACCCTTGTCCTCCTGCTGAATTTCTGGCAATTGTGTCTGATCATCGTCCATCTTTTGTTGTAACATGTTCCCACTGTCACCTTTGTGCAACCGTGGCTGCTCAAATATTTGGGCATCGCTACATACGATCTCCTCATGACCCACTTCAAGCGGAGTGGGCGAGAGGCCCGAATCTCTAAAAGGAAAACTGAATAGCTCTTCATAGTGTCCAATTGTGGGATCAGTTATGACTGCGAAATCGGCATGGTGGGAAGAAGGAGGATTAGGGTGACGAGTACGTGGTCCAGTCACACGGCTACTTACTGACACTTGACCGTGTGGAAGAGAGGGTGTTTGTGGTGGTGCCAAACTGACTGGAAGAATTATCTAGAAAGAAAGAAAAAGAAAAGGGTGCATGTGTAGACACACAGGGCTATTTGTATAAATAAAAAGTGCCAGTGCACTCACCTATAATGGTTGTGTACGTCTACACAACCAAGATTAAACGTGTGGGTGATGGGGCTCCGGGTCGCCTCTTACTATTAGTGCTGCCGTCCTGCCGGTGTTTGCGTTTGACCCCACCTGATGAAGACGGCTTAGACCGTTGAAACGCGTTGTGGCAGTGGTATTGGAGGAAGAATAAAGGTCGGTTCTTATCCACTAATTTGTCCAGTATTCCTTTGGCGCTCCCTGAGACCGCTGTACTATTGTTTTTATGTGAGTTCTCTCTCTATGGAAGCATTATCTGCTATCCAACTAACAACCTGTTGACACTGCTCTTGATTTAAAAGTGGTCTGCCGCTGAGGTACCCTAGAAATTGGGACAGAAAGGTCGGGCGAGATGATGTGGGCATTTGTCGTGGCACAATTCGAGCTTGCCCACGGCCTCGGATTCTACATGCACCACTAACATCATGTCCACTTCCTCATCTCTTGCCACCGGCCTGGAGCATTTTGAATGGTGGTGTGCTATATAAACTGCCTGTATAAAACTAAATAAAGGCAAACAAAGAATGGTTTTTAGATTGGATACTGAAGATAAGATATCTGTCAATGTTTAGCAGTCCTGCCTTGGGCAATACTAGAAAATACACACTTCCTAAAAATGGACACATTAATTAAAGAGGCCCTCATCCATATCTCTTCCCAGGGGCATCGGAGTGCCTCCCAATTTTTGGCAGCCCTGCCTAGGGCAATACCAGAAAAGACTCACTTTCTATTAATGGGCACATTATTTAAGTAGGCCCTCATCCACATCTCTTCCCAGGGGTATCGGAGTGCCATGCATTTTTTTTTAATCTTTCATGTAAACCAAAAAAGTATCATACAGGAACACTATCTCACAAATGAGTATGAGCCCTTAACATTTTTCCCAAGGAAAATGCATTTTGGTTTCATTTTTGGACATTTTATTGTGAGTCCATAAAAGTGGCGTAATACTAAGACAACATTGTTCACAGCAGTGACCTGGGAGTCAGAAATGTTGAAAGGGGTCTTCCCCATGCTGTTCCCATGTTATTTGAATTTTGAGCACTGTTGTTATACTTTTGTGACATTTTCAGGGTTTATCCAGGGGTCATGCCGGAAAATGCACGGGTTTCCCATAGGATAACATTGGGCTTGATGCTCGGGTCGAGTACCCAAGCATCTCGAGATACTCGACCTGAGCATCGAGCACCCGAGCATTTTAGTGCTCGCTCATCACTACTTCTAACATATAATTTTAGCAATTAAAGATACAACTTATATTTCAAGCAAAGAGCAATACAAGTTATCAATACATCTTTGAATACTTCATATTGTACATTGTGATAATTTCTAATAATTCTTCATTTTCTTAACAGAGCACCTCCATCAGGTGTCAGCAGGTGCCTAGCTAAAAATCAGTATAACTTTAATAGCATGTGCGGTTGCATATACGGTACAGAGTGCTGCTTCATATATTTTTATAATTTCACCATAAACCGGCCAAGACCAGGTGCTCTCTGTAAGAATTCAGAGAGAGGTGTGAAAAGAATTATCAAAAGAGTTGTCCAAGAGCCAAAAAAATCTGGTGGAGAGCTATTGAAATACCTGGAACCTGCAGGTAAAATATTTGAAAGAAAACAATATGTACTGTATTTTTGGATTTTAATTAGAAGAAAAAAGTTTGGTACCGTGTTAGCCAGTTGAGAAAATGTTGATTGCTCTCACTGTGAGAAACAAGATACAAATCTTGTAGTTGTGATACCTTTTAATGGCTAACAAAAATAAAATAAATGATGTTATAAGGCGAACTTTCGAGATGACTCAGGTCTCTTCATCAGGCATGGTATGACAAGATATTGAATGAAACTCAAAGTATATGCATGCACAACTAAAATGATTGGACATTTGACTAATGGATTTTAAGACGCACTTTTGTTTCCCTCACATTAGGGGGAAAATGGGAGTGCGTCTTAAAATCAGAATTTAAAAAAACAAAAACAAAAAAAAACAACTTGGGGTAGGGAGCTATATATGCAGGATGAAAGACCTTATATGCAGGATGGGGGACCATATATACAGGGTGGATGGACCATATATACAAGATGTGGGCATATATACAGAATAGGGGACCATATATACAGAATGGAGGACCATATTTACAGGATGAGGGAAATAAATGCTGGATGGGGAACATATATACCAGGATAGGGGACATATGTACCAGTATGAGGACAAATATACCAGGATTGCAGCACATAAATATCAGGTTGGGAACATATATACCAGGATGAGGGACATATATACCAGGATGGGGGACCATATATACATGATGGGCGGACATATATAAAGAATGGGGGCATATGCAATACCATTCAAAAGTTTGGGGTCACCAAGACAATGTTGTGTTTTACAAGAAAACTTATACTTTTATTTATCAAATGAGTTGCAAACTGAAAACAAATTACAGTTCAGACATTGACAAGGTTAGAAATAATGATTTTTATTTGAAATAATAATTTTCTCTTTCAAACTTTGCTTTCATCAAACAATGCTCCCTTTGCAGCAATTACATCATTGCATACTTTTGGTGGGTACTATTTAATGAAGCTGCCAGATGAGGAGATGTGGGGTGTTGAGTTCTCAAACTAGAGACTCTAATGTACTTGCTTTTTTGCTCAGTTGTGCAGCGGGGCCTCCCACTTCTCTTTCTTCTCTGGTTAGAGCCTGTTTGTTCTCTCCTCTGAAGGGAGTAGCACACACCATTGTAGGAAATCTTCATTTCCTTAATTTCTCACATGGAATAGCCTTCTTTTCTAAGAACAAGAATAGACTGTTGAGTTTCACATGAAAGTTCTCTTTTTCTGGCCATTTTGATAGTTTCATAGAACAAACAAATGTAATGCTCCAGATTCTTGACTAGCTCAAAGGATGGTCAATTTTATATTTTCTCTAATCAGCCAAACCATTTATAGCTGTGCAAACATACTTGCACAAGGGTTTTCTAGGGTTTTCTAAACATCCATTAGCCTTCTTAAACAGTTAGCAAACACAATGTACCATTAAAACACTGGAGTGGTGGTTGTTGGAAATGGGCCTCGATATACCTATGTAGGTATTACATTCAAAACCAGACATTTGCATCTAGAACAGTCATTTACCACATTAACAATGTATAGAGTGTATTTCTGATTCATTTAATGTTAGCTTCATTGAAAAAATATTAGCTTTTCTTTCAAAAATAAGGACATTTCTAAATAACCCCAAACTTTTGAACTGTAGCGTAATTACATTTAAAGTTTGCTCAACCACATTTAGACAAGCCTGTGAAATACTGAGAGAATTTAATCTGAAAATTGAAATTTTTGGATGCCATACACACAATGTTTGCAGGCCAAAAGGCACTGTATATCACCCTAAATACACCATACTAACTGGGAAGTTTGTGGTTGTTTTTCAGCATATTTCTATGGAAGCTTAATATAATTATAATTATAATTGAAGGAAGGATGAATGGACAAATATACTGAGATATTCTTAGTAAAAGATGCCCTAAATCCAATAGAACATTTCTGGATGGAACTAAAGGTCAGATTCCATAAAAAGAGCCCACAGAACCTTTAGGATTTAAAGAATGATTGTGTGGTAGAATGGGCCAAAATTATACCTGAGCAATGCATTCAAATAGTTTCTCCATACAGGAGATGTCTTGAAGCTGTCATCACTTACAAAGTACAAAGTCTTAAATACTGTAAATTTCAGTAAGCGTGTTCAATACTTTTTCGCTGTATGAGTTATCATTATTACACATCACAAAATTTATAGAAATCTATGGTTTCATTTTTTTACCTGTTTGAATTTGATAAGTTTTTACCGACATCTGGTGAGGCGTTCATGTCAACAGCATCTTTAGAAATATATTGACTTAGAAAATGGCTGATATGTTCAATATTTATTTCACCATTGTATATAACTACCGGTTTCCATATACTGTCATTAGGTTACCTTTCTTTTTCTATTTCTTAGCACAGAATGATATTGTCAAAAAAGATCGGATAGTGCCAGACTGAGTATTGACAAAGGAAAAGTTGTCAATTTGCCAATATTTCCAAAGGAAACAAGTAAGGAATGACAAAGCAGTGTTCTTTGAAACCAAAGTGCTTTACAATTGATTTTATGGAATATAGGTATTCATTAACATGTTATGTCCAGAGAGTCAATAGTAATGATTCTTAATCTAATAGTTATACATTTACAAAGTTTTGGGGGGAATCCAGCATTTAAGAAGGAAGTATACAAGTAGTAGACAGCCCTTTAAACATTTCTTGTTAACAGCAACAAGGATTTTTTTCTGAGACTAAAATGAAAAAAATCTGTTGACGTCTTATTAAATCTATTATTTTATTCCACTGAAAACTACTTTCCCAGACATGGTATTAGTGCCAGAATGACAAAAGAGGAGAGTTTTAAGAGACGTCAATATTGCATTTACCTTTTATCCTTATCCAACTTTATAAGGTGAAAAGTTCCAACATAACAGGAATTTATCTTTTTGCAAATGGTGCATTTATACGCACAGATGAGACAAATGATATGTTTGATAAATGGATATGTGCATCAGTAATACTGGTTTGGCATATTGTGAACATCTCGGTGAACACTCAGAGATGATCTCTGGAAAATACTAAACTGAAAAGACATTCCATAAATTTCATCTTGAGGAGTTGTGCTGGAGAAAGGTCACTAATATCGGTTCACTTATTTATCCATTTTCATGTCCTCGGTAGTAGAAAAAACCCTGGTCTTTCTAAAGTGTTACATATATTTGGGTCATGTTTCTGCAGCTGACAATGACACCATTTGTTGCCTTTAAGCTTCCTTTTGAGAAATAAAATTTGTCCACTTTATTGGACCATAATTTGTACCCTCGTTTTCTGTTTTGCCATCTGTCATTTTTCAGTTTATTAAAAAGGAGTTGACCTAACTTTTTGATAGGAATAAGAAGCTTGGCATATGTGGGCACTACTACATTATGGAAAGTAAACACAACAGATGTACCGTGATCCTATTGCAGTCCACATGAGAATCCTCACGGTGTTGCTCAGCTCTAAACCCAGAGACAGGTACAAATAGTAATCCACAACAGAAGATGTCAGTGGCACACTTCCATGGTAAAATCCTAATTTATTTAGCAATGTAGATAAAACTTGTGCACAGCACCAGTGCAGTGTGGGGGGAGAGATATAATTGCAGAACGCAGAAGGACAACAGCTGTTTTGTGCATATGTGCTTCCACAGGTCCAATCTAGATCTGTGGAAGTGCATACGTGTGAAACAGCTGTTGTCCTTGTGCGCTCTGCAATTGTATCTCTCCCCCCACACTGCACTGGTGCTGTGCACAAGTTTTATTTACATTGCTAAATTATTTAAGATTTTACCCTGGATGTGTGCTGCTGTCGTCTTCTGTTGTGCACTAACTTTTTGGTAGGTTAGCAATATTGGGTTACTGGGGAATCCGACATCTGTCACCCCCCCCTTCCCCAATATAAACACTAAATGGATAATGCCTCTGTTTAAGGCTGGTTTCACACATCCGTGTCATCACAGACGTTTGAAACAAGGCTGTTTGGGGGCGGGGCGTGCACACATGTGTCACAGACGTATGACACATGTGTACAGTCCGTGTGCTATCCGTGGGGCTGTAGATAGAACATGGACAGCCTGTCACCCGCATACTTACCTCCCTCCAGCACCGCTGCTCCTCTCTCTTCCGGTCCGCTCTTGGGCTCAGTGAAGTTAATATTCGTGAGCCCTAATGAGCGGCACAGGAAGAGAGAGGAGCAGATACCACCGGAGCGAGGGGAGTATGAAATTCTTTATTTGAAAGCTTTTTGCTTTTTTCCATGGTCCGTGCACACGGATATCACAGTGTGAACATCCGTGTGCAGGACGTTTGGATGTAAATGTGGTCCGTGGCTCTGCAAAAAAACGGACTTTTCGCTGTGTGGAGCACACGGACACGCATGTGCTCCACACGGAGACACGGTCCGTGCGGAAACATGGACATCTGCATGGGTCCATAGGGGATCGTGTGTCCCCGTATGTCCGTGCCTCCGGCATGTGTCGGCACGGACTGCTTAAAGGCACGGATGTGTAAATGAGGCCTAAAGTGTAGTCCCCAATTCTAGGTACTGCAGATCAGCTTCTATTCATATGAGCTAATCAGCAAGTCTCAGCAGTGTTGCTACACACTGAATGGAGCTGTGCTCATCAGATCTGTTCAATGTTTTAATCTTCCCACTTCCAGATCTAATAACAGCTGAAATAATATGATATCACTGTGCCCATAATAACCCAAACTATACTTTTAATATACTATTGATGCTGCTCGATGAACACCCAACAATATAAATAAAGGTTAATGACAAAATATCTGCTTTTTATCATGTTGCCTACAGACAATGTAATAAACGATCAAAACATCACCTGTACCAAAAAAAATCTATAACTAACTCCATGAAAATATCTTCTTAATTCAGTTAAGAGAAAAAAAATACCTCTTAGAATATGGAGAAACAAAAATGTGTTATTGTACATGTATATCAAAACATAAAACAATAAAAATGTGTTATTGCCATAATCATACTGAGCTACAGAATAAATATATTTAGTTTTATCATTAGCTGGCAATGGTCTTGGAGGGTACCTATAAATCCAGGACACACAAAGTAATTTTAAGAGAGTTAGCCTTTCATAGAGGCACATTACAAAAAACAATCTAGAATCCATCTTATATCAGTACATCATGTGCTGCTGACTAATCTCCAAAAAGCATCATAACATCATATAAAGATTTGCAGCATATAGAATTAGAAAAACTACAATACGGTCCATATAAAGAAGTTCATAGAGGCACACAATGGGAACAACATATTAAGTGCTGAAAGAATATATTTATGGAAATGTAGCATTTTCTGAAAACATTCAAGGTAGTGATGAGTGAGTACAATAGTTACTATTCGCTACTTGCACGGATAATGTGGAATTCGGGTTACTTGTTACATTGTGAATATTTGTGTACTCGCCTTGTGATATTGGTATCTCCCACCTAGCAGTTTTGGCACCTGATTTGCAGCCAATAAACATGTTGGGCTTCTTAACCAATCACAGTAATGCTGCAGCCATCTTGATTGTGGCATTACTATGATTGGCTGACGGCACAACATCATAGGGTCTATAAAGGACCTGCTGCTACCATTTTGTGTACATTGCATCTGGAACCAGCATTGTATAGTGTAGGGAGAGACCAAACAGCTCCTAGGGAGAGCGTTAAGTCATCTTTACAACAGAAAAGCCCTTTTCAGGTCTACCTGCAGTTTATAATATGCTAGTGTAGTGTAGGGAGGGTTTTTCGAGCAGGGAGAGAGTTTAAGGGAGCCAATTACTTCCTCCATAGTACCAGAACACCATAGGTCTTTTCAGAGCTGAAACCACTGAACAAGGTCACGGTACAGGGAGGGAAAGATTGTGGATTAAGTGGGGAGAGGTTAAACTGTTCTTCCAGTATCCATATAACAACAGCTCTTGTCAGAGGCAGAGTTCTTTTTTTCCAGCATACTGAGTAGTAGCATTTTGTGCTGCCTCTTGTTTAAAAGCGCTGATCCTTTTCTCAATATTTTTGGGATCACATCTTGGATTGTGCTGTCCACATCTATACAGTGCTAGTGTGCTTCCCAAATCCAAGGCAGGAGTAGCATTTTGTGCTGCCTGTTTTTGGGATCACACCTTGGCTTATGCCCAGTGGTGTAACTAGAGTCCGATTGGCCCCAGTGTAAAATTTACACCTGGGCCACTCCAGCATGCACATTGGTCAGATGTATGGGTCCCGAGTAACATTCTACATCTTATAAAGACTCACAAATTGACCCCTCACCTCCTTCATTATGTATTAATGCCCCTCATCCTGCAATACATGGTACGCCTCCTGGAACATGGCTTTATCCTGGTATATATGTCCCCCATCATGGCGTATCTGGACCTCCTTCTCCGGCCACCATCATCCTCCAATTATTATAATGCATTCCCATTATCCCTCATAGAGTCCTCTATAACACATCCTCTATAGTCCTCCGTACAGTATACTGCAGCCTCATAGCCCTCAATAAAGTATAATGCAGCCTCAGATTCCTCCATTATAGTGTAATACAGCCACATAGTCCTACACTATAGTGTAATGCAGCCTCATAGTCCTCCATTATAGTGTAATGCAGCCTCATTTTCCTTCATTATAGTGTACCTATGTATGCCAATCTATTTTGGCTGCCTTCGAGTCCTGGCATATCCTCCTTTCTAAACATCGCAGCAATTTAATTGTATACAAACGTTGTATTGACGACATTTTTATTATATATGAAAATGCAGGTACCGTATATACTCGTGTATAAGCCGACCCGTGTATAAGCCGACCCCCCTAGTTTTGCCCCCAAAATCTGGGAAAACCTATTGACTCATGTATAAGCCGAGGGTGGACCCCAGCACAGGTATACAGCCCCCAGCAGTGTGGTATACAGGCCCCCCCCCAGTGGTATACAGGCCTCCCCAGTGGTAGTATACAGCAGCCCCAGTGGTAGTATACAGCAGCCCCAGCAGCCCCAGTGGTAGTATATAGCAGCCCCAGCAGCCTCAGTGGTAGTATACAGCAGCCCCAGCAGCCTGAGTGGTAGTATACAGCAGCCCCAGCAGCCCCATTGGTAGTATACAGCAGCCTCAGTGGTAGTATACAGCAGCCCCAGCAGCCACAGTGGTAGTATACAGCAGCCCCAGCAGCCCCAGTGGTAGTATACAGCAGCCCAAGCAGCCCCAGTGGTAGTATACAGCAGCCCCAGCAGCCCCAGTGGTAGTATACAGCAGCCCCAGCAGCCCCAGTGGTAGTATACAGCAGCCCCAGCAGCCCCAGTGGTAGTATACAGCAGCCCCAGTGGTAGTATGCAGCAGCCCCAGTGGTAGTATACAGCAGCCCCAGCAGCCCCAGTGGTAGTGTACAGCAGCCCCAGCAGTATACACAGCAGCCCTGGGGGTATACAGTAGCCCCCAGGGGTGATACAGCAGCCCCCAGGGGGTATACAGCAGCCCCCAGGGGTGATACAGCAGCCCCCAGGGGGGATACAGCGGCCCTGGGGGTATACAGCAGCCCCCAGGGGTGATACAGCAGCCCCCAGGGGTGATACAGCAGCCCCCAGGGGGGGGATTACAGCAACCCCAAATGCTGGCACTCGCCCCCCTTGTAAGGGCCCCCCCCTTCCCCCGCTGCTTAACTTACCATCCCGGTCTTCTGCACAGCGCCGCTCCTCGGTGCTCCGTCCTCGCTGCTCCCGTCCTGCTACATCCGGGATCCCCGGCCGTCGCGCCATATGCGACGTCATATGCCTGCGACGGCCAGGAATCCCGGATGTAGCAGGACGGGAGCAGCGAGGACGGAGCACCGAGGAGCGGCGCTGTGCAGAAGACCGGGATGGTAAGATACGCAGCGGGGGGGGGGCCCTTACAAGGGGTGCGAGTGCCAGCATTTGGGGGCATATATGCACTGTTTCCCCCTGCCGCTGATTGACAGGGGGTAGCAGTGCATATATAATGAGCGGCCCCACGTGACGGGGCCGCTCATACAGCAGCCTCCCCCCGCCTCCTCCAGCCTCCACAGCCCCCACCACCGTATTGACTCGTGTATAAGCCGAGGGGGAGCCTTTTCAGCCCAAATTTTGGGCTGAAAAACTCGGCTTATACACGAGTATATACGGTAATACGATTTTGGAATTCTTGGATTCGATCAAGACTAATCACTGGGGTATAGAACTTACTTCTTTTTTTGATAGAGAAACTGTCTCCTTTTTGGACCTAAATATCTATGTGGACGAACTTGGAAAAATTATATAAAAAATGTTTTTAAAAAAGTTGATGCCAATGGATTTGTTCATTATGAAAGTAGTCACTATAGACCAGGGGTCTCAAACTCCAGGCCTCGAGGGCCGCACACAGTCCAGGATTTCAGGATCTCCTTGGAATTTGACAGTTGGTCATTTGAATACCAACTGTCAAATGCTATGGAAAACCTGAAAACCTGAACCGTGTGCGGCCCTCGAGGCCTGGAGTTTGAGACCCCTGCTATAGACCCTGGTTGAGAAACATTCCCAAAAACCAGTATTATAGAATCAGAAAAAATTGTACCTCTGATGCTGTATTCAAAGAACAAAGTAAAATATTACGAGAGAGATTCCGTGAAAGGGATTACCCCTCTAGGTTAATTAAGGAAGCTTACAATTCTGTGAAAAGTTGTTCTCAAAGTGACCTCATAAAACCCTCCCTAAAAAATAGGGGTAGCAACAATAATTTTAATATTAATTTTGTGACTACTTTTTCGTTACAAAACCAGCAGGTACGTAATATTTTGGAGAAACACTGGGGGGTGATTCTTAATGACCCCATCCTTAATAGAGTGGTCCCTAAAAAAACTTATAAAAAACGTTCTGGCCCCAAGTGTGCTGAAAATCCGTGATTTCAAACAGCCAATATGGTCCTATGGGAAATCAGGTAGTAGGGGTTCTTTTTTTTGTTGTAACAAACGAGGCTGCAAGTGTTGTCGTTCTATAAGTAACAATATA
The DNA here is from genome assembly GCA_033576535.1 of Allobates femoralis. Lineage (NCBI taxonomy): Eukaryota > Metazoa > Chordata > Amphibia > Anura > Aromobatidae > Allobates > Allobates femoralis. The sequence continues at coordinate 391,356,378 of JARQOC010000002.1, forward strand.
GACAGTTTTATGTCTTTTAAAAATGAAAGTAAAGTGTTTGATATTAAGTTTAGAATAACTTGTCAGACAGATTATGTAATTTATTTAATCCAATGTGTTTGCGGTAAGCAATATGTGGGAAGGAATTCTCAACCTTTACACAAACGTGTACCTATATGTATGTATGTATTTATATGTACAGAACACACTTCAAGATAGAGATGTGTGTGAACAGCTGTCCCACCCGTCTCTAATGCTGCCTTCAGACTTGCAGATGCATCTGCAGCATTTTGCAGATGCATCTGCATGCAGACAGTAAACCCTATCTTTATAATGGGACGCACAGTGTCTGCAGATGCTTCCAGACAGTCGAGCAAACCCATTCACTCCTATATGTGATCTCTGCGCAGGCAGATGCTTGGGTACAGATCACAGACTCTCCTCCGCACCAGGGACACGACATGTTGCATCCCTGGTGAGGGTGGGAGTGTGTGATTTGTATGCAGGAATCCGCCTGCGCACAGATCACATATAGGAGTAAATGTGTGCGCACGGCTGCCTGCAAGCATCTGCAGACACCGTGCGTCCCATTATAAAGATAGGGTCTAGCGTCTGCATGCAGATGCTTGCAGATGCATTTTCAAAACGCTGCAGATGCATCTGCAAATCTGAAGGCAGCCTTAGCTGTTCACAAAAACCTCACCCTGTGTAAAAAGAAAATGAAATCTCGCAGCAGCTATACTGCTGGAGCTTCAGGTTCTTATCACTAAATGCAAGCATTTAGATGATACACATCTACAATCTACTACAAAATGTGTGTTTATTATACATATACAATGAAATGTAAAAAGAAAGTTTAAAAGTTAAAAAAGTAAGTACTATATATTTTAAATAACTATTTTATATCTAAAACCTATTTATAATATCTTTATAACGAAAGTAATATTTATGGTATTTTTGTCTATTTCTATTCTTCTACATCTATAGCTAAATTAAATTATTGTAATATTTGTGTTTAATTAGAAAGTATGTATCTAAATAGAATATGTATGTAAATAATTGAAAGTAAAATATTTTTATACACTATATTTTTAGTGAAAAGTGAAACTAAGGACTATATTTCTTAAAGACCTATTTAATATCTAATTACTAATTATAATGTCTTTATCTAAAACTAAAGTAATTTGTTTGGTATTTTGGATTATTTCTATTGCTATACATCTATTTGTAAACTATTTTTTTTATAATTTTTTTGGTCAATTCCTATACATCTATGGGTAAAGTAATTTTTTTTTTTTTTTAGTACTATACATCTATGGCTAAACTATTTTATGGGAATATTTTTGTTTAATTAGAAAATAATTATGTATCTAAATGTAATATGCATATAAAGAATTTAAACTAAAATATTTCTATATACTATATTGTTATTGAAAATGAACACTAATGACTATATTTCTTAAATAACTATTGTATATATAATAACTAATTTTAATATCTTTTTGTATAACAAATAATATATATTTTTTTTTTCTATTGCTATACATCTATGGCTAAACTAATTTATTGTAATATTTGTATTTAATTAGAAAGTAAGTATGTATGTAAATCTAATATGTATCTAAAGAATTTAAAATAAAATATTATTAGAGAGAATATTTGTAGTAAAGAGTATTTCACTACTGGGCAGCAATTTGACTTGAATGGGTGTATCCAACACTTTCACCTTAACATTGCATCGTGTTTTCACTCGTGAAAAATCCACATATAACTGTCCATGTCCAAAAACTGTTTGTGACAAAAAAATCCCTACTTTCTTCAGTGTATGGTCTTGGGATTTGTTGATGGTCATGGCAAAAGTAGACTTCACGGGAAATTGTTGACGTCTTAACTTGAAAGGTAAGGCAGTCTCTGATGGAGATAAATAAATCTTTGGAATAAACACCACATTTCCTTCTGCAGACCCAGTAATGACTTTTGCTTGAATGAGATTGTCAAACAAAGTGATGACAATGAAGCGATTCCCATTGCAAAGACCTTTTATGCTGTTAAAGGTGTGCAAAAGCATGACAATGGTACCAATGTGTAATTTGAGGCGATGATAAGGCATTCCCATTGGTGTGAGTGAATTTAAAAATTCCACTGGATATTGGTCTGAATCTTCAGTCTGAATGGAATCATCACTAATGTACTCAGTGTATTCACCAGCAATGCAATCCATAACCTGAGAGTTCACCATTTCCACATGGACATTTTTAGGGCAAAGAATGGCATGTGATGCAGCAATGTGAATGCTTTCATTGTTATATCCATCGTATGTAAGTGTAATATATATCTAAAGAATTTAAGATAAAATATTCTTATAGACAATATTTTTAGTAAAGACTTTTTCAGAATTAGGCACCAACTTTCCTTGAATGGGTGTATCCAGCACTTTCACCTTAACATTACATTGTCTTTTCACTCGTGAAAAAGCCACATATAACTGTCCATGTCCAAAAACAGGTTCTGGCAAAAAAATCCCTACTTTCTCCAGTGTTTGGCCTTGGGATTTGTTGATGGTCATGGCAAAAGCAGGCTTCAAGGGAAATTGTCGACGTCTTAACTTGAAAGGTAATCCAGTCTCTGATGGAGATAAATCAATCCTTGGAATAAACACCACATTTCCTTCTGCAGAGCCAGTAATGACTTTTGCTTGAATCAGATTGTCAAACAAAGCAATGACAATCAAGCGAGTCCCATTGCAAAGACCTTTTCTGCTGTTAAAGTTGCGCAAAAGCACGTTAGTGAATAGCAAACCGAAAGGATGGGGTTAATGTAGCATTTCGAACCCTATAAAACAGTGTCGGAAAACAAAATGGCAAATTGCATAGAAGAGGATAATGTATAAATGGCCTTAGTGGACCACATAGTGAGATAGCAAGTGGGGCAGAAATAGAATAGAACGGGTTAATGTACAAATTGCCTTAGAGCCCTTTCACATCAGCTCTTTTGATAAAATTGCGGTAGATGCAGTGAAAAAAATGCATCTGCTGCGATAGCCACATTAACATTGCACTTGCAGGGCGGTAGCGGTAATCCCTATAGAAACCATAAGTGGACTTGCGGCCGGTGCGGTTTAGCAGTTGCGTCAAGTGTTGCTAGAATAAAAACGAACTTGCCGCACCTGCCACAAGTGTTCCTATAGTTTCTATGGGTATTCCCGCAACTGCGCCGCAAGTGCAAGGTTTAATCGGCAATCGCAGCAGATGGGTTTTTTCAGCCCATGTGTGGTGAAGTTGTAAAATCGCAGATGTCCAGCACATAGTGACACAGTTATTGAATAGCAAACAGAATAGAAGGGGTTAATGTATGAGTTTAAACCCTATAAAATAGTCATGGTGCAACTAAAATAGAAAAGGCATAGAAGAGGTTAATGTAAAAATGTCCTTAGTACAGCAGATAGTGAGATAGCAAGTGGAGTAGAAATAGAATATAAAGGGTTAATATTAAAAGGGTCTTAGTACAGCACATAGTGAGATAGCAAGTGTAGCACTAATAGAATAGAAGGGGTAAATATAAAAAAGGCTGTAGTACAGCACATAGTGAGATATGCAGTGTAGCACTAATGGAATAGAAAGGGTTAATATTAAAATGGCCGTAGTACAGCAGATAGTGAGATACGCAGTGTAGCACTAATAGAATAGAAAGGGTTAATATAAAAAAGGCCGTAGTACAGCAGATAGTGAGATAGGCAGTGTAGCACTAATAGAATAGAAGGGGTTAATATAAAAATGGCCATAGTACAGCAGATAGTGAGATAGGCAGTGCAGGAGTAATAGAATAGAAAGGGTTAATATAAAAAAGGCCGTAGTACAGCAGATAGTGAGATAGGCAGTGTAGCACTAATAGAATAGAAGTGGTTAATATAAAAAAGGCCGTAGTACAGCACATAGTGAGATACGCAGTGTAGCACTAATAGAATAGAAAGAGTTAATATAAAAAAGGCCGTAGTACAGCACATAGTGAGATAGGCAGTGTAGCACTAATAGAATAGAAAGGGTTAATATAAAAAAGGCCGTAGTACAGCACATAGTGAGATAGGCAGTGTAGCACTAATAGAATAGAAGTGGTTAATATAAAAAAGGCCGTAGTACAGCAGATAGTGAGATAAGCAGTGTAGCAGTAATAGAATAGAAAGGGTTAATATAAAAAAGGCCGTAGTACAGCAGATAGTGAGATAGGCAGTGTAGCACTAATAGAATAGAAGGGGTTAATATAAAAATGGCTGTAGTACAGCAGATAGTGAGATAGGCAGTGTAGGAGTAATAGAATAGAAAGGGTTAATAGAAAAAAAGGCCGTAGTACAGCAGATAGTGAGATAGGCAGTGTAGCACTAATAGAATAGAAGTGGTTAATATAAAAAAGGCCGTAGTACAGCACATAGTGAGATAGGCAGTGTAGCACTAATAGAATAGAAGGGGTTAATATAAAAAAGGCCGTAGTACAGCAGATAGTGAGATAGGCAGTGTAGCACTAATAGAATAGAAGTGGTTAATATAAAAAAGGCCGTAGTACAGCACATAGTGAGATAGGCAGTGTAGCACTAATGGAATAGAAAGGGTTAATATTAAAATGGCCGTAGTACAGCAGATAGTGAGATACGCAGTGTAGCACTAATAGAATAGAAAGGGTTAATATAAAAAAGGCCGTAGTACAGCAGATAGTGAGATAGGCAGTGTAGCACTAATAGAATAGAAGGGGTTAATATAAAAATGGCCGTAGTACAGCAGATAGTGAGATAGGCAGTGTAGCACTAATAGAATAGAAAGGGTTAATATAAAAAAGGCCGTAGTACAGCAGATAGTGAGATATGCAGTGTAGCACTAATAGAATAGAAAGGGTTAATATAAAAATGGCCGTAGTACAGCACATAGTGAGATAGGCAGTGTAGCACTAATAGAATAGAAAGGGTTAATATTAAAATGGCCGTAGTACAGCAGATAGTGAGATACGCAGTGTAGCAGTAATAGAATAGAAAGGGTTAAAATAAAAAATGCTGTAGTACAGCACATAGTGAGATAAGCAGTGTAGCACGAATAGAATAGAAGGGGTTAATATTAAAATGGCCTTAGTACTGCACATAGTCAGATAGCAAGTGGAGCAGAAATAGAATAGAAGGGGTTAATAAAGTATGAAAAGAAGAGGGCACTATGGTGAAATGTAGCTGATATTTAATTTGTATAAACAAAGGGTTAATGTAAGGATAGGCATTAGGAATATATACTCTGTTGTGAGATTGTACTGTGAAAACAGCTTTTTCACTTTTACATTGTTCACAAATTCAAATTTCCCGCTCTAAGATGGCGGACGCGAATAGTTTATTCATAAAAAGCCGGCAGACGGCAGCCGCGGTGTGATTGGGCAGCGAAAACTTCATAAACATGGCGCCGTGAATCCGGTTGGTCGGCGCTATTGTGTGAAGATGCCGCTGTCCAATCACAACTCAGCGGGGCGGAGCTACAAACTTCCAGCCGGCGAACGGCATATCCAAAAATCGTACCAGGCGCTCGGCAAGAAAAGTTCCGAAGTCCCCGCTGTGCGCTGACCAATCGGAATCAAAGCGCCATAAACAACAACCAATCACAATCGCGCCTCATTTCTCAATGGATGTCTATGGGAAGTCGACATCCAATCACAATCGCGGCGCCAATTTTGAAAATGCACTGAACTTTCCTTGCCGAGTGCCTGGTGCGATTTTCGGACACGGCGTTCGGGAGAGTGGAAGTCTATAGCTCCGCCCCGCTGAGTTGTGATAGGACAGCGGCATCTTCACACAATAGCGCCGACCAACTGGATTGACGGCGCCATGTGTATGAACTTTCCGCTGGCCAATCACACCGCGGCTGAAGTCTACCGGCATTTTATGAATGAAGATTTCGCGTCCGCCATCTTAGAGCGGCGAGTTGTACGGTCGGCGCCTGAATGCGTGTTCGGACACAGCGGTCTCATAGACCACGGAGGCCGCTAGAAGCGCCGAAGACTGCGCTTGTAGAAGTGTCCGAACTGTGGCGCACGCTCCATGCAGCGGCGATTGGCGCTGCATGGCGCAAAATAGTAAAAGTGGTGAAAAATAAAGATAGTAAAAGAGGTGAAAATAAAACTCCACATCAGGACTATAGGCTCTGATGTGAAAAGGTAGATTGTCCAAAGGATATCTTAGCTGATCAATGGTAGATCCCGATCCGGCGCTTGCTTCCCGACGTCCCGCACGAAGGATGGATATCTCGGCTCAAATGTAGTCGAACAGACGGCCCAGCGGTAGCTTCTCGTTGTCCTTGAAAGACCCTCACGAAGGATGGATTTCTTGGCAGAAATATAATCCAACAGATAGTCCAGCGGTAGGTTCTCGTTCTCCCACAAAGAGGATTCAAAGAGGTTGAAGATTCAAAATTGCCGCTATAAATAAGCGGGCTTATCTGATTGGAGGGCGGCAACTTCAGAAAGCTGGCGCCATGAATGTGATTGGTCGCTATGTATTTTCAAAAAAGGCTCTGCGATTGTGATTGGACGGCGCCTTCCTATAGAGATAGATAGAATAGATAGACAAAGGAGGCGATTTTATGGCCGAGCCGCTGGTTCTATTTCCGGCCAGACGACTCGGCTCAGAGCCATCATTCGACGGGGCCGGAAACTGGCAATCAGCGATTCGCGGCGATAGATAGCGTATTACCAACGACTCGCAATCATTGCGAGTCGTTGGTAAGACGCGACCAATGCTCGCGAACCGCTGAATGCTAGTTTGCGGCCCCGTGGAAGGACGAATAAGAGCCGACTCCCGTGACCGAAAATAGAAGCAGGGGCCCGGCCATAAAAAGGGCGAGACACCGCTATGTATGTGAATAGGAAGTGAGGTGGTCTTGTCATTGGTCGGTATGTGCTAACGCCGACCAATCAGAATTCGAGCTCACTTCCTATAGACATACATTAGCGGTATATCGGAAAATATATGGGCGGCCTTCTGGTTCTATTTTCGGACACGTGGGTCGGCTATTTTTGGTTAAAAATTTTTTTTTTTCTGTATGTATATATGTTAATTTTTATGTATTTTTAAATGTATATTTGTAAATAGATAGAGGTAGGTAGATAGATCATAAAATGAATCCAAAAATATAAAAAATAAAAAGTTGAAAAATAGGAAAAAAAATGTTTTTTTAGCGGATAAACCCTGCCCACGTGTCCGAAAATTGAACCAGAAGGCCGGCCATATATTTAGCGCTACAGCGATAATGTATGTCTATGGGAAGGGAGTGGTTTTTTTTTTATTTTTTTTTATTATTATTTTTTATTGAATTTTATTTTTTTATTTTTTTATTATTTTTTAATTATTTTTTAATTATTTTTTAATTATTATTTTTATTATTAAATTTATTATTTATTTTAAGTGAGACACAGTTCTCGTTCAGGTCCGCTCAAAGGGCTGATATTAATAGCATATATATTTTTTTTATTATTATTTTTATTGAATTATTTATTATTTTTTATGTATTTTTTAATGATTTATGAATTATTTTTGAATTTTTTTTTTATTATTAAATTTATTATTTATTTTAAGTGAGACACAGTTCTCGTTCAGGTCCGCTGAAAGGGGTGATATTATTAGCATATTATATTATTTTTTATTTATTTTTTTATAATTTTTTTTTTATTTTTTTATTATTTTTTAAATATTATTTAATTATTTTTTTTATTATAAAATTTATTAGTTATTTTAAGTGAGGCTGAGACACAGTTCTCCTTCAGGTCCGCTTATTTATTTTTGTATTATTTTTTATTTAATTATTTATAAAAATTTTTTATTTTTAAATTATTTTTTTATTATTTTTTAAATATTATTTAATTATTTTTTTTATTATTAAATTTATTAGTTATTTTAAGTGAGGCTGAGACACAGTTCTCCTTCAGGTCCGCTTATTTATGTTTTTATTATTTTTTATTTAATTATTTATTATTTTTTTTATTATTTTTTAATTATTTTTTTATTATTTTTTAAATATTATTTAATTATTTTTTTATTATTAAATTTATTAGTTATTTTAAGTGAGGCTGAGACACAGTTCTCCTTCAGGTCCGCTATTTATTTTTTTATTATTTTTTATTTAAATTATTTATTTTTTTTATTATTTTTTAATTATTTTTTTATTATTTTTTAAATATTATTTAATTATTTTTTTTATTATTAAATATATTAGTTATTTTAAGTGAGGCTGAGACACAGTTCTCCTTCAGGTCCGCCTATTTATTTTGTTATTATTTTTTATTTAATTATTTATTATTTTTTTTATTATTTTTTAATTATTTTTTTATTATTTTTTAAATATTATTTAATTATTTTTTTTATTATTAAATGTATTAGTTATTTTAAGTGAGGCTGAGACACAGTTCTCCTTCAGGTCCGCTTATTTATTTTTTTATTATTTTTTATTTAATTATTTATTATTTTTTTTATTATTTTTTAATAATTTTTTTATTATTTTTTAAATATTATTTAATAATTTTTTTTATTATTAAATTTATTAGTTATTTTAAGTGAGGCTGAGACACAGTTCTCCTTCAGGTCTGCTTATTTATTTTTTTATTATTATTTTTTATTTAATTATTTATTATTTTTTTTATTTTTTTTTTTATTATTTTTTAATTTTTTTTTTTTTTTTTTTTTTTTTTATTCTGAAATTTATTTGTTGACATACATTAGCGGTGTGTCGCCGATTTTATGGCCGGCCACCTGGTTCTATTTGTCGGGCCGAAAATCGCGGACACTCCGCTAATGCATGTCTATGGGCAGTGAGCTCGAATTCTGATTGGTCTGCGTCCAATCCGAAATCGGGCGGAAAGAAGACAGAAGACCCCGGGGGCCGGACGAAGAGCCGGAGATGGCGGAAAGAAGAGAGAAGAGCGGCGGGGCCGGAGGAAGAGGACGGCTGGCCGGACGAAGGGATTGTGGATCGGACGGACGATCAGATGACTAAGAAGGCATGTAAGTGATCGACGGGGGCGTTAGGTTAGGGGACGGCGGGGGCTTCGGGTGTAGGGCCTTAGGTGTTAGCGGCGGGAGCTTAGGAGGCGGCGGGGCTTAGGGGATAGGGGCTTAGGTGCGGCGGGGCTTAGGGGGCAGGGGGGGGTAGGGGTTTAGGTGCGGCTTCGGGGGTAGGGGGTTAGGTGCGGCTTAGGGGGTAGGGGCTTGCAGCAGAGGGTAGTGGCTCCGGCTGGGTAGTGGGTTAGGTGCGGCTTCGGGGGTAGGGGATTAGGTGCGGCAGAGGGTAGTGGCTGCGGCGGGGTAGTCGGTTAGGGCGGCAGGGGGTAGGGGCTTGCGGCAGAGGGTAGTGGCTGCGGCGGGTAGTGGGTTAGGGGGTAGGGGCTTCGTCGGCGGGGGTAGTGGCTTAGGGGTTAGGTGCGGCAGAGGGTGGTGGGTGCGGCGGGGTAGTGGCTTAGGGCGGCAGGGGGTAGGGGCTTGCGGCAGAGGGTAGTGGCTGCGGCGGAGTAGTGGGTTAGGGCGGCAGGGGGTAGGGGCTTCGGCGGCGGGGTAGTGGCTTAGGGGTTAGGTACGGCAGAGGGTAGTGGCTGCGGCGGGGTAGTGGGTTAAGGCGGCAGGGGTAGGGGCTTGCGGCAGAGGGTAGTGGCTGCGCCGGGGTAGTAGCTTAGGGCGGCAGGGGGTAGGGGCTTCGGCGGCGGGGTAGTGGCTTAGGGGTTAGGTGCGGCAGAGGGTAGTGGGTGCGGCGGGGTAGTGGGTTAGGGCAGCAGGGGGTAGGGGCTTGCGGCAGAGGGAAGTGGGTGCGGCGGGGTAGTGGCTTAAGGCGGCAGGGGGTAGGGGCTTTGGCGGCGGGGTAGTCTTAGGGCGGCAGGGGGTAGGGGCTTCGGCGGCGGGGGTAGTGGCTTAGGGGTTAGGGCGGCAGGGGGTAGGGGCTGCGGCGGGGTAGTGGGTTAGGGCGGCAGGGGGTAGGGGCTTGCGGCAGAGGGTAGTGGCTGCGGCGGGGTAGTGGCTTAGGGCGGCAGGGGGTAGGGGCTTCGGCGGCGGGGTAGTGGGTTAGGGGTTAGGGCGGCAGGGGGTAGGGGCTGCGGCGGGGTAGTGGGTTAGGGGTTAGGGCGGCAGGGGGTAGGGGCTGCGGCGGGGTAGTGGGTTAGGGCGGCAGGGGGTAGGGGCATTGCTTCGCGAGGCTGCAACGACTCGCAATGCCCGCGTCGCGGCCACGGAGAGAGTCCAGGAGATGAAGCTTGGACTCGCTAACCAAGCCACCGGAAGTTGCGCCGCTCCGACGGAAGTCAGTTACGGCAATTATATAATAGATTTTATTGATTTTTTATTATCATGAAGAGGACATAGACGTTTTTTTTAAAAATTAGGATACGTTGTTCCCTTTCTTATGTGTTTTATTCCCTCTCCTATTTGGTATACACCTAGATGACTAATGAAATAGAAGATGTTTGTTTGGAGTGAACTAGAGTTGTGAGATCTTGGCTAAAAAGAGCTCTTTATCTCCTAAACACTATATGGCTTGGTGGGTTAAGCCATGTGTTTGAGTTATAATGGGTTATTTTAGATTGATGACATAGTAGGTTCAAATCTCAGATGAACCTTATAAATCAAAAATGTTTTATTTTTTATAATTATCAATTTAATGTATTAAATATATGTGATTTGATGTTTTATAAACTTCTGGAATGTTTTGAATTTATTTTAATTGATTTAATCTGTGTTTTAGATGCATATGTTTTTTGCATAGTAAAAGTGGGTGTTTTTACAGGAAGTCCTGTGGTGAGAGGGCGGCATACAAAGAGTATGACACTATCTTGTGTGTGTATATATATCCTTGATTGTTTTAAGATCTTGATGCCCTGATGAAGTGGCGTATGAGCCATGAAACACGTGTAGGCATAAATAAACAGAGTGTGTGATTAACTCTGTGTTTATCTTTGTGGTCAGCGCGGCATCTCATCCCAGCTCTTTTCACTCTTATCTGGATTCTACATGGTTCAGCTGGGAGCCTGCAGCGACCTCCTGTGTGCTTTTATTGTAGTTGTGACACTCATGTATACATATACATGTATAATAGAGGTACTACTCTATGTGCGCTTCCTTTCTCTTTTAATTTGCAATAACTGAAAACATAGGAGGAGGAAGAGGTGGTGCCAGTGTGCGTTGCACTGTGGAACACTTATAGCACAAAGTTCCACGTACTCCTAGTGTAAAGGAGGCGGCACCAGCCTCCTACAGTTGTGTCCAAAAGTATTGACACCCCTGCAATTCTGTCAGATAATACTCAGTTTCTTCCTGAAAATGATTGCAATCACAAATTCTTTGGTATTATTATCTTCATTTAATTTGTCTTCAATGAAAAAACAATGCTCTGCTGGAATTTTAGACCATTCTTCTTTGGCAAACTGCTCCAGGTCCCTGATATTTGAAGGGTGCCTTCTCCAAACTGCCATTTTTAGATCTCTCCACAGGTGTTATATGGGATTCAGGTCTGGACTCATTGCTGGCCACCTTAGAAGTCTCCAGTGCTTTCTCTCAAACCATTTTCTAGTGCTTTTTGAAGTGTGTTTTGGGTCATTGTCTCATTGTCCTGCTGGAAGACGCATGACCTAGAAGGAGACCCAGCTTTCTCACACTGGACCCTACATTATGCTGCAAAATGTGTTGGTAGTCTTCAGACTTCATAATGCCATGCACACGGTCAAGCAGTCCAGTGCCAGAGGCAGCAAAGCAACCCCAAAACATCAGGAAACCTCCGCCATGTTTGACTGTAGGGACCGTGTTCTTTTCTTTGAATGCCTCTTTTGTTCTTCTGTATACTCTATGTTGATGCCTTTGCCCAAAAAGCTCTAGTTTTGTCTCATCTGACCAGAGAACATTCTTCCAAAATGTTTTAGGCCTTCTCAGGTAAGTTTTGGCAAACACCAGCCTGGCTTTCTTATGTCTCAGAGTAAGAAGTGGGGTCTTCCTGGGTATATATAGTACAGTATATATAGTATATATATACTAGATGGTGGCCCGATTCTAACGCATCGGGTATTCTAGAATATAGAATTAGGGATTGCATGGGGAAGGCTGAATAGGGAGGGACTTAGAGGACAGAGAGGTGGGGGAGGAAGGCGTGGCAGGGGGGAGGAGGTTGTGGGGGCACAGGTAGGGGGAGGACGGAGTGGAGGGGGGAGGACGGAGGACAGAGCGGCAGGGGGCAAAAGGATGGAGGACAGAGCAGGTAGCGGTGGGGTAGGGGTTGATGGAGCGGCACAGGCAGGGCGAGGACGAAGCACAGAGCAAGGGGGAGGACGACGGAGGACAGAGGACGAAGCAGCGGGGTGGGGGAGGATGGAGCAGCACAGGCAGGGGGAGGACAGAGGATGGAGTGGCGGAGGGGAGGAGAACAAAGGAATGAGGAGGAAGCGGTGGGGTAGGATGGAGCGGCACAGGCAGGGGGAGGACGGAGCACAGAGCAGCGGGGGAGGAGGACGGAGGACAGAGGATGAAGTGGCAGGGTGGAGGAGGACGGAGCTGCACAGGCAGGGGTAGGACAGAGGATGGAGTGGCAGAGGAGAGGGGTACAAAGGAAGGAGGAGGAAGCAGTGGGGTGGGGGAGAATGGAGCGGCACAGACAGGGGGAGGACGGAGCACAGAGCATCAGGGGAGAGGAGGACAGAGGACGAAGCGGCGAGGTGGGCAAGGACGGAGCAGCACAGTCAGGGGGAGGATGGAAGATGGGGTGGCGGAGGGAAGGAGGACAAAGGAAGAAGGAGGAAGCGGTGGGGTGGGGGAGGATGGAGCGGCAGGGGGAGGATGGAGCACAGAGCGGCGGGGGAAAGGAGGATGGAGGACGAAGTGGCAGGGTAGAGAAGGCAGGAGCAGCACAGGCAGGGGGAGGACGGAGCACAGAGCGGTGGGGGAGAGGAGGATGGAGGACGAAGTGGCGGGGTGGGGGAGGATGGAAGATGGAGTGACGGAGGGGAGGGGGACAAAGGAAGGAGGAGGAAGGGGTGGGGTGGGGGAGGATGGAGTGGCAGGGGGAGGACGGAGCACAGAGCGGCGGGGGAAAGGAGGATGGAGGACGAAGTGGCAGGGTAGAGAAGGCAGGAGCAGCACAGGCAGGGGGAGGACGGAGCACAGAGCGGTGGGGGAGAGGAGGATGGAGGACGAAGTGGCGGGGTGGGGGAGGATGGAAGATGGAGTGACGGAGGGGAGGGGGACAAAGGAAGGAGGAGGAAGGGGTGGGGTGGGGGAGGATGGAGTGGCAGGGGGAGGACGGAGCACAGAGCGGCGGGGGAAAGGAGGATGGAGGACGAAGTGGCAGGGTAGGGGAGGCAGGAGCAGCCCAGGCAGGGGGAGGATGGAGCGGCGGGGGAGAGGAGGATGGAGCAGCACAGGCAGGGGGAGGACGGAGGATGGAGGGGAGGAGGACAAAGGAAGGAGGAGGAAGCGGTGGGGTGGGGAAGGACGGAGCACAGAGCAACGGGGGAAGGAGGATGGAGGACAAAGCAGCGGGGTGGGGGAGGATGGAGCAGTACAGGCAGGGGAAGGACAGAGGATGGAGTGGTGGAGGATAAAGGAAAGAGTTGAAAGTGGTGGGGGAGGATGGAGCGACAGGGGGAGGACGGAGCACAGAGCAGCGGGAGAGGAGGACGGAGAACAAAGCGGCGGGGTAGGGGAGGATGGAGCAGCACAGGCAGGGGGAGGACAGAGGATGAATCAACGGGTGGGGGAGGAAGGAGCAGCACAGGCAGGGGGAGGACGGTGGATGGAGTGGCGGAGGGCAAAGGAAGGAGAAGGAAGTGGTGGGGTGGTGGAGGACGGAGCAACACAGGCAGGGAGAGGACGGAGCGCAGAGCGTCGGGGGGGAGGAGGACGGAGGACGAAGCGGCAGGGTGGGGGAGGACGGAGCAGCACAGTCAGGGGGAGGATGGAGGATGGAGTGGCGGAAGACAAAGGAAGGAGGAGGAAGCGGGGGGTGGGGGAGGATGGAGCGGCAGGGGGAGGATGGAGCACAGAGCGGCGGGGGAGAGGAGGATGGAGGGTGAAGCGGCGGGGTGGGGGAGGATGGGGGATGGAGTGACAGAGGGGAGGGGGACAAAGGAAGGAGGAGGAAGTGGTAGGGTGGGCGAGGATGGAGCGGCAGGGGGAAGACGAAGCAGCGGCGGGGGAGAGGAGGATGGAGAAAGAAGTGGCAGGGTAGGGGAGGCCGGAGCAGCATAGGCAGGGGGAGGACGGAGCGGCGGGGGAGAGGAGGATGGAGGAGCACAGGCAGGGGGAGGACTGAGGATGGAGGGGAGGAGGACAAAGGAAGGAGGAGGAAGCGGTGGGGTGGGGGAGGACGGAGCACAGAGCAACGGGGAAGGAGGATGGAGGACAAAGCAGCCGGGTGGGAGAGGACGGAGCAGTACAGGCAGGGGATGGACAGAGGATGGAGTGGTGGAGGACAAAAAAGGAGGAGAAAGTGGTGGGGGAGGATGGAGCGACAGGGGGAGGACAGAGCAGCGGAGGAGGAGGACGGAGAACGAAGCGGCGGGGTGGGGGAGGACGGTGCAGCACAGGCAGGGGGAGGACAAAGAATAAATCAACGGGGTGGGGGAGGACAGAGCAGCACAGGCAGGGGGAGAACGGTGGATGGAGTGGCGGAGGGTAAAGGAAGGAGGATGAAGCGGTAGGGTGGAGGAGGACGGAGCAACACAGGCAGGGAGAAGACGGAGCACAGAGCGGCGGGGGGGAGGAGGACAGAGGACGAAGCGGCGGGGTGGGGGAGGACGGAGCAGCACAGGCAGGGGGTGGACGGAGCGGCACAGGCAGGGGGAGGATGGAGCGGCACAGGCAGGGGGTGAACGGAGCAGCACAGGCAGGGGCAGGACGGAGCGGCACAGGCAGGGGCAGGACGGAGCGGCACAGGCAGGGTGAGGATGGAGCGGCACAGGCAGGGAGAGGACGGAGCGGCACAGGCAGGGGGAGGACTGAGCGGCACAGGCAGGGGGGAGGAGGACAGAGGACGAAGCGGCGGGGTGGGGGAGGACGGAGGATGAAGGATGAAGCAGCGGGGGGAGGAGGATGGAGGACGAAGCGGCACAGACAGGGGGATGAAGGAGCAGACTCACACCCACACACAGAGTCACACCTAGACATAGACTCAGACCCACACACATACACACAGACTCACACACACACATACACAGACTCACACCCACACACATACACACCCAGGCACAGACACACACACACACAGACTCACACCCACAGCCAGTCACACACACCCAGGCACAGACACACACACAGACTCACAGCCACACACACAAACGGGCTCTCACCTCTCTGTGCCCTGCTGGTTCCAGTGCTGGCCCTCATGTTCCTGGTGCTGAGCCCGGTGTCAGCAGAGCGTTGGTGTGGAGGAGGCAGGCACAGAGGCGACGGTGTGCAGGATGATCCCGGGTGTCAGCCGCCTCCTGTCAGTGCAACTGGGCCCCGGCTGGCATATGCTGCTGCCACCCAGCTGCACTGACAGGAGGCAGCTGACACCCGGGATCAACCTATGGCCGCACAGTCTGTGACAGACTGTGCGGCCATAGGAAGGGGGAGCCGCACGATGCGTGCTTCCGCTGCTCCCTTCACCCTGGGAGCACCAACCCCGGCAGCCCCCGGTCCTCGGTGTCAGTGGGCGGCTCGTGGCGGGGATTAGTGACATGAGGCCGCGCCGCCATCTTTTGTTCTCTTTCTGTCTACAGAAATCGCACGCTAGCGCTGATTGGTCCACCCGGCGGGCTCAACCAATCAGAGCTAGCGCATGATTTCCGTGACAGACAGAGAACATTACACGATTATATAGTAGATATATACACACACTGACATGTATACACACACTGATCCACCTGATGAAGATAGCATAGGCTATCGTAACGCGTAGAGCAGGTGTAATTTTTTTTATTAAAGTAGGTTGGTATAACTTCTGTGCCTTGCTATTGCTTAGCGCTCCCCTTTATACAGCAATCCTCTTTTGCACATGTATACACACACTGACATGTATACACACACACACTGACATGTATACACACACTGACATGTATATGCACACACTGACATGTAAACACACACACACTGACATGTATACACACACTGACATGTATACACACACACGGACATGTATACACACACACTGACATGTATACACACACACACTGACATGTATACACACACACTGACATGTATACACACACACTGACGTGTATACACACACACTGACATGTATATACACACACACTGACATGTATACACACACTGACATGTAAACACACACACACTGACATGTATACACACACTGACATGTATACACACACACACTGACATGTATACACACACACACTGACATGTATACACACACACTGACGTGAATACACACACACACTGACGTGTATACACACACACACTGACATGTATACACACACACACTGACATGTATACACACACAAACACTGACATGTATACACACACACACTGACATGTATACACACACACTGACATGTATACACACACACACTGACATGTATACACACGCACACTAACATGTATACACACACTGATATGTATACACACACACACTGACATGTATACACACACACACTGACATGTATACACACGCTGACATGTATACACACACACTGACATGTATACACACACTGACATGTATACACACACACACGGACATGCATACAAACACTGACATGTATACACACACACACTGACATGTATACACACACACACACTGACATGTATACACACACACTGACGTGTATACACACACACACACACTGACGTGTATACACACACACACTGACATGTATACACACACACACTGACATGTATACACACACACTGACATGTATACACACACACACTGACATGTATACACACACACTGACATGTATATACACACAATGACATGTATACACACACACTGACATGTATACACGCACACTGACATGTATACACAAACTGACATGTATACACACACACCCGACAAGTATACACACACACTGACATGTATACACACACTGACATGTATACACACACACACACTGACATGTATACACACACTGACATGTATACACCACACACACTGACATGTATACACACACACACACACACTTCCATATACCACTTCACAGTGACCTATGCTATCCTCATGTGGTTCCAGGACAGTAGTGTTCATTGCTCTCTGTCTGTGTGTGCAGGCGCCCCTCCCCCCTCCAGAGGAGACAGGACGCAGAAGGGAGAACTCTTTTTCTCCCTGACCCCCCTGGGCCGGCCATGCTCCTGAGACATCACCAGTGCTATCACCCTACAGCCTCCACAGCTCATATGACGGACAGTGCATAGCTTCTCCATGCTGTCGCTGGAGTACAATAGCAGTGAGGAATTTGTCATGTGAATAGTGAGAACTGCTGTGTCAGTGCCTCTCACTATAAACATGACAAACACATCTCACCTACTGTGTCCAGCACTGCCACTGCTTCATCTCCCCACACAGAGAGGCTGCGATGTGGGAGGTGGAGGGTGAGAGGCTGGCATGTGCTGCTGTCACCCAGCTGCACTGACAGGAGGCATAGGATATATATTACAGTATGGGCGCACACCTCTTATTGTGGGTGCAAGCTTCAAAAAATATAAACACTTACCAATAGATAGATCAGCTGCACACCACATTATTTCTTTAAAGGGAATGCCAAAATGGCTGTGTGAATTTATTGCATTATATAATAAGAAACAAAGAAATATTTATACAGCTACTGAAAGCTGGCCCTGGTCTAAAAGATAAATGTGAAAGCATTAGTTGATGTCATAGCCATGAAATCATAAGCCCAGTAACTGTTTACAGAGTTCTTTCACTAATACTGGGTCCTATTCTCACCCTCAATGTCTGCAACCTGGAAATGTGAATGGGAAAATGCCCTGTGCAGTTAAAATCATGGTCTTAAAGGGAATGTGTCAAGACTATGTTAAAACCCTGCTTTTAAAGGGAGTGTCTAACACCTGTGTGAATGTTCTCACATTAGTCACATTGCACCCACAATAAGAGGTGTGCGCCCATACTGTAATATATATAGTTATTTATCTTTGGAGCAGCACCCCGCCCAGTGACTAATGTGAGACCAGGGGAGCTCTAAGCCCCGGCAGCCCCCGATCCCCGGTGTCAGTGGTGGCTCGTGGCGGGGGTTAGTGACATGAGGCTGCGGCGGGAGTCGCTGCGCCGCGCTAGCCGCCGACATCTTTTGTTCTCTTTCTGTGTACAGAAATCGCACAGTGGCGATGATTGGATGAGCCCGCCGGGTGGACAAATCAGCGCTAGCGCGCGATTTCCGTGACAGACAGAGTACGGCCAGGGTCACATTTCCGTTTTTGGAACAAAATCCTGATCCGGTTTTGAGCTTCCAAAAAGCTCAAAACCGGACCAGGAAACGCTCCCCATAGGATCCAATGCAAAACACCGGATGGCTTCACAAGCCATCCGGTGGCCGGATCCGGCACTGCTGCCTGCGTTTAAAATCATGCAGGCAGCAGTTTTCGCAGCGTTTGCCGGGACCGCACTGCGGTCACCGGATGGCTCAGGATGTGTAATCCTGAGCCATCCGGTAATTGCAGAGTTTGCGGATCCCGGCACTTAGTTAGCCACGCCCCTTTAACGACGTGCCCGCCCTCACAAGACTGGATTACGGCCAGAGGGGGCGGCCATCAAGAAGGAGCGGGCGGAGGCTACTGCACACAGCCCCGCCCATGGAAATCCCTTCACTCTGCCTCCGGACACATGTAAATATATACTTACTTTGCGATTTGGATAATTCATTGTGTATATCACATAATTAAAGCATAATTGTAATAGAGGGGTGTAAACACCCCTCTATAGTGATACGGGGGGTAGGGGCAACTTTGGATGACATGCACGGGCTCAGAGGAGCCCGTGCACAGTGAGAAATTGGTGAAGAACACTATAGAAGTCGGCGGGCGGTCTGTAGGGGGGTCTAAGCCCCCCTACAGACCTCAAACAGTCATTTAGCTCAGCTATTTAACTCTTTATTAAGTTTGCTGATCCCGGCAATAGCCGGGATCCGCAAACTCTGCAGTTACCGGATGGCTCAGGATTACACATCCTGAGCCATCCGGTTACCGCAGTGCGGTATTCTGCACACAGTTTTGAAAAAAACTGTGTGCGACCGGCATTGCGTTCACCGCATCCGGATCCGGATGCGGTGAATGCAATTTAGGTTTGCAATGTGACCCTACCCTATATTAGACGATTATATAGTAGATATATATATATATATGTTTATATATGTTTATATATATATATATATATATATATATATATATATATATATATAAAGTCTTCACAAAATATAGCAGAATATAAGTATAGATACCGGGTACAATACACATTTCAGGGCTTCATAATGTTTTTCAACAAATTTTAGAATCTTACCCTTGACAGAAGCACGTCAAAAACTGCATCCTCAGCCAAAATTCTGCCTCTGTGCAGAAGCTGTGGTGACTCTGCAGGTCATATGGGCACTGAGCCTTGCCTAGCATGGACTTTATTAAGATCGCAAAGGATGACTCAACTCATGTTATCTGCAAAATGTGTAAACAAAATCTGAGTAGAGGCCAAAAATCAATAGTTTGAGGACTTCACGCATGAACCATCACATAGACATGAAGCAAAAGTCACAGTGGGAAGCTCACTGTGCTACAATGCGGCCTGGCCAACCACCATCTGGCCCATCAAGTGCATTGGGGCTTCTTCATCCTCTGTGACTGTAGGGACAGCTGTCACACAGGTTTTCAGCCGCAGAACTTCCACTTCTTTACCCGCAACCACAAGTGTGATTGACAGGTTGTTTTGGAAGTAGAAACATCTGCTGGTGTTGAGCACTGTCACACATTGAGAGCACCACCTTTTTATGAATGCGACATATGTCCGCCTGCAGCTCCCTTACAATCCAGCAGTTTGTCCTGGACACCCTAAACAACCCTGTCTCAGCACAGTAGCCAGCCCTCGGTCTCTCAATTGTGGACAAGTAAAAGACCATTTCCTCCTACCCATGCCAAAGCTAACAGGTTGAATTTAACCATCTGCAAGCTGTTGGCTATGGAAATGCTGGATACAGAGGATTTTTGAAACCTTATGGCCATTGCAGTGCCCCAATACCAGATGCCCAGTCGCCACTACTTCTCGAAGAAAGCTGTGCCTGCGCTACACCAGCATATTGCAAACAACATCACCATTTCCTTGAGAAACTCTGTGTGTGACAGGGTGCATTTCACCACAAATACCTGGACGAGTAAGCATGGACAGGGGCGTAACATGTTGCTGACTGGGCACTGAGTGACTATGGTAATAGAAGGAGAAGGGGCTGCTGTACAAGTCTTGCCGTCCCCACGGGTTGTGCGTCAAACCTGTGTATGTAGAAGTTCCTTCACTGCTTCTGCCTTCTACTCCTGTGCCCAAAGCCAGTCTGGTAACATGACACGCTTTCAAACTGCGCAAAAGGAATCCAGCACACCCCCTTACTATGATGGCAGCAGGGCTTGACCCCATTAGGCGGTATTTAGGTTAAAATGTCTGGAAAATGTGAATGACACAGCTGAGGAGTTGTGGTCAGCTCTGGAGATCAAGTTTAATCAATGTTTGTCTCTACTGAACCTGCAGCCAGGGAAGGCCGTGTGTGACAATGCTTCAAACCTGGGTGCGGGCCTTCCCCGGGGCAAGGTGACACAAGTTCCTTTGCAAGACAAAAAGGGGGGAGGGGGTGGGAGCGCATGTGAAGAAAGTTTTAAAGTGGATTTAGGCCCAGGGCTGTGTAGCCACTCACCAGAGGTGGTTGTGCAACCCTGCACAACTGCGGTCTTACGCCTGTGAATCCACCTCCGCCTGGAGGTATAGTGGAGGCACCGAAAGTTGCTCCGGGAGCTCCAGCTCCTGTCGGGATCAATGACCGGAATGATGTCACCACAAGTCCTACAACGGTGACCGTGTTGTATTGTTAGGTCATAGAACTCAGGATCTAGGATTAATGGTATCTCTTGTCCAGAGCTGCTCTTGCCAGGTGTGCACAAGTGCAAGAAGCTGAGAGTAAAAAAATCCCTGGTCTGTGGAGCGCTAGGGCTAGAGATAAATGGCACTAGGGTTATTTTAGAAAAGGTTTCTTTATTAACCTCTTACAGGCCACTACGCGTTTCTGCAGCAGAACGCTGCCTTCATCAGCTGATGAAGGCAGCGTTCTGCTGCAGAAACGCGTAGTGGCCTGTAAGAGGTTAATAAAGAAACCTTTTCTAAAATAACCCTAGTGCCATTTATCTCTAGCCCTAGCGCTCCACAGACCAGGGATTTTTTTACTCACAAGTTCCTTTGCGGCTCACGTCTTAAACCTGGTCATCCAGCAATTTCTAGCCCACTATCCCATTAGGACAGGATACCAGCTGCATAGCCTTTCTAAACATTTTAATATTGTGCACCAAAAAGACCCTAGCAAAATAAGTCTTACCATAATTGATCGAGTAAATAATAGAGGAATGATTCGCTGGCAAGATTAATTAAAAAAGATAGTTACTGGATCTATAAGTTGGGGACTCTAAGTCCGGAGGGGCACAATCTATCATTGGATAATGTGGCCAATCAATAAAGTAAAGAGAATATTCAGAAGCACCATTGCCCATTGTAATGTGCAATAATAATCGTCTTTATACAATATTGTTGAAACTATTGCAAGTCAATGTGAAGCACATATATAAGAAGGTAATTTTATTTGAAATATATACACATAGTGTTGGGGATGAGAGTGTATATAACAGGTAATAGATGGGGAATTGTGTGTTTTATAAATAAGACATTTTTATACATATATATATACAGAGATAGATATTGATATATTTTCATATATATATATATATATATATATATTTTTTTTTTTTTAAATGTTAATTTTTTTATATACATTTTTCTTATATGAGATTGATGAATTTTTATAAGTGTAATATTTATCAGTATGTTTTATTTTTATGTGCATATAACTATGCTGGTTGTTATGTATTTTATCATGGAATATAGTGGAATGTGTATGCTGGATTTACCAGGATTGTAGGAATGTCAGGGGATAAGAATTTTTTTTCCCAATCTGTAATTAACCTGGGAGTCAGATTAGCATATCCTATATAAAGCAATTTTTAGTAAAATCCCTTATATCACATGAGAAAGACAGCTGCCAATCTGTCGAAACGCGTTGTGGCATATAAGGGAACTCTAATAAAGGTTTGGATGCTTTAATATCCTTGTCAGTACTCCATCCTTTCTTAGAGTTCCAAATAGACCACTTTTGTATTTTCTATATTGTGGTTCCCCTCTGTGGGAAGTCGGCAGAAGCTGCTGTGGGGAGAGGAATAATAATATGGACCATTCAAGGAGAGCTGCATGGAGGCAGGAGTACATCATTACCGGCAACAACTGCCCCTTTCAACCCCCCTCACATGTGCCCTCATATTTCACATTCATAGTTGCACTACACAGTAACGAAGTCCAGGGAGCACTATAGGGGTGAACAAGCACCTGAAAATCTGGAGGGGCATGGTGTCTTAATGGTTAAGTAGTTTGTGGGTGCATTCCTGGGGAGATTGGGATTGATGAAAGAATTATTGGAGTGGTTCGGCAGGCGGGATCTTAGTGAGAGAGGGGGGTAGTACCACCTGTTTATAATGTCCGGAATTCTTCTGTCCACCTCCACCCACCGGCAGCACAGTTTATTATACGCTTACAATCCCAACGAAGCCAATTGACCTATACTGATTATATGTAGATGACTTAAACTAGTAACGCTTTTGCTTTATGTATGATCACCCCAATTCCTCCCCATGACCATCCCCATCATGATACCCTAGCTCCCTCCTTACCCCCAATGAACTCTTACCCCTACCCTTAAATCCGATACTTACTTGAGACAGGAGTTTATGGTTATGCAGTTGTATTTATTGTTCTGATTTTATAACTCCTCCTCTGAGTTGGCAATGATGGCTTGTTGAAGCCCCATGTTGATAAAACAAAGTGTCACCATGAAGTTCACATTTGCTATTTTACCTTTTGAAGTTATAATGTTTCTACCTCTTTTATCTACAATGTTCTACCTTCTCTACTTTCTCCTCTTTCACTTTCCTACCCCGGGGGACGTGGAGCTGAAAGAATCGACTCATATCGTACGACATGAATCAGAAACACTATGGAGGACACATCTAAGGTAATGAAGTTTGCTTACCTAAACACACATGGATTGAATTCGCCACACACCAGACGCCACACATTACAACGACTAAAACAACAAAAAATATCAGTTCTTTTCTTGCAGTAGACACACTTTAAGGCTGATAAGTTGCCCAATCTAGATCGTACAGGCTACGATAAATGGTACCATTCTACTTCGTCGCAGACGAAATCTAGGGGCACCTCAGTGGCCATAGCCACGGGCGCGTCATTTCAAATGAGAGATACTTTGGTAGACCCTCAGGGGCGGTATGTCCTAGTCAAGGGCCTGTTGAATGGAACTCTGGTGACGTTATGTAGCCTGTACGCTCCAAACAAAAAGATTGCAAAATGGCTAAAAATAACATTGACTAAAATAGAGAGGTTTAAAGAGGGGGTCCTGGTGATCGGTGGTGACATCAATGTAGCACTAAATCCTCTGGTGGACACTTCAAAGCAAAAAGCGTGCTCTCAGCGAGAGACCTGTCTGGAATACAGCAAAGTCTCAATGCCCAACACTTGGTAGATACGTGGAGATGCTTGAATCCAGCCGAACGCGACTACACCTATTACTCGTTCCCTCATAAGTCCTACCACCGACATGACTACATCTTTGTCCCTAAGGAGTATATATCAAGCATCAAAAAATCCACAATAACACCTACCATATATTCAGACCATTCCACGGTAATATTAGAAATGTCCCTGCTGAAGCAACAAGCGAAATGTAGATCATGGCATCTCAACGAATCAGTGCTAGCAGAAAAGGGAGTAAAAGAGCGCATATCTGAAGCGTTGCAGAGATATTTTACTCTTAATGCCACACAAGATATGTCGGTCCAAACGCTTTGGGAGGCCCATAAGTCGGTGATAAGGGGTGAGCTAATCTCAATCTCATCCTATCTCAACAAAAAACGACAACAGACTTTATATGGCCTTTATGACGAAATTGCAGTTTTAGAACTGAAACATAAAAGAAAGCTTGACCAGCAGACACTGCATCTGCTGTCTGTGAGGAGGCAGCAACTTAAAGATTTCATTACCCAACAGTCGGCAAAATTTTATAGCTCTTGGAAAAACAAAATGTACACACACGGTGACAAAGCCTCCAAATTCATGGTTTCGCTGATCCGAAAAAGGCAGGCACGCACCCTGATTGGATCGGTCAAGAACAGTCGAGGTGTATGCTCTGATAATCCCACTCACGTGGAAGACGCATTTTTGGATTACTACAAACACCTTTATGACCTGAGACCAGATGAATCTGGGGCTCAGAGGGCTTTGAGAAGAGGCGAAATCATGGGATTTCTGAATGGCTTACAGCTACCTAGCCTTACAGACTCACAAAATATTAATCTAACGACTCCGTTCCAGCTCACAGAACTCCAGTCCACTCTGTCGAGATGCCCAGCTGGGAAATCCCCGGGACCTGACGGACTCACAACCCATTACTACAAATCCTTCTCCTCCGTTTTGCTTCCACACTTCCTAGATCTGTGCAATGCGGTGCTCCGAGGCCAAACACTCCCCCGTCATATGCTAGAAGTGAGTATCTCTCTAATCCACAAAGAGGGTAAGGACCCAGAGCAGTGCAGCAGCTACAGGCCGATTTCTTTATTAAACGTCGATCTGAAGCTGCTAGCCAGTATGATAGCAAAGAGACTGGCAACTGTCTTGCCCCAGTAGATCTCACCAAACCAAACGGGTTTTGTGGGGGGACGTGAGGGAAAGGATAATGTATACAAAATACTACACGTGATACAAATAGTCAAACACCGTAAGTTACCTTTAGTTTTACTGGGAACCGACGCAGAAAAAGCTTTCAACAGAGTGGACTGGACTTACCTAGAGGAAACCCTGGTTGCCTTTGGTGTCCCACATTCACTGATAGGAGCCATATTAGCGATGTATCGTAATCCCACGGCTCGCATTAGGATTAATAACTCTCTTACGGAGCCCTTTGAGATAAAAAACGGTACAAGACAAGGTTGTCCGCTCTCGCCGCTCCTCTTTGTCCTTACTATGGAGCCTCTCCTAGCTGCCATCCAGTCACGGCAGGACATAGAAGGCATCACTTTGCAACGCACGCATATCAAGACGGCGGCGTTTGCGGACGACCTGTTAATAGTAATGACAGACCCACTTCGTGGCTTCCCAGCATGCATAGTCCTTCTGGAGCACTTTGGCAACCTGTCTAATTTTAAAGTTAACGCTTCCAAATCAGAAGCGTTGGCCTTTAACATTCCTCATACTGTGCAAACCAAACTCAAAACGCTTTACCCCTTTGCATGGCCTGTACACTACATTCGCTACCTAGGCGCGAAACTGGGAAGAAGTAACAACGATCTTTTTCGGCTAAATATCTTGCCGTTGCTTGATGAGGTTATGAAAACTATGCAATCCTGGAGAGACACTTGCCTCTCCTGGATGGGAAGGAAAAATCTGTTAAAAAGCTTAATTCTGCCTAGGTTTACATATCTATTTAATATGCTACCTATAGTGATCCCAATGACATACCTCTCCAGAGTCAACTCTATGTTCAGCAAATACATATGGCACCAAAAACGGCCCAGAATTTCATATCAGACTTTATCACTACCTAGAGGCAGAGGAGGAATGGGGGCACCTGATATAAAGAAATACTACCAAGCTTCAATGATTTCAAGGGTGGTAGACATTCTTAGAAAGCAGACAGATAAACAATGGATTGAAGCGGAAGAGGCATTGGCCCCGCTGCCACTTAGGTCCCTATTCCTCACCTGTGATCACAAAATCAAATCACATATGATTTACAATATTCATACCAAAGCTACCCTAAGTATATGGTCAAAATTAAAACACACATTAATTCCATCACTGTCGCCTCTAGTTACCATTGCAGACCTGGTGACCCCCTCCTTAGGGATTCATCCTGGCACGGAGATGACGCCATACAACTGGTCGGAGTTGTCCATTAACCAAATCCTGATAGATGGGTCTCTGCCGAGTCTGACCGAACTGCATAAGATTCCAGGTTTACAACGATTGACCTTCCTTCATTACCACTGTCTCCGCAACAAATTAACCCCACTTTTGAGATCAGCGGATCTCTTGCGTCCGATGACTTCATTTGAGAAACTTTGTGCCACGGCTTCCAGACCAAAAAAAATTATCTCTACCCTCTATCAAACGCTACTAACAAACGAATGCTACACAAAAAGGAGCTACATTGCACACTGGGAAGCAGACCTGGGTTACAAATTGTCTCCAGCTCAACAGAAACATATTTATGATTTCTCCCATGGTCCTTCGCAATGTGTACGGGCTCAGGAGAACTCCTTCAAAGTGGTTACACGTTGGTACCTTACACCACTAAGAACATATCATTGGCAGAGAGGGAGTTCCACAGCCTGTTGGAGGTGTGGGGACACCAGAGGAAATTATATACATATCTGGTGGACCTGCCCTAAGATCAAAGCATTTTGGAAACAAGTGAGTGAATTTATAACTCAAGTAACGAAAAAACATCACGCTGGAAACTGCCTTGTTGAATTTCCCTCTCTGGTCAAAAGATAAATATATATCGAACTTAGCACCTAATATCCTGTCGGCAGCTAAACTTTTCATTCCGATGCATTGGGGCATACCTGATATGCCCATAGCCTCGCAGATCTTGGAAAAGGTCGACTCCTTGTACCGACTTGCACTGACAGTGGCGTCTGTGACACATAATCAAAAAACATTTCGAGAGACCTGGACCCCCTGGATTACCTTTAGGGAAGATAGCGCAAACAATAATCTTCAATTCCTTCGACAGCTAAGGCGACTTACGTTGCAACTGACCTGTTGTCTCCAGCACCTTCGCGTCCCCCCTCTCCTCCTCCTCCTCCCTACTCCCCCTTTCTATACATCTCAACTATTTCTACCTTCTTGACTTTCTCACTTCCTCTCTCTTCCTTTCTCTTTCACTCTTTCTCTTAACTCAATCTACAATGAATATGATAGTTCGATTTACGAACTAATATTATATTTGCAGCCAGGAGATTTAGAATGATGGCACGCTGACGTCTATGGAACTTTAAGGACATTGACTAACTTGTGAACTCTCATTTACAGTTCCCTTTGAGCGTGAGTAGGTCTAGCCATACAAAGGGTTGAAACCCTAGCATCAGATGTAGTCAAAGGAAAGCACAATATTTGTTACTCTCCTGGTTGCATGTTCATTTGCATCTCTTGTTTTTTGTATTTTTCTTATAACCTGATGTTCAATTTGACGGTGATGTCACTTTATTGTTTATACATACGCAACATCTCAATAAAAAGATCATTGAAAAGAAAAGAAAAGCGGTGTAATCCAATTGGGTTTTAATTTGTAACAGTGGCAGAGGATAGGTCGACTTCAGAGGCTTGTATCAGAGACATTCTGTTAGTGGTAAGGCTGCCTTCACACTGCGGTCAGGTCTGATCCAGTGCTGTCAGCCCCGGACCAGAGCAGCACACAGAACTGGAGGGCTAATATGCCCTCTGGTCCAGGGTGCAGCTTGATGCAGCTGCGACTGCTGATGACTCAGGACCGTGGCTCGCAGGGAGCTAGCTACGGTCATGAAATAACAGCGGCGTGCAGCTGCAGATGTCAAGTTCCCGGATCCTCCCGGCCCCATAGGCTCCCGTGTTGAGGGAGCGCCGGATTACCCCGGGGGAATCCGGGAGGATCCGGGAGAATCAGGGGGAATCCGGGTGGATCAGGGAGACGCCAATATTAGGGAGATTGTTCTCCCCGGACACAAAACCGTTGCAAGCAATGTTTTTGTGTCCGGGAGAAAAATCTGACTTCTCTCGGATTCTTCCGCAGAGATGGAAGCCGGATGGCAGATAGCTGCCATCCGTCTCCATCCGACCCCATAGGATACTATGGGGCAAAAATCTGGATCGGACCTGACCGCAGTGTGAAGGCAGCCTAAGAAGTCACTATTAGAGTGTAGTGGCTCCTGATAAAAGAAATGGGAACTTGTGGGCATTAGTCCTGTAAGTTCGGGGGGGAGGTATTAATAATGGGATGATAACTCCCCACTCCCCGGGCTGGTTGGCTGCATCCGGGGAATGCCTGGGCTGGTTGTGTTGTGACCAGGGGTTAGCAGAAAATGGTATGGTGCTTCTGGAATTGACCTGTTGGATATGGATATATATATATATATATATATACTAGATGGTAGCCCGATTCTAACGCATCGAGTATTCTAGAATATGTATGCAGCTGACATGCTGTGACTGACAGAACTTGTTCAGTCAACGTGAGTGAACTACATATATATATAATAGAAAAAAAGACAGCAGCACTCCCACGTCAGGTTCTTCAGAAGCCTTTAATCAGACCATGCAACGTTCCAGTCACCAAGTGACTTTTATCTCGCTAGACAAAAGTCACTTGGTGACTGAAACGTTGCATGGTCGCCCTGAAGGCCTGATTAAAGGCTTCTGAAGAACCCAACGTGGGAGTGCTGCTGTCATTTTTTTCTATTATATTGAAAGCAAAAGTTGGTTTGCTGGACGGATTTGCACCCTGTTCTGTGAGCTGCTCAGAATTTTTT
The DNA here is from genome assembly GCA_033576535.1 of Allobates femoralis. Lineage (NCBI taxonomy): Eukaryota > Metazoa > Chordata > Amphibia > Anura > Aromobatidae > Allobates > Allobates femoralis. Next base: position 391,385,215 of record JARQOC010000002.1, read on the forward strand.
ATTTTTATATATATATATATATATATATATATATATATATATAGTGAGGCACCGCCGGCATGATCCCCATGGCCGGGGCGCATCACATGCAGGATCAGGAGGATCCTGTGCACACTGGCCGGTTTTCCTGTGATGATACTGTGTGAACCTATTCTGAACGCAATGAGTTTAAAGTGACTAGTGAGTGGCTCATGAAATCGAGGAGGCCATGTGGAATGGGATGTAATGAGTGATTGCTGACAGCCCAGGTGGGTGTGTCAGGTGGATGTGTATGGAGGAATAGCAGCCCAGCTGGGTGACTCAGTGTGGGTGTGGCCGGCTCGATAAGAGTCAGCCAGCTGAGTGATTGAGAGATTTATTCTCAGCCAGACATCAGCCTGAGAGCATGTGGGCTGATTACCAGCCAGAGTGCCGAGCAGAGCCAGTCTGTGTGAGGGACTGGGAGTGCGAGTCCATACCGCTATGTTGAGATGGTGAAGGGAGCATGCTAGCTCTATACTGGTAGCCAGGACCAGGGTCGTGACAGCACCTGGGGTGGGGAAGCCGTGGCTGACCTGTTGGACGCTGGACTGGACGTGGGGTGAAACATGTCCAGGACGGAGCCTGTGAGAGGCTTGGCCAACCCGTTACCCAGGTAGCGAGACCCGGATCCGTGCCCGGTAAGACAGCGGTTCCCGTGTAACGGAGTGAGCTGTGTGTGATTAATGCCAGGCGGGCATAACCGCTATTGGGTCCGACTACGCAGTCGGTAAAGGACCCGTAGACGTATGTAAGGGCTTAGATAACCGTGCCCTGAATGAGAGACGATGGCCTATGTGTAACAGCCATGTATAATGTTGTGGGAGAGAGAGTGACCCAGCTAGTGTGGATGATATTGGAGGCGATCCGTCCCTGTGGGACGAGAGGGAGGCTTGCCTGCTGCTTGCAGTGGGTACCTGTCCCTCAACCACGACCTCTAATGGTATGGGTGTGCCTGTGGCCAGAGACAGGGGTCACGAAGGCTCCTAGAAGGGTAACCATGGCTGATCCGTTAGGGTGCTACTCAGACGCAGGGTACAGTCGTCGAACTGGAGACCTGCCATGAGATGAGATGGAGGTTTGGTGACGACTGGTGGCCCGTACCGTGGTGAGTAGGCCACGGTGACGCATGGTTAGCCCGGATTATACGGTTGACCAGGTCCCTGTTATGGTCATGGAGGAGCCACAGTCCATGGATGTGTTATGGGCTGTGAGCGGGTGTAAGAAATGTATGTGATCCATGGACGTTTGTATGATGGATCACATATGGTATGTAAGGTCCCGGTCAGGCAGGAATCCTGACTACGGGTTAATGGTATATCATCATGCTGGGTGACTAAAGCCAGGCGGCAGGTACCGCCATTGGGACCCACAGGGCCCGTTGAGGCGTATGTAACGAAGGTCAGAAGCAGGGGTTAAAAGGGCTCCTAGAGTGGGGACACCATGGTTGAACCAGGTGGACGCTGACCTGGACATGGGGTGAAACATGTCCAGGAAGGAGCCCCTTGGGGATACATGACATACCCGGTACTCAGGTTGCTCAATCCCTGTTATGAACCCGGAGGGGTCATCGTTGTAATGTAAACGTATGTATTGATGTATAGTGTAAGTAGGCCGGAGGCCGTAGCCACCACAGGAGCTGTTAGTAGAGCTCCAATGGGGACAGAGAGATGGTTACAGGTCCCGGGTTACAATAAGATGTCATGTGCAATAAGTGTTATGTAATGTTATATGTAAATGTATGGTGTATTTATGTATGGTATTTATAATCAATGTGATATGTGTCAAGCATGCTACCCGGGTTATGTTATTAATATGTGGAAAAATAAACGGGTAGACATTGGTTAAATTATAAACACGTGTTTTGTCGTTATGCAAGCGGGTTCCCCGGTTGCTACCTCACAATATATATAGCAGCGCTATGGTATATGGTGGTACATTACAGCAAATGTATAGCAGCACTATAGTATATGGCGGTAAATTATAGTAAATGTATAGCAGCGCTATGGTATATGGCGGTACATTACAGTACATGTGTAGCAGCACTATAGTATATGGCACTACATTACAGTACATGTATAGCAGTACTAAAGTATATGGCGGTACATTACAGTACATGTATAGCAGCGCTATGGTATATGGCGGTACATTACAGTACATGTATAGCAGCACTATGGTATATGGCGATACTCCGCTCTCCGCGGCCCCCTGCTCCTCCACAGTAAAAGTAAAAAAATCCTCAGTGAGGATACTCACCTGTCCACTGGCTCGCTCCACCTCCGTCTTCTAGGTCCTACAGGCCTTTAGGACCTGTCGTTGCCTGGGAAACCGTTCAGGATGGAGCAAGGGGGCAGGATGGTGACAAGGGGGGGGCAGGATTGTTTCGGGGGCAGGATGGAGCGAGCGGGGCAGAATGGAGCCAGAGGGGGCAGGATGGAGCGAGCAGGGCAGGATGGAGCGAGCGAGGCAGGATGGAGCCGGAGGAGCAGGATGGTGGCGGGGGGTCAGGATGGTGGGAGCGGGGCAGGATGGTGGCAGGGGGGCAGGATGGTGGCGGGGAGGCAAGATGGTGGCGGGGAGGCAGGATGTAGCCGGCGGGGCAGGAAGAAGTGAGCGGGGCAGAATGGAGCCGGAGATGCAGGATGGTGACTGGGGGGGGCAGGATGGTGGCTGGGGGGAAGCAGGATGGTGGCTGGGGGCAGGATGGTGGCTGGGGGGGCAGGATGGTGGCTGGGGGGGCAGGATGGTGGTGAGTGGGGCAGGATGGAGCGATCGGGGCAGGATGGAGCGAGTGGGGCAGGATGGTGGTGGCGGGGCAGAATGGAGCCGGCAGGGCAGGGTGGTGGGAGCGGGGCAGAATGGAGCTGGCGGAGCAGGGTGGTGGCAGGGGGAGGCAGGATGGTGGCGAGCGGGGCAGGATGGAGTGAGCAGGGCAGGATGGAGCCAGAGAAGCAGGATGGTGGCGAGCGAGGCAGGCTGGAGCGAGCGGGGCAGGACAGAGCGAGCGAGACTGGATGGTGGCGGGGGGGCAACATGGAGCGAGCGGGGCAGGATGGAGCGAGCGGGGCAGGATGGAGTGAACGGGACAGAATGGTGGCGGGGGAGCAGGATGGTTGCGGGAGAGCAGGATGATGGCGGGAGAGCAGGATGGTGGCAAAGGAGCAGGATGGTGGCGAGCGGGGCAGAATAGAGCGAGCGGAGCAGGATGGAGTGAACGGGCAGAAATGGTGGCGGGGAGCAGGATGGTGGCGGGAGAGTAGGATGGTGGCAGGGGAGCAGGATGGTGGCGGGGAGTAGGATGGTGGCGAGCGGGACATGATGGAGCGAGCGGGGCAGGATGGAGCCGGCGGGGCAGGATGGTGGAAGCGGGCAGGGAGCGAGCGGGGTAGGATGGAGTCGGAGGAGCAGGATGGAGCCGGAGGAGCAGGAAGGTGGCGGGGTGGGGGGGCAGGATGGGGGGAGGGCAGGATGGTGGTGAGCGGGGCAGAATTTTAGCGAGCAGAACAGGCTGGAGCGAGCGGGGCAGGACAGAGCAAGCGGGGCAGGATGGTGGCGGGGGGGCAACATGGAGCAAGCGGGGCACGATGGTGGCGAGCGGGGCAGGATGGAGCGAGCGGGGCAGGATGGAGCGAGTGGAGCAGGATGGAGTGAACGGGGCAGAATGGTGGTGGGGAGCAGGATGGTGGCAGGAGAGCAGGATGGTGGCAGGGGAGCAGGATGGTGGCAGGGGAGTAGGATGGTGGCGTGCGGGACAGGATGGAGCGAGCGGGGCAGGATGGAGCTGGCGGGGCAGGATGGTGGAAGCGGGCAGGGAGCGAGCGGGGCAGGATGGAGTCGGAGGAGCAGGATGGAGCCGGAGGAGCAGGATGGTGGCGGGTGTGGGGGGCAGGATGGGGGGAGGGCAGGATGGTGGCGAGCAGGGTAGAATGGAGTGAGCGGGGGCAGGATGGAGCGAGCGGGGCAGGATGGTGGCGGGGGAGCAGGATGGTGGCAGGGGAGCAGGATGGTGGCGGGGGAGCAGGATGGTGGTGAGGGGGGAAGGTTGGTGCGAGCGGGGCAGGATGGAGATGGCGGGGGCAGGATGGTGGCGGGGGCCAGGATGGTCGTGAGTGGGGCAGGATGGAGCGAGTTGGGCAGGATGGAGTGAGCGGGGCAGGATGGTGGTGGTGTGGCAAGATGGAGCCAGCGGGGCAGGATGGAGCCGGCAGAACAGAGTGGTGGGAGCGGGGCAGGATGGAGCCGGCGGGGCAGGATGGTGCTGGCGTGGCAGGATGGAGCTGGCAGGAGGGGGGCAGGATGGAGCAAGCGGGGCAGGATGGTGGTGGGGGGCAGGATGGTGTCAGGGGAGGGCAGGATGGTGGCAGGGGGGGCAGGATGGTGGCAGGGGGCAGGATGGAGCTGACAAGGCAGGATGGTGGCGGGGGGTGCAGGATGGTGGCGGGGGGGCAGGATGGTGGCGAGCAGGGCAGGATGGAGCTGGCGGAGCAGGATGGAGCCGGCGGGGGGGGGCAGGATGGATGCGGGGGGGGGGCAGGATGGTAACGGCAGGGGGGCAGAATGGTGCCGGCAGGGGGGGGCAGGGTGGTACCGGCAGGGGGGGAGCAGGGTGGTCCCGGCAGGGGGGGGCAGGATGGTGTCAGTGGGGGAGGGGGCGGAATGGTGCCGGCGGTAGGGGTAGGATGGTGCCGGCGGGGGGCAGGATGGTGGTGGGGGCAGGATGGTGGCAAGCAGGCAGGATGGAGCCGGCAGGGCAGGATGAAGCCGACGGGGGGGGGCAAGATGGGTGCATGGGGGGGCAGGATGGTGCCGGCGGGGGGAGCAAAATGGTGTCGGCGGGGGGGCAGTATGGTACTGGCTGGGAGGGCAGGATGGTGCCGGTGGGGGAGGGGGCAGGATGGTGTCGGTGGGGGGGCGGGACGGTGTCGGTGAGGTGAAGGTGCAGGATGGTGGCGAGCGGGCAGGATGGAGCCGGCGGGGGGGAAGCAAGATGGATGTGGGGGGGGCAGGATGGTGCCGGCGGGGGGGCAGAATGGTGCCGGCGGGGGGGCAGAATGGTGCCAGCGGGGGGCAGGATGGTGCCAGTAGGGGGGCAGGATTGTGCCGGCAGGGGGGCAGGATGGTACCGGTGGGGGGGATAGGATGGTGCCAGCGGGGGGGGGGCGCGATGGTGCCAGTGGGGGGGCGGGATGGTGCAGGTGGGGGGCGGGATGGTGGTGGGGGGGCAGGATGGTGCCGGCGGGGAGCGGGCAGGATGGTGTCGGTGGGGGGGCAGGATGGTGCCGGTGAGGGGAAGGGGCAGGATGGTGCCGGCGGGGGGGCAGGATGTGAGGATACTCACCCGTCCGCTGGCTCGCTACACCGCTGTCTTGTAGCTCCCAGGAAAGGACCTGTCGTTGCCTGGGAAACCAATCAGCTGATCGGTTTCCCAGGCAACGACAGGTCCTCAATCCCTTTTAGGACCTAGAAGACGGACGTGGAGCAGCGAGCCGACGGAGGGGTGAGAAACCTCACTGAGGATTTTATTATTTTTATTATCAACGTGGAGGAGCGGGGACACCGGGGAGGAGGAGCGGGGGACACCGGGGAGAAGGAGTGGAGACACCGGTGAGGAGCAGCAGGGACACCGGGGAGAAGGAGCGAGGACACCGGGGAGAAGGAGCAAGGACACCAGGGAGAAGGAGTGGGGACACCGGGGAGAATGAGCAGGGACACCGGGGAGGAGGAGCGGGGGGGGCATGAGGAACAGGGGGAACGGGAGGAGTGGAGGGGCCGCAGGGTGCGGGGGGGGCAGAGGGAGGGGTGCCGCGAGGAGCATAGGGGGGCAGGAGGAGCAAAGGGGGCAGGAAGAACGGGGGTGCCGCGAGGAGCGGGGGGGCTGTGAGGAGAGCCGCCGCTGCGGCCACCGTGAATCGCGGCGCACCGGGCTGCAAACAGGCGCGAAATTCGAACTTTGAATTCTCGTGTCTCTTTGCATAGTCTGCACTCTGCCTCCGGCAGGGGGGGCAAGATGGTGCCGTTGGGGAGGGGGGCAGGATGGTGCCAGCCTCCGATGGGCACCAATGAGTGGCCTCTGTCTGGCGCGCGATTTCTGTGACCGACAGACGCCTTAGACAATTATATAGTGTATATATATATATATATATATATATATATATGTGTGTGTGTGTGTGTGCTCTAAGGTTTACATACCATGGCAGATTTTTTGCTTTCTTGGCCTTTTTTTTAGCTAGCGAGGAGGGGAGAATGGAGCATGGAGCCTTCCTTTCCAGTCTCCTAGATGGAGTCTGTATGTAAGTTATAAGTCTTTTTTCTAAACCATTATAGGGCCCCTTTAGGTCATACAGGGATGGTTAGGGAACAGCTAGGAAGGTGCAGGGACAGGTAGTGATAGGAGAGGGGGGGAGGTAAAACGAGGTGACAGGTTCCCTTTAAAGTATTGGGGATAATTTTAACATGGAAAGACTTCCACATTTCTAAAATGCATTCAGTTTTGTTTTGCCTTTGAAGTTTAACAAAAACTTCTCAGGGATCAGAGAACACTTTGAACGTATTAATGATGAAAGGATGTTCTGCATTTCTATATTTGTACGCACTTTTTTGTAAGTGAGGCATATGATCATTATATATGCAACTGTGTACGTGGTGATAATTTAGCTGCAGAGTAAATAAGCAATTTCATGATTGATTATGCTCCAATTGTAAAATCTCTAACCATCAACAGTTAAATCTAGGTCACATATAGGTAAATTGTACATAGATCAAGGGCTGCGCACTACAGTGTCCGGAAAGTGAACTACTCAGTGTGCAGTGATGATGATCTACAGTGATAACTATAGCTTGGAAACAACGTGCTGGTTCAGTGCCTGGTCTATGACAGAATTATAATGTTTTAGCTCTTTGTAATGCCTTTAAGCGTTAGAATGTAAGCTCATATTCTATCACTTCTCCATGAAAATATGTTGCTGTTCCTTAATGTCATATTATTTCAGAAAGTTGCTATCGTGTCGCTCCCACTTCTTCCCTTCAAGCTAAAAAACATCACACTTTCTGCAGTAAAGCCGCAGATTGGAATAATTTAGCTGCACTGAATTTAGCCTGATTTAGGACAGGCTGCTGATTTAATAAACAGATGCTTGTCCCTACATTTGACATGTCCTGTCTTTAGATTCATTTTTCCCTTCTAGAGCATGTTTATTACAGCTATTATAGGCACAATCATCCGATATCTTGTGCACTTTAACTTGCAGCCAAAACTACTATCCAAAAACATTTCTCTCAGCTTTCATGGGCACTAAATTTAGTTTCCAATGCAGACCGTCATGTCAATTTGTGGGGGGAATTAAATATTTTATGCAAATGGCCAACACTTAACAAGAAGCTCTGAGGATTTCATTAACTTATTCTACTCAACAGTGAGGACTGCTCATCAAATGGGGCACAATAGGAAGATAAAATATAGATTAGAATAACAGTGCTGCCTCCTTCAACCCAGAAGGCTTGAAAATGGCTCTAAATGATCCTGCCAACAAATGAAATATAGATTCTGATGTAGAGAAGAGACAATAGAAGCTGGAGGCTATGACTGGGACCTGGAAATATATTACATCTAAATTACAAGACTTTATTTACTTTAGGCAAATATGAAATTGGTCAGCAAAATAACGCAATTCTAAATTTTGATTTGGGTTCACACAGAGATGTCCAGTTCACAATTGCTTGAACCATGGCTTTTACAAAAGATGCTCAAACTATACTACTGCATGAGGGTTCTGTAGGTAATGGAACCCCCTGCTACTCTAAAAGCATCTAAAAGCTTGCTGAATTTGGCTTTATGGATATATATCTAGAATTTCTTGTTAAGTCATTTTTTAGAACAAAAGATTCATTGTGTTATGAAATAGGAAACAAAATCAGACAAATAACTGTGACTCTCTTTCTTTATAGTCGAATTTGACACCTGTACACCCCTCACTAATCCTGCAACCTGCTGTTCTGTCTAGCCTCTTAGGCATTTACGTCATATTTGTTGCTCAGTCCTGTTTGAGAAAAAGAAGAATAAGTGTGTTAAAGAATATCAAAATAAAATTTCAAACACATAACTATGGCTGTTTTTTGCCCACCTGTTTTATTTATCCAGTTTGATGCCTGTGCATGCCACAGGAATACTGAGGCCATTTACCATTGATATGTACTTACTAACATTTTTTTGTTCAATCCTTTTTGATAATGTGTAAAAAATCTAGGATTGAAAACATTTACAGAAGTCAAATATAATGTAAAAAAAATGTTTGCTAAAAGAAAAAATGGCAATAGAAATTAATGGGGTAATGTAAAAGTAATAAACATATACCTCAACTAATGTGAAAGCCAAAAGCAGCAGCTTGACCAACATTACCACCAGCCATATCATTTTTAGCATATCACTCACCTTGCTTTATTTTCAGCAGAATCGTGTTATCTCTGACAGTAACACCATCAGTTTGAGTCAGTGTCCTGCACGTGCCCCCTCCGCTGTTTTGGTAACAGTTAACATTGCAGCTTTTCAATTCTGTTAATGGTACCTTTGTCTGTTCTGTTCCTTATGTCCATAGACTCCATCATTTTGGGCATTGAAGAAGATATTTCCTGGCAGGTTCTTACAGTAGTATTAGATGATATTAACAGTCAGTGTTACTCAGATAAGATGAGGCCAGGAAGATGGAAATGCCTGGCTTTATCAATGGCTCTGTCAGTCCCAGTGGTAATGGCAATCTAAGAAATGGTGGATTTGCAGAAGGGAGCTAGAGTTTAAGACATGTCCCACACTTTAGACTGCAGTCATCTGGGTCAGTGATGACGACGTTGTGGTGAAAAGTAGCTAGCTACCAATATTTATTGAAGAAAGCTATCCCTGCCTTGTTGTCTAACATGGCAGAGAATGTGGCCACAATTTGGAATTGATGGTGTGCTGTAAAGTGCAATCACTGTCTACAGTAGCAATGACATTTAGGGATATTAAATGTCTTTCATTGAGTCAAAGTTTTTAATGGTGATGATATACTTGTGCAAGTGACGCAGATGTGGCACTCTGTTGCTGTAGGTAAGCACAGACTCACCTACAGCACTGATGGGTTTCCACAGTGGGTACACAGACACAAACAACACCTTCCTCCTCAGCACAGTAAAGGGAGCTAAACTTGCTGCTCATAAGCAAGATCCCCTATAAATAATGGTGCTGGGGGTGGAGTTAGCTAGAGTGTGCAAACGCTAGAAGATCTGTGAAGACGTTCTGGTGATCGGTGCCGCGCTACGCCCGAGCCAGTGACCCTGAACAGCCCCAAGAGTGGGGTCGGAAGGCGAGGCGCGAACAGAGGAAGAGTAAATTGGGGACCGAGGAGCCATCTTTGGTTCACTCCAGAAAGCATCCCGTACACCGGAGTCCGAGTCTGCTGGAAAGCACCTAGCCCAGCAGAGAATACCAGTTTACCATGGAGACTTCAGTCTCCCAGGCATCTGTGCAGCCATCAACAAGGGAGCCAGGCACCGCAGAGAGAGAAACAGTGGCAATCCATTGTGGGTTTTCCAACAAAAGCACAGGTGATAGGAGAGCAGAGGAGGCCAGCCAAGTTTCACACAGGGCAGGGGCTTCACACACACGGGAAAAGAGACAAGGAGGCCTTATACCCATTCACTGTGGAGATCCTGAAGTGCTTATTGACCACCCGACAGTACCTGGACCTTCACCTGCCCAACCATCAGTAAAGGTACCTTTACACGCCGCTACAGAAGGTTAGAAACAAGCGGGTTACGGAGACAAATGTATCTTGCACCGTCAAATCAACCGGAGGTAGCGGCGTGTAAAGTAGGTTGTTGCCAGCAGTCACTTTCGGCACCTGTTTCAGAGCAGTGCTCTAAAACAGGTTGATTTCATCCCGATGGTAATGACGTCTAAATACGGTACGGTTTTTTCGCCACCTAGTTAATTCCCCGGGGCGTGACACAGCCTGCGGGAAACCGCCCCCCTTCAGCGATCATTGGTGGAAGCTCCTGCGTTGCGATTGGTTGTCGCTGCATAGGGCGGCATATTTAAGGAGCTGACCAGTCACACTACACATTTGCTATAGCGTCATGTATTAGCCAGCCTTCCTGCGCTGGCTGGCCAATCATGATACTATTGCTTTGTCCAATCATCGTACGAGCGTCTCGTAATCCACAACTCTGGCACGCCTATGTGTTGTCCCTGCTGCACCAGGTCCTCCCATATTACCTTCTGTCGCGGCGTGTAAATGAGGGACGGTGCTCTATAGAAGGTAACGTGAGGCACCCGGCGGTGCATCCATAGATAGATTAAACCTTCTGTAGAGCACCTTGCAGCGGCGTGTAAAGGCGGTATCGGGTACCGGTTGCAACCGTTGGTACGTGCTCGTGCACGTGAAGCACCCGGTTGTTCCTAACCTTCTGTAGCGGCGTGTAAAGGTACCTTTAAAGGTAAAGAAACAACCTATGGTGTGTGTGTCAATTCCTCAACCTTAGCCCCTGCCAACCACAGAGACTGTCCCGTAGCCTAACAGGCCAGCCAAATCCCTACTCCATCCCTCATCATAATTCCCAAACTCCCCAGGAATCCAGCTCCACCTGTGGGGAGCTTCAACACCTAGCTACCCATCCATCATCCCTGGAGACCCCACGCAGCGCTGGTGCAGTCACCAGAAACCACAGATGGCGTCACGACAAACTACCCATGTTTCAATTTAATTCCCCTTTTCTAAAGCTGACCGGTAGGGCCACGGGTTTGGGCCGGCCACCAGTGACATCCCCAACCGCAGCTGAGGGCCCAGATACCTGAGTCCACATAACCCTGTGGCACGTCACAGACATTTACTGGTAACACCTCCATATTTACCCAATGAATGTCTCTATATTTCCAACATCAGCAGAGCAGAACATTGTACCTAATAGACGATAGCTAGTTCATGAAAACGTAGTAAGTAATAAAGCCAGGAACATCATGATTGTCATGTGTTTTCCATTTGAGCAATGAAAGGCTACGTTAACACGTTCAGTTTTTAATCAGTTTTTCAGATTAGTTTTTGTAAGCCAAGAACAGGAGTAAGGCTAGGGTATCACTTGGAGGGTGACCCATACTTGGCGCATCCCCTTAAAACTTAGAAATTTTAGCAGCAGCGCATAGCGTTAACGCTATGCGCTGCCTGTGAAATTCTGCCCCAGAGAAACCCATTGTTTACCTTAGCAGCGGCCACACACAAAGCTGCAGGATGATGTGCGCTTTATCATAGCACACAGGAAACGCGGACTGCAACATATTCCTGTGCGCTCAGCTAAAGCACACGCCCTGCAGCTTTGTGTTTGGCCGCTGCTTGGTAAACAGCGGGTTTCTATGGGGCAGCGTTGCACTGCTGCTGAATTTTCAAAGTTTTTAGTGCTTGCGTCTGCCTAAGTGTGACCCTAGCCTGAATGAAAAATACGAAGTGGTGACATCTTTTTATTAGGCCACATTCACACATTTAATATTCGGTCAGTATTTTACTTAAGTATTTAAAAACACATCCCAGGAGAGGAAAAGTATAATAAAAAGACGTCACCAGTTCTGTATTTTTCATCCACTCCTGGTTTGGGCTATAAAAACTGATGTGAGAAACTGACCAAAAAAATTACATAGTCTAACACATCTTCAATGCATAGCGCATATTCTTAAATTTTTAAAAAATTAATGGCTTTTGAGCTTTTAGCATCATTATCATCATTTATTTTGCTAAATTGAGGATTTTTGGTGTGTTGACTGGCTTGAATTCCTCATTTAGGATTATGCACAGGACTTGGCCCCTGCCCAGGCCTTAGAACATATAAATAGTATAAATGTTTCCATTGTTTTCCAGATGTCGCATATCCAATTAATAACCGATAACATGCTTTAGGTTTGACTTTTTTGATCCCCACTGATCCTGGGAATGGGGCTCTGAAATGCCTAGTTAGAACAGAGTAGTAATAAAATACACATAGCTAGAGTTAGAGGTAACCTATTTTTCAAAGTGTAATATGTGAACTGCTAACGTACACATGAAATCTTTCGTTTTTGAGATATACATCATACAAATTGTTTGCAGTGCACAAAATAGTACATTGTAGAATTCTCCTGGGCCTTAATTTTAGAGCTTAAAAATCTAATTCTATTATCAAGAGAGCCTTCTATCAAATTGCAAAACAAATCTTTGCTCAGTTGTGACCTTATTTAATGAAGTATCATATTTGCAGAGATAGGAATAACATTGTACAAATAAGAAAATGGTAAAGCAGCATTAATAATGGTGTGTCAGTATAAATCAACCAATATCAACCTCTTCTGTGCTGACAAAATACTTGTCCAAGGGCACGATGTTGCATACAGTATGTTAACAAAACCAATGCAGGTTCGGGTGTTCCTACCTGAAATAGGTTAGATTTTATTTTAAGGTTCCTCAAAACACAATGCTTCAAGCTTACAATAAGTTGTAGATTTAAAGGATCTCTCATTAAGACCTGTGTTAATTCACAATGGTAAAAGGGTAAGATGGCAGACGTGACATGATAACCCATCAGATCCTGTAATTTCTTTATTGTGTGGAAGCAAATTATGGGGTGAAAGAGGAAACTTTATGTAGCAACCTGACAGTATGATAAAATTATTGTTTCAATGGCCCTTTACAGCAACATTAAAATTTCTTTTGTAAAAAAAAACTTTTGGTTGTAAAACATAAAAAAATTGACCTCTGCAAAGAGAAAGTGTGGATGATGGAGAAACAATTTTATCAAGAGATATTCAAATCTTTTCAAATTAAAGTTATTTTTTTCAGTAATTCAATACATAAAGTGAAACTTGTGTATTATATAGAGTCATTACAAACAGTGATCTATTTCACATGTTTATTTCTGTTAATGTTGATGATGATGGCTTACAGCCAATGAAAACCCAAAAATCATTATCTCAGAAAATTAAAATAGGGTCTGACAGATAAAATGTTGCCTAAATAGGTATCAGAGGCTCACTTTGTGTGGTTGTGAGAGTCACAACCACAATAAAAGCATATCACGACTGTTGCAGTCCCCAGCATGGTGTATATAGTGTAGAGTAGGGAGGATGTGGGGTTAAAAACTGTGCTGTCGTACATTAAAAGGAAAGATAATATTGATTTAATAGTCAACGCATTTCAGGGCTTCCTTGCCCCTTCCTCATGACAAATCAATATCATATTGCCTTGTTTCCAGATGTTTCAGGGAGCCCTAAAGTGCGTTAACTAATAAATCAATATTATATTCACCCTATGATGTCTCATGGAATATGGCAGCACAGTATTTAACCCTTTGTCACCCTGTGACCAGCAGGACCCGTCCTCAGGGGGCAGGAGGATCGGGTCCCAGCTGATTGCCGGGACCCCCCCCTGTGCACCACACAGACACACTTACCAGGTCCACGCTCCTACGCCGCTCACTCTGTCTGCAGTGGCTTCCAGACGTCTCTCTCCTGGTTTCCCAGGGAATGCGCATAGGACACCCGTGCGCCGCTCTTTGCAAATTTAAAGGGCCAGTATGCCCTTTTTCTGACACCACCTCTCAGCCAATTGCAGAGAGGCAGGTGAGTATTTATTGCTCTCACTTCCTATGGGAGGTGCCTGGGCAACTTCGTAGTTAGTCTAAGTTGCCAGCTTAGGTCCCTAGCAGCGCATGCAGTTTCCAGTGCCCTGTGAGATCCTAACGTGCTTTCTCCTGATTTTAGTGCCAGACCCTCCTGTCTGTTCACCCACAGATCCATAGCAGTCTCGCTGGTCCCTGACTACCTTCCGGACCCTATCGACTGCACCAAGATCTGTCCCTGCCTTCTCCTCCAGATCCCTGGTTTCCTTGTCCTGTTCCACCTTGGGTCGGATCCACAGGTTTGACTGGTTCATTAGACCTTCTCTGGTTGCGCTTGGAGGAATACCTGTAAAGGGGTAACCCTTCTTGTGCTCCCTTGTGCTCCCTTAGGGCACCCTGGTGCTCTGGCCCTGTGGACTTCCCTTGGCAATCTATCCTTTATTGTACCAAATAAACCCTGTTCATTATCTTACTCTCTTGTCCGGCTTGTTTCTGGTATCAGCCAGTGGTCGTGACAGATTTTGCCCAGGCCATGGACCACGCTGATACCAGATTCTCCGCTCAAAGAAAGCTAGCCGGCCTCCGACAGAGTCAGGATCATCTTGTTACATTGATGCTGACCCTGGATGCCTGTCTCTGTTCTCTCCAGGCGGCCAAACCCACTAATGCCAATCATCTCGCAATATTACACCAGGTGCTTGATCAGCAATGGGAGATGCGGACCCAGATGTTGAACTATATGACGTCAGTGGACGAACGGTTAATCAACATGCAGATGACAGATGCTCCACCTGTACAGGTCCCAGTGCTTGAGCCTGTAATTGCAGCAGTTCCAGGACCCTCTCCTCATCTCTGCAAACCCACAAGATACTCTGGGGATCCTAAATTGTGCAGGAGGTTTCTTAATCAATGCCAGCTGCATTTCCGGTTGTTGCCTCACCAGTATGCCACTGACATAGCCACAGTGGCATTCCTTGCCTCACATTTGGAGAGAGAAGACCTGGCTTGGTATCCAATCTCCAGACCTTCTTGGACACCTTACGTAAGATCTTCGATGAACCCTGTCAAGTGGCATCATCGATGGAGGTCCTCTTTAACTTACAGCAAGGTACTGTCTCTGTCAAACAGTATGCTATCCAGTTCTGTACTCTGGCTTCTGAGCTCAAGTTGTCCGACAAGCCGCTGATTGGTGTCAACTGGCGTGGATTATCTGGGAGGCTAAAAGACGAATTGGTGGTTCGAGACCTACCCAGTACCCTGGATTAGGGATGGGCGAGTCTACTCGCTAGGACTCGTTACTCGGCGAGTTGTAAGGGACTCGCAGGACTCGGTTTCCCAGCGATTACTCGCACAGTAACGAGTCCAATGCAAGTCAATGGCAATCCTAGTTTTGTCAGAGTTTACTTTTTCTCACTTGCTAGACTCGCTATATCACATCGCTATGTAGCTTGAATCTCCCCAAATGGTTTAAACAATCGCACCGCTTCACGGATACCCGCTGTCAGCAGCGAGTCTGAGCGAGTCTGAGCGAGTCTACGAATCCGAGTCCTGTATACTGTATTCGGGACTCGCGAATAAGGAAATCTGTTATGTTCCGACAAAGCTTCCGAGACAGCCTAGTGTGTTAGGTCACAAAACTTGTGAAGATGGACAAGCATGTTAGCCAATCATATTCAATAATGCCACAGCCATGTTGGTTGTGGCAGGACTATGATTGGCTTCTGTCCATCGTGATGCCTATGTCATGTATGAGAGGTGAGGCTGTATATAAGCCTTGCCACCGCCATTTCCTCCACATTCCTGTGACGATCTGAGCAAGTGCAGGGTGAGGTAGATGCTGGAGCAGATCATAGGGAGTGTCAGTCAGTGTAGGGAAACTTCAAGATTCCTTATATTTAACCCAAACAGCTTTTCTGAGAGCTACCAGGAAGACAGAGGAGTACTGTGTAGAGGACTGTAGGCAGGCAGGCAGGGAAGAGCAGCCTTTATGGTGGGTTTACATGTTGCGATATCGGCGTCCAACTCCGACCAAAAGTCACGTGGTTCGTGCGTTGGACCCGATATCGTTCCTGCGTTGTACGATGTGAACATCCGATACGATGCAGGAACGATGGTAAACCGATATTGGGGGTCGAATGAGCGTGCTATTCAACCGTCCGATATCGGATGCTGGTTGGAGCCAGATCGTCCCGTGTGACAGCCCAACTCCGATGTGTACTGCAACGTCATCCATTCACTCCCATGTTAAATGGTCGTTCCTGGGTCGGGGGGCGTACACATCGTAGGGACGTTGTATCCCGATATCGCAGCGTGTAAACCGCCGATGCGATTCAGGGAAAACCGGGCACGAAATGCGCGCTCCCGCGCCGTTGTATACGATATCGGAGTGATATCGTGACGTGTAAACCCACCATTACAGTGCACACAGGACCGACCTCATAGCTTATCTTACTCACACAGCTTTCCTAATAGCTGAAGTCAGAGGCTTAGCTGAGGTACTATTTCTTATTTTTTTGCACCTGATAGATTTTGGGTCATAATAACCCCTTCAGCTTTATTTTCTCTGTGGCAGAGCAGTGCGTTGCTGCTCTCCTACCTGCAAATAGCCTCCTGCTTGTGCGACTACTTGTGCGCACTTAATAATTTTTGCAGGGACTAGTGTGCTGGCTTCACTGCCAAGTGTTAGCACACACTTAACCCGCCAAAACGGCAATGCGATCGCTTTCCGAGACACATCTGCGATTTGTAAATTGCACATTACTTGCTATTACTCGCTTCCCCATTCATTAACATTGGACTCGCTAGATTCGCAACGAGTAGTGAGTCCCGGGCTCGGACTCGCTAGAGTCAAGCGATTCCGAGTAATTTAGGACTCGCCCATCACTACCCTGGATGACTTCATCTCTCACCATCCGGCTCAACGTCCACCTGCAAAAGTAATCCAAGGAGAGGATCCCCTGAGAGGCAACTTTCTCGTTTGGCTCCATCATTTCTATGACCCCTGATTCATTCGGTTCCAGCTCCGACACCTGTCCATAAGCCCATACAGGTTGACCGTCTCAAGCTAAGTGACCAGGAACGAGAAGAGAGGGTTGCCAAGAAGCTGTGCCTTTACTGTGGGAGTGCCATCCATTTTCACCGCCGATGTCCCAAGAAGCTGTAAAACTCCTCCGCCTAGGACAGGTAAGAGAGGCCTACCTAGGTGAGAGCGATACCTCTACCCCGTACTGTGTTGATACAGGTAACGATCAGTGGCAGGCAATTTTTGGAGATGGCTTACTTGGATTCTGATTTGGCAGGTAACTTTATGCAACAAGCTGTGGCTCGTTGGTTTGTTATTTCTGTGGTTTTCTTGCAGCATCCCCATATCATCACCTCCATTGACAGAGGACCCCTGCAAGACTCAATCTTGGGCATCACCGAGGTGAACTTCAGATTGGGGCTCTCTACAAGGAGAAGATTGACTTCTCCCTGCTACCTTACCTCTCCTCTCAATTCCTGCTTGGTCTACCATGGCTTCACACTCACAAACAGGTTCTGGATTGGTGGACAGGGGACGTTCTTCATTGGGTGAGGCTTTCCATAGCCATTGCCTTCTATCAGTTTGGCTGGGTCGCACGCCACAAACACCACCAGCATTGCCTGGATTACCATAAGATTACTGGTTCTATAAAAGATGAGTTCAACAAGCAGGAGGTGGAGACCTTAACACCATACAGGTCGTATGATTGTCCCATCGATCTAATTCCAGGTGCATCGCCTCCCAGAGGTCGGATTTAACCCCTGTCACCAGCCAAGACCCAAGTAATGACTGACTACATCAAAAAGAACCTGGCTCGGTGATTTATCCAGAAGTCTACCTCCCTGCAGGCGCTGGGTTCTTCATCGTGAAAAAGAAGGACGGGTCTTTGCATCCCTGCATCAACTACCGAGGTCTCAACGCAGTCACAGTAAAGAACAAGTATCCTTTGACTCTCATTCCAGAGCACTTTGACCATCTTCGTGGATCCCGAATCTTCACCAAAGGAGACCTTCGTGGGGCTTACAACCTCGTCAGAATTCATCCTGGAGACGAGTGGAAGACCGCCTTCAACACCCGCGAAGGTGTCTACAAGTACCAGGTAATGCGTTTTGGTTTAAGTAACACACATCTGCAGCATTTCAGGAGTTCGTCAATGATGTATTTCATGACCTGCTCTACGTATGTGTAGTCATTAGTGATGAGCGAGTATGCTCTGCGCTGCTCGGTACTCGCACGAGTATCACTGTACTCGGGCTACTCGGCGAGCACCGAGTAATCTCGAGATACTCGTGCTGTGCTCGTGGTCCTCATCCCTGCATGTTGGCGCTCTTTAGAGAGCCAGCCCACATGCAGGGATTGGCTGGCAGACCACTGCAATGCCACAGCCCTTTTAGTTGTGGCATTGCAGTGATTGGCCGGCCTGCACAGCGTGACCGAGCCTTTATAAGACCCGGCTGCGCTGTGCTCTGCACACAGCCATCCAGACAGTGAGTGTAGGGAGAGTGTCTGCTGCTGCTTAGGGACAGATTTGCGGCCCTCATAGTAGATCCAGAGCAGGGCTGCAAACTGCTGCTGACCACAACAGTCCTTCTCAGGACTAATCTAGGAGGATATAGGCAGGGTGATCCAGATTTGAATCCAAGCTTTTCTGTGACCATAACAGTCACCAGACTGTTGTACTTACTACCTTGATACAGGTTAGGGACTAAAATCCTTCTCTCCTGTGACTTGAACAGTCACCAGACTGTTGTACTTACTACCTTGATACAGGTTAGGGACTAAAATCCTACTCTCCTGTGACCATTACAGTCACCAGACTGTTGTACGTACTACCTTGATACAGGTTAGGGACTAAAATCCTACTCTCCTGTGACCATTACAGTCACCAGACTGTTGTACGTACTACCTTGATACAGGTTAGGGACTAAAATCCTTCTCTCCTGTGACCATTACAGTCACCAGACTGTTGTACTTACTACCTTGATACAGGTTAGGGACTAAAATCCTACTCTCCTGTGACCTGAACAGTCACCAGACTGTTGTACTTACTACCTTGATACAGGTTAGGGACTAAAATCCTTCTCTCCTGTGACCTGAACAGTCACCAGACTGTTGTACTTACTACCTTGATACAGGTTAGGGACTAAAATCCTTTTCTCCTGTGACCATTACAGTCACCAGACTGTTGTACTTACTACCTTGATACAGGTTAGGGACTAAAATCCTTCTCTCCTGTGACCATTACAGTCACCAGACTGTTGTACTTACTACCTTGATACAGGTTTGGGACTAAAATCCTACTCTCCTGTGACCATTACAGTCACCAGACTATTGTACTTACTACCTTGATACAGGTTAGGGACTAAAATCCTTCTCTCCTGTGACCATTACAGTCACCAGACTGTTGTACTTACTACCTTGATACAGGTTAGGGACTAAAATCCTTCTCTCCTGTGACCAGTACAGTCACCAGACTGTTGTACTTACTACCTTGATACAGGTTAGGGACTAAAATCCTTCTCTCCTGTGACCATTACAGTCACCAGACTGTTGTACTTACTACCTTGATTGATACAGGTTAGGGACTAAAATCCTACTCTCCTGTGACCATTACAGTCACCAGACTGTTGTACTTACTACCTTGATACAGGTTAGGGACTAAAATCCTTCTCTCCTGTGACCATTACAGTCACCAGACTGTTGTACTTACTACCTTGATACAGGTTAGGGACTAAAATCCTTCTCTCCTGTGACCAGTACAGTCACCAGACTGTTGTACTTACTACCTTGATACAGGTTAGGGACTAAAATCCTTCTCTCCTGTGACCATTACAGTCACCAGACTGTTGTACTTACTACCTTGATTGATACAGGTTAGGGACTAAAATCCTACTCTCCTGTGACCATTACAGTCACCAGACTGTTGTACTTACTACCTTGATACAGGTTAGGGACTAAAATCCTACTGTCCTGTGACCTGAACAGTCACCAGACTGTTGTCGCTGTATACAGGCAAAATGCGCAAGGGCGTTGGCAAGGGCGTTGGCAAGGAACAAGGAAGTGGACGTGATGGTGGTGCAGGCAGAGGCCGAGGTCGTGTGCAAGCACTAATTTCGCAACAACAAAGTGGCACATCTACTCGCTCGCACGATCTGTCCCAAATTCTTGGGGCCCGCCGCAGTACACCGCTCTTGAACCAAGACCAGTGTCAACAGGTTGTTACTTGGATAGCGGATAATGCTTCAAGTCAGATGGGCACCTCCACAAACACCCTGTCTTCCACACTGTCAAGTGTCAGTAGCCGTGATACTGCACCGCACATTTCCCAACCTGATCCTCCTTCCTACCACCAGGCCGAGTACACGTCCATGGACATTACTGATCCCACACTAGGACACTCGGGAGAGCTGTTCACGTATCCATTCGCAGAATCTGGCCTCTCGCCAGCTCCTGTTGAAGTGGGTGATGAGGAGATGGTATGTACAGATGCCCAAATATTTGAGCAGCCACGTTCTCATGAACGGAACGTTGGCAACGTGTCTCAACAAGGGGTGGACGATGATGAGGCACAATTGCCAGGAAGTCAGGAGGAGGATCAGGGTGCGGAAGAGGAAGACGACGTGGTGGATGATCCAGTAGCTGACCCAACCTGGCAGGAGGATATGCAGAGCAAGGACGGCAGTGCACAGGGGGAGAGAGGCGTAGCATTCCAACAGGCAGTACAAAGCAGGGTCGTGTCCGCAGGCAGAAGGCAGGCAACCGTTCCCCGGAACAACAACACGACTCAAGGTGCCTGTGCAAATGTTAGGTCTTTCCGAGTCTGGGAGTATTATAAGTTGGCTCCAGATGACTCTAAAAAGGCCATTTGCAACACCTACCATGCCAGTATCAGCAGGGGTACGAAAACTAGCAGCCTGACCACCACCAGCATGATCAGGCACATGTCAGCCAAGCACCCGACTTTGTGGGAAGTACAACAGAGTCGAGGAACGGTGCTTGCTGATGTCACTGCTACGTCTTCGCGTGTTGTGCGTGCGAGCCAATCCCCTGACCATGCTGGCCGCGAACAAGCCTCCGGCCCTGCACCTGAAGTTGCCCACGCACAAATAACATCATCATCAAGCACGTCCTTGTCCCAGCGCAGCGTTCAATTATCCATTCAGCAAACATTTGAACGCAGGCGCAAATATGCTGCCTACGCCCCATGTGCCACTGTCCTCAATTCTCACATTTCGCGACTCATAGCGCTAGAAATGTTGCCTTTCCGGCTGGTGGAGACGGAAGCATTCCGTGACCTGATGGGGGCTGCTGTCCCACGTTACTCGGTCCCCAGCCGCCACTATTTCTCCAGATGTGCCGTCCCCGCATTGCATAACCACGTGTCCCAAAGCATCACACGTGCCCTGAACAACGCTGTTTCAGCCAAAGT
>JARQOC010000002.1:391406391-391697005 GCA_033576535.1 Allobates femoralis
GGACAAGAACGTAAAATGATGACTGTCAAATCATACAGGTACAATAGGGCAGAGGACCCTGTCCATGAGGGCTCAGACTATAAGGGATGGTTGGGGAGACAGTAGGAGGGGGAGAGGTGAGGGTGAGTTGGTGTGGCGGATTAGGTCTCAGTGTGTGTTGTCGGCTTGAAGGAAGAGGTGGGTCTTCAGGTTTTTCTTGAAGGTTCTCAGGGTAGAGGAGTGCCTGATGTGGTGGGGGGGAGAGTGCCAGAGTATGGCGGATGCACGAGGGAAATCTTTTATGGGGTTGTCGGAGGAGATGCAAGGGGAGAAGAGAAGGAGCTCGTGAGAGGAGTGCAGATTGCATAAGGGTAGGTATTGGGAGACCAGGTCGGAGACGTATGGAAGGGACAGGTTGTGTATGGCCTTGTATGTCATGGTTAGGGTTTTGGATCTCTGGGAAGTGGGAAGCCAGTGAAGGTCTTGGCAGAGGGGGGAGACAGGGGAGTAGCGGAGAGACAGGTGGAGGAGTCGGGCAGCGAAATAGAGGCTGGTTTGGAGAGGTGCGAGGGAGGTAGCGGGAAGGCCGGTGAGAAGGAGGTTGCAGTAGTCGAGGTGGGAGATGATGAGTGTGCACAAGTGTTTTAGCAGTGTTGTGGTCAAGGAAAGAGGATTCGGGTAATGTTTTGGAACTGGAGTCAGCAGGCGGTGGCGAGGGCTTGGATGTGAGGCTTGAAGGAGAGGGAAGAGTCGAGGATTACCCTGAGACATTTGGCGTGGGGGACGGGTGAAAGTGAGCAGTCGTTAACAGTGATGGATAGGTCGGGTAGGGAGGGAGAGTAACTTGAGGGAAAACGATGAACTCAGTTTTATCCATATTTAGTTTTAGGAAGCGAGCAGAGAAGAAGGATGCGATGGCGGACAGGCATTGCGGAATTTTGGATAGTAGGAAGGTGATGTCGGGGCCGAACAGGTAGAACTGGTTGCCATTGGCGTAGAGGTGGTATTGAAGGCCGTTGGACTCAATGAGTTGGCCTAGGCCGAGAGTGTAAATGGAGAAGAGTAATGGTCCCAAGACCGAGCCTTGGGGAACTCCAACAGATAGGGGGTAGGGTGAGGAGGAGGAGGTGTGGGACTGGGTGATGCTGAAAGTCCGGTCCGTTGAGCAAGAGGAGATCCAGGAGAAGGCTAGGTCAGTGATGCCAAGAGATTCTAGAATTTGAAGTAGGAGGGAATGGCCGACAATGTTGAAGGCGGCAGAAAGGTCGAGAAGGAGGAGGACGGAGTAGTGTCGCTTGCTCTTGGCGGTCAGTAGGTCGTTGGGAGACTTTGGTTAGGGCTGTTTTGGTGGAGTGGTGGGTTCGGAAACCAGATTGTAGGTGGTCAAAAAGGGAGCAGGAGGAGAGGTGGGATGTAGCACATACATTTTTGAAGTATCACAAACGTATGCGCTATAAAATGCTTAAAGATGTCACTTTTGCTGTCTGTTACAACTGAAACCGTTACTGTTTACGTTAAACGTACAGCAAAAACACAACGTGACCCTACCCTTAATCAAAATTGTGACTTAACACACTCAAAAAGTCTTAGCATCATTGTGCATGCAGATGCACCAACACCATGAGCAAGCTCTGCACTGGTGTTGAACTGATCCTGTAGCTGAATCCTCTTTAGGAGATGTTTCTTTCACTTTCTGTTTTTTTCTTAGGAGTGCTGAGGGCTTCTTTGGTTCAGTTGATGAAATCACTGTTACTTTTGTCATGAAGTTAGTTTTTCTTCTCGCCACGACATCACTCACTGAGAGAGGGGATCCGCCCATAGGGACAGGAAACTTACAGATAAAAAGGGGCAATCTCCCTTTCCTCTTCAATTGGTTTCTTGTCCTGATGGAAACCTGCAGCAAGAAGATGTACCTGGGTTCAAGCAACCTCTGTGGGGTGTCTGTGAGAAGGGCAGGGTCTGGGACTCCAGAGGCAGCATCTAGGGAGCCCTTGCTTGTCAGATTCCCCCCCCAACCCCCCCCCCCCCGTCTGGGATGGATGGTGCGACGACAGGGTCCAGATGAGGCTGACCTGGCTTGCGTGGGGCATGGTGCAGTGATCCATGGAGCAGGCCCGCACTCATCCTGGGCGCAGGGTGTGAACATTGGTTTCCCTGCTTCGCTGACAGTCCTGGGCGGTCCAGAGAGGTGATCTCCGGCAAGGAGAAGTGTGGGGGGTGGAGCACAGCCTTCAATTTCCGGTATGATCCTTCTGCCTTTGTGCCCCACAAGATGTCCTCTTCAGAGGCGCACCCACCGGTGGTGGTTGTACAAGAGGCATAGCAAATCTAAGAGCAGCAGTGGGCGCTCCAAAGAAGGTGACTCCACTGGCAGGAGTGAGCAAAGTGAGATATCTGAGCCATCTACAACTCATGCTGTGCCTCCACCTCCAGAACCAGTACGACACTGACAAGCATCACTCGATGAGAGTTGCATATCTCTGCCTATTAAGCTAAGTCCCCCTTCTTTCTGTGTACCCCTTCTAGGATAAGAAGCTTGCAAAAGCTAAACAAAGAATGTGCTTTGTGCTCACAGCCCCTTCCTGACACCTATGTTAGGAGGCTTTGTCAGCAATGTATCACTCAGACACTAAGGGTATGTGCACACTGGGCGGGTTTTCGGCGGTTTACCTGTGTAAACCGCCGTTTTGCATACATTAGTTTTATTTAAATTTATGTTAATCCAAACCGGCGTTTGGATTAACATTGAAACTAATGTAACCCGCCCAAGGCTGTGCACACACCGGCGGTTACCCAGCGTCATCCGTTGCTAACCCGCAGGTTTCCCAGCGGGTTAGCAAAGAATGACCATGTTCTAAAAACCGGCCGGTTCTGCAGCGGCTGCAAGCAGAATCATGTGCTGCTTCCAGCCGCTGCAGAATCTCCGCCGAGAACCCGCTGGGCAGCCGCCGGATACCGCCCGCACATATCCGCCAGGAAGCCGGTGGACGGCGCCGGAGCTTCCTGGCGGGTCCCGCCCAGCCGCCGCCGACCAACCCGCCGGTAAGTGTGAACTTACCCTAAAGGAGGAATCGTCTCTCAGATCCTCTGACATTCGTGCCATGATGAGAGAAGAGTTCCATTCCCTTAAAGGGCTGGATAAGCCTAAGAAAGATGAAAGTAAAGCAAAACGAGATACTCCAGTCTCCGAGTCATCATCTGATAGCGACCAGATGAGGTCTAGCCATTCGTCCTATTCATCATCCTCCTTCTCCTCCTCCTCAGATGAAGAAGGAAGATCTTGTTTTCCCATAGACAGTAATGATAACCTGGTTAAATCGGTTAGGAACACTATGGGGATTTCTGATACTAAGGAATCAAAAACTGCACAAGAGATCATGTTTGCAGGTCTTTCACAAAAAAAGAGATGCTCCTTCATGGTCATTGAGGCCTGGTTACAAAGACTGGGGCAAACAGGATCGTCATGGATTCCTTTCCTCCTCTTCTTAGAGGAAGTACCCCTTTCATGATGAGATCTTATCAATTTGGTTAAAGGTTCCTAAGGTAGATGCTTCTCTGGTTTCCACATCTAAACAATCTACCCTTCCTGTTGAGGATTCAGGGCTTTTTTCTAACACATTAGACTGAAAAGCTGAGATTTTGCGTAAACGGGCATGGGCCCATGTACCTTTAAACCAGCTATATTATGCACCTGTACAACCAGTTGAATATTGATTTGGCTTGATCAATTGGAGGATGAAATCAAGAAAGGAGTTGCTAGAGACAAGTTCTTGTCTTCCATTCCGTTGATCCAAGGAGGTACAGCGTATTTAGCAGATGCCTCTGCAAACTCATTCTGTTGCTCCGAGGAGGTACAGCATATATAGACGCCTCTGCAGACTCTACGTTTGGCAGCCAGATCAGCTGGCCTCATAAATTCTGCTCGCCATGCCCTCTGGCTGAAGGGCTGGAAGGGGAATACACAATCAAAATCTAAATTGTGTGCAATTCCATCTCAGGGTGAGTATCTGTTTAGCAAACTGCTCGAGGATATCATCACTAAGCCTGGAGATGAAAGAAGGGGTTCCCTAATCAATTTTTTCCACTCTACAGGAGGGTCTTGAAAAAGCGGCCGTTCGGTCAAAAGAAGTCCTATAGAGACCGGGACTGTTGGGAATACAAGGAATCCAAACAAGAAGGTGCCCTTTTTAGTGGATCCTCCTCCAAAAGTGGAAATAAATTCCGTTGACCCTGATCCTCCTGTGGGTAGCAGACTGAGATTCTTTAGCCCCAGATGGGGGAAAATTACTTCCAATCCCTGGATCCTGAATCTAGTATCGTCTAGATTAAGTCTGGAATTTCATCGACTTTCCCCAGACTCCTTTGTAGTAACATCTCTTCAATCTCCTGACCAACAACAAGCTCTTGAGTCAGAGGTCCTGGGCCTGTTGTCTAAATAGGTTCTAATAGAAGTTCCAAGGGACCAGGAAGGAAGGGGATTTTGTTCCCCTTTATTTCTGGTCTGCAAACCAGATGGTTCTTATAGAACCATCATTAATTTGAAGAGATTAAATACCTTTATTCGTGATAGAGATCAAGTCAGGAGGTGGGGTACAAGAGCTCTGGGCTTTCAAAAGGGGCAAAAAGAAGCCTTACAGGCTGTTATATCAGTCCTTTGCTAAACTACTGTGGGTTTTATGGGCCTTATGGGTCTTTTACTTATACCATCTGGGGCATGATCAATTTATAGTGCTATACAGCGCCATGGTATACATTGGCACTACTCTAACTCTATCACTGCTTAAGCATGGGGGTTTGATTTCCTCAAAATCTTACACTAATTACAGACCGATTTAAAAGCAATCCGTAAATAACCCTACTCTTATATAATGCCATAACTGCCAGTGTACTGCCAGGACCTTGCAATCTGGCCAATCACGTGGCCGCTAGTGATCACGTGGTTGTGACGTCTTGCCATCTGATTGGCCAGATCGCTACCGGCCATCTGATTGGCTGGAAGTCACAGGTCCTTGTCGTCCTGTGATCGCAGGTCTTCTGGGACGGCCTCGGGGTCTTCTTTGCCGGTCCCGATGCAGGCGTCTGACAGGTGAGTATGTAATTTTATTATTTTTAACAACTTTTATTCACTCTTAGGGTACTTTTGCAGTGTATCTATAGATACACTGTGAAGGTAATCGGACTCAATATACTCGCAATGAGTACCGAGTACCGGGACCTACTCGTTGCGAGTATAGCAAGTCCGAATTTTTGCGGTACTCGCTCATCCCTAGTTATTACCTTTGGTTTCTCTTTCTATTGCTGTTGATCTAGCATATAATCTTATATATGGATATACCATGTATTTGATACTACTGATGAATATTGCGTCGAAATATGGTTGCTAAAGATAACTACTCTTTCCCTATTTCAGTGGTATACTAATTGGTTAGTGCTAATACTACCAAAAAGACCACTGAAAATTTGTTGATCATACATGCAGTCTCTCATTGTGATATACCCTGTATTTGATATATCATGATATCATTTCAAGCTACTGATTAGTCACATGTCAAAATATGGTTGCTAAAGGGAACTACTCTCTCCCCATTGCAGTGGTTTACTAACTGGTTCTTGTAATTAGTTATTGGAATAAGACATCTTACACTAATGCTATCTAAAACTATTTTCCCATATTTTGCCTTCAGGGTTGAAAAAGCTGTTCTATTTTGTACACGTGCCTCTTTTATACATTTACTGTTTCTATTATCCCGATTGCTCAGGTGTTCTAGATTGCTCAGGTGTTTACTTTCCAATTCATGCACATTGGAAACTGCATTTGGCTATTTGATGCCAATTATAATTATTTTTACCTTGTGTGTTGTTTTCTATGTGGTTTGTCGAGATGTAATAAAATTTACTGCTTTTTTGGAAAAACTTAATATCATAGCTTTCTATGACATCCTCTTTCCTTCTTTCCCTCATAACCTTTAGAATTTGCCTCATTGAAATGCCTATTATTAAATATTGCCCTGTTAGTCTCATTGACATTAGCCAGGAGGGTTTGTAACATACAACTTTCTCTATAGATCCTCCCTTTCTTTTACTTTTTCCTGATAGACTAGTGCTGAAACCAGATACTGCTTATCTCCACAAGGTAGCCTTTAAATTTCATTAAAATTTTTCTCCTAATCCCTCTACACCTGAGGAAGAGAGATTCCACACTTTAGACATTAGGAGAACTGTTGTACATTATATAGACAAGACACAGTCTTGGAGGCAGCGTAGGGCTCTGTTTGTGTCTTTTCAGGGCCATAGGAAGGGGTTTGGTGTCACAAAGAACATTCTAGCTTGATGGATCAGAGATGCAATCTGTCTGGCCTACTCAGCAAAACATGAAAATCCCCCAGATGGAGTGAGGGCCCATTCAGCAAAGGCCATGGAATCCTCCTGGGCTGAGAAGGCGGACATCTTGATTGATCTGATATTTAAGGCAGCGACATGGTCTTCGTCTACCTTTTACAAACACTATAGGCTTAGTTTATTATCATCATCCTCTGACTTGGATTTCGGGAGATCTGTCCTCAATACGGTGGTCCCTCCTAGGTGATGGTTTCTCTGAAAGTCTCTCAGTGGGTGCTGTCGTGGTGAGAAGAAAAGACTAAATTACTTACCGGTTATTGTACTTTATGGAGTTCACGACAGCACCCACTCACTTCCCTCCCTTAGTATTCACATGGTTATATATTTAAAAAAAACAGAGAGAATGTGTAAACATTTTAGTGTGTGTTCACTCCTTACGGTGGTGGTTGAATATATGTGAATTGATTAATATTTTGATGAATGCTTAATTTCTGTCGGTCATTCCTATGCTCTGTAATCGAACTGAGGAAGTGCGGGGGACCGCCCCTTTTTATCTGTAAGTTTCCTATCCCTATAGGCAGATCTGCGGTCGTTGACTCCATAAAATACAATTACCAGTAAGTAATTTAGTCTTTCATGCCAATGAATGATTTTTATAATTTTTTGCAATTCATCTAATCCCTCTTCATAACAATTTAGTTCATGCAAATTGCAAATATAAAAATTGAAGCAGCAAACTTTGTGAAAACCAAAATTTGTCTTAGTTCTAACAATTTTACCATGACTGTATATACACACAACTGACATTTGAAGAGGATAGACAAAAATGTTATAGACTTTAGCTGAATTCCCTTATTACTATAGCTGAACCCACTGGCAACTGTGAATTATGGTAGTTCATTTTAAATTAAGCCAAAATGCAATACAGTCAGGTTATGTAGACAGATTTTTTTTTTATATATATATTTGTGTATATAACCAGAAAGGCCTTTGAATATACTTCAATTCTTTAGTAGACCCACTTTAGTTTAGTGTGCATAACAAGAAAAAGGAAGCTTGACTAGTGGACCATGCTGAACTGTCTATTATAGGCTGCAACATTTACAATGACCTATGACAACATACAAATTAAGACTCCTATTTTTCATTTGCATGAAGGAACTGTCTAGCATGGTGTGCTGTTCCCAGTTTATCTATGACTTTCAGCCATACATGGACATTTGTAATGTTGTGCTTTAATCTATGCATCTGCTATCCTTGCTGCCATCTACTGGTCATTGTGCATTCACTGCATGTCTTACCTCCCATAATTCTTTTCTGTCTGTAACTCCTCCTTTGGAATGTTCTCTTCCTGCCTTTGTTCCTTCTCCACCATTCTGACCTCATGCTCAGGACTGGAGGAAGGATTCTCTTGTTATCTGTAATCTGGTGCATCTATAACAGCTCTAATCTACAGTGCTAACTCCTGCCTCATCTTCATCCCTTCATCTTCCCTGGCATCTATTCAAGGTATTGTAAATAAAGACTGTTAACTTATCACTGCATCATCCTTCTGGATATCCGCGTAGCTGATAAGACCTAGGAGCACCGATTAGTGAGTAACGCTATCCGCCATTGTTTATATAGAGATCGTGATCACATCCCTCAGACACATCTCACCCACATATATCGGTGGCAGAATAGTAACAAGAGACCTAAGCCTTCAGTGTCCGTATGCATATACATTGTCTGCTAGCAAGTCTTCACTGCCGCCATCCCAGCTAAAGCATGTCCACGAAAAGCACTGCGGACCCATTGGCAAGTGAAGCGCACCATGATGCTGCAGGAACAGAGTCCACACATACTGCACAGCAGGATGCTGCAGGAACAGAGTCCACACATACTGCACTTCAGGATGCTGCAGGAACAGAGTCCACACATACTGCACAGCAGGACGCTGCAGGAGCAGAGTCCACACATACTGCACAGCAGGACGTACGATCCAAACGTGTAACCAAGCTGACACAAAAGGTCAGAGAGAACCTTGAAACCACTAGAGACGAGTTCCATGATAACCTAGAACATTTATGGGGCAAAGTCAATCACTATTTAGCAGCTCTTCCACGCTCTAACAGTGACGCCGCAAAGTTAACCGCCACATTGAATCGTTTATCTGCCGCCTATGATCGCTACCAGAGACTGTCTGCAAAGTACGTCACGTTTTTGAGTACCTATGACATGGAAAATGCCCCAGCAGAACAAGATGAAAGGGAAGCTCTCCTCCAAGAAAGGGCCTCATTAGTGCGAGACGCTCAGGATAAGGCAGAGCTCCGCATCGCTTACCTCCAAGAGGTTAGGTCATATCGTACAACGTCGACCAAACTCACGTCTCGGTCTTCCAGATCATCTCACTCCAGGAAGTCGATATTGTCCGACAAGTTACTGGAGATTCGTGTGGCTGCAGAGGAAGCTAGAGTAAAAAGCTCCTTTGCTAAGAAGGAGGCTGAAGTGGAACTAGAAACTCAGAAAAATGAGATGGAAGCTCAAAGGAAATTAAAAATACTCAAAGCAGAAAAGGAAGAAGCAACAGCCTTTGCTAAACTGAAGGTTCTTGAACAAGCACTGGGACAAGATCATATTTCGGACTGTCTTATTCCAGGAGAAATGGAGGACTCAGTTGAACGCACTACTGACTACGTGCTACGACATTTAACATCTGCACCAGCACCACCTCCATTTCCTAACACGGATGCACCGACAAGCCAAGAGATGTCGCCACCTACTGCTGACAAGGTAACTTCCGGCACCAATTCACGATTTAGGCCGCAGCCAGCGGAACCAATAGAGACTAAACCGCAGCTTAACCCTTATGTCGCATCATTTTGTCCTGATTTGTCGCAGTCATATGAGCCAGAGAACTTACATCCCCCACGGATATCACAAGTTCATCCTGCAGCAATGGCTGGGAGATCGGACATGTCTGACTTCGCCAGATACATGATTCGCCGGGAGTTAATAAACATCAGTCTCTCTAAGTTTGATGATCGTGCCGAGAATTATAGAGCCTGGAAATCGACCTTTCAAGCAGTGATCCAAGATCTTAACCTCACTGGGAGGGAACAACTGGATTTGCTTGTTAACTGGTTAGGCCCGGAATCAGCAGAGCGCATCAAGACAATAAGGGCAGTTCATGTGGACTATTCAGATGCAGGCCTTATTGCAGCCTGGGAGAGATTGGAAGAAACCTACGGCAGCTCAGAAGCCATAGAATGTGCCTTATTCAAGAGACTGCAAACCTTCCCAAGGATAACAAACAAGGACAATAGAAAACTTCAAGATCTGAGCGACCTACTAAAGGAAATAGAATTGGCAAAATTAGACCCACGTCTTTCAGGACTGAGCTACCTAGATACTGCTCATGGTGTTAATCCAATAGTGTCCAAGTTACCACACAGCATGCAAGATAAATGGGCAGACCATGGCTCACGGTATAAAAGGCAGCATAATGTGTCCTTTCCCCCCTTTTCGCATTTCTCCAGGTTCATCAGTGACCAAGCTCGGAAGAAGAACGACCCCAGCTTCGACTTCACTGAACCTACTCCACCAGCATCATCATCTTCTACAAGGTATGACAACATCGCCAAACGAAGAGAGTCAAGGAACACAGTGTCTGTGAGAAAGACCGACGTTCCACCTATTGATCCAGCCTCCACTAAAACAAATTATGTTACACCTACAGTTATGGACAATAACCGTATGTGCCCTATCCACAAAAGACCTCACCCACTAAAGGAATGCCGTGGATTCAGGGCAAAGACTTTGCAGGAGCGTAAAGATACCCTCAAGGTGCTTGGGATTTGTTATAAGTGTTGCGCCTCTTCAGACCACCGCGCTAAGGACTGCAAGGCCGTCATTAAGTGCACTGAATGCAGTAGTGACAAACACGTTGCGTCTATGCATCCCACGCCAGCTCCACACAACCCACAACCTTCCACATCCGACCCTGCTCAAAAGCATGGCGGGGAGCCACAGGACCTTCCTAACCCAACTGCAACTGCCGTTACCTCTCATGCATTCAGGTTTGTGGAAAAGGGACTGGACCTAAATGCTGTGCCAAGGTATGTCTGGTTAAGGTCTATCCAGAAGGACAACCTGACAAGGCCTCCAAAATGTATGCCATAATAGATGAACAAAGTAACCGGTCTCTAGCAAAGCCCAAACTCTTTGAGATCTTCAACATAAAGGGACAAACGACCCCATATACCCTCAATACCTGCTCTGGTCGGGTCGAGACTTCTGGTAGGAGAGCCTCTGGGTACATAATCTCTTCAGTCAAAGGAAACGTGCATATACCCTTGCCAACCCTAATCGAATGTGACCAGATACCTGATAACAGGGAGGAGATTCCCACTCCGGAAGCCGCCCTTCATCATCGCCACTTGAGGCACCTAGCTAATGAAATTCCTCCTTTGGACACGAATGCTGAAATCCTAATTCTACTCGGAAGGGACATTCTGAAGGTCCACAAGGTGCGCCAACAATGCAACGGTCCAGATGATGCTCCATATGCCCAAAGACTCGATCTAGGCTGGGTAATCGTGGGCGACGTATGTCTGGAAAGAAGTCACGAGGCATCCGAAGTAAACACCTGCAAAACGTATGTGCTCCAAAATGGTCGCGCAACTCACTTTAAGCCATGCCCTCATCACTACGAAATAAAAGAAAGGTTCTCAGAATGCATTCAGGAACCTGACCTCATTCCCACCCCCTACGGCGACGGCTTAGGGAGGACAGTGTTTCACACATCAAAGGATGACAACAAGGTCGCCTTATCCATAGAAGACAAGGAGTTTCTTAAAATCATGGACATTGGATTCTTCAAAAATGAATCTGGCCGCTGGGTTGCTCCCTTACCCTTCAAGACTACAAGGACCAAGCTTCCTAACAATCGAGAACAGGCCTTCTCTAGGTTCATCTCATTGCAGAGAGCATTAAAGAACAAGCCCGAAATGAAGGAACATTTCATAGCCTTTGTGGACAAAATATTTCGCAATGACCACGCAGAGCCAGCTCCACCATTGCAAGCTGATGAAGAATGCTGGTATCTACCTTCCTTTGGAGTATATCACCCAAGAAAGCCGAAACAAATCAGAGTGGTGTTTGATTCAAGCGCCAAACACGATGGTGTATCCCTGAATGACGTTCTCCTCACTGGTCCCAACCTGACTAATAACCTAGTGGGAGTGCTCATGAGATTCAGGAAGGAACCGGTCGCCATTACCGCTGACATCGAACAAATGTTCCATTGTTTCATCGTACGGCAAGACCACAGAAATTATCTCCGTTTCCTATGGTACCGAGACAACGACACCAACAAGGAAATGGTCGAATACCGCATGAAGGTGCATGTGTTTGGAAACAGTCTTTCTCCCGCAGTCGCTACGTTCGGCCTACGTAGGACTGCTTTCGATGGCGAAGCAGAGTACGGGAAGGATGCCCAACAGTTCGTTGAAAAGGACTTCTATGTGGACGACGGACTTAAATCCCTGCCCACGACGGAAGAAGCCATAGATCTGCTTAAACGGACACAAGGTATGCTGTCTAAAGCTCATTTAAGGTTGCATAAAATTGCCTCCAATAGTGCTGTCGTCATGAAGGCCTTTCACCCTAATGATCATGCCACAGAATTCAGGGACTTGAACCTAGGCTCAGACAATCCACCAATACAAAGAAGTCTAGGCCTGAGGTGGAACTTATTAAAGGACTCCTTCAGCTTTCAGGTTAATGGTGCCGAAAAACCATTTACTAAGCGTGGGGTTCTGTCGGTGGTGAACAGTCTATATGATCCACTTGGATTTGTCGCACCCCTGACTATACAAGGCAAGCTTCTGCTGAGACAACCCTCAGAATCCATTAAGGACAGGGATGTACTACTCCTGCGGACAAACAATTAAGATCCGACTGTGGAACAAACTTCATAGGTGCCTGTCGAGAACTACAACTGAATTCAACACCGGTGCAGGACTTCTTGACAACCAATGGCTGTTCCTGGGTTTTCAACCCTCCTCACGCCTCTCATATGGGCGGATCATGGGAAAGAATGATAGGCATTACTTGGCGGATACTGGAGTCTATGCTCAAGGACTCAAATCTTTCAAGATTGACTCATGAGATCTTGACCACCTTCTTAGCAGAGGTATCTGCTATAGTAAACTCAAGACCTCTTGTTCCCATATCTATGGACCCAGAATCTCCTGTCATTCTCACTCCAGCAACTCTCCTCACTCAGAAACTTGGTATTGTTCCTAACCCGCCTGAAGACTCTGTGTCCGGTAACAATTATCAAAGACGATGGAAACATGTGCAACATCTGGCGAACTGTTTCTGGAATAGATGGAAGAAGGAGTACCTAACACTCCTCCAAACACGAAGAAAGTGGCAACAAGTGAAACCAAATTTACAAATAGGAGATGTTGTCCTCATGAAAGACCAGAAGGAGGAAAGAAATGCATGGCCTATGGGACTTGTATCAAAAACTTTTCCAAGTGACGATGGCAAAGTGCGCAAGGTCGAAGTGACAGTTGCCAAGCAAGGTGACCCCAAATCCTTCATTAGACCTATATCGGAGATTATCCTGCTCATACCGGTTGAGGATTAATTCCGTCCAACCAAAGGAACTCTTCCTAGTAACTTAGCCTTTGGATTACAATTGGGTTGGAGATAGTTTGGCCTAGCGCGGCTTCTCCAATCCGAAGATGGGTTATCCTTTGGACTACTTCAGGAACTTGTTACAGACATTCGTCTACCTTGTTCTATTTTTGGTTATTGTTGCATGCACACATTGTTTCTTTTATCTTACAGGTTGAGGTATTCCTTCGCGCATTCCGGTAAATACCCCAAATTCGGAACTGTTTAGTGAAATCCAAGGATTTCAGACAGGAAGTGTGCTGTTCCCAGTTTATCTATGACTTTCAGCCATACATGGACATTTGTAATGTTGTGCTTTAATCTATGCATCTGCTATCCTTGCTGCCATCTACTGGTCATTGTGCATTCACTGCATGTCTTACCTCCCATAATTCTTTTCTGTCTGTAACTCCTCCTTTGGAATGTTCTCTTCCTGCCTTTGTTCCTTCTCCACCATTCTGACCTCATGCTCAGGACTGGAGGAAGGATTCTCTTGTTATCTGTAATCTGGTGCATCTATAACAGCTCTAATCTACAGTGCTAACTCCTGCCTCATCTTCATCCCTTCATCTTCCCTGGCATCTCATCTATTCAAGGTATTGTAAATAAAGACTGTTAACTTATCACTGCATCATCCTTCTGGATATCCGCGTAGCTGATAAGACCTAGGAGCACCGATTAGTGAGTAACGCTATCCGCCATTGTTTATATAGAGATCATGATCACATCCCTCAGACACATCTCACCCACATATATCGGTGGCAGAATACATGGCATTGTGTGAAGGTAATCTGTCAGCAAGTTTTAGGTCTCCAAACTGTATCCAACCTTTTATGCAGGATGTTGACAAGTAGTGATGATTTTTAATCTTCTCACTGATTTGTCATAAGGAAGTAAAATTACTTTGAATTCTTTATTCAAACAGAAGTCAGAAGTCACAGAACTGTCAAACCACCCAGATTGCTGGCTACTCTTCAGTGCAAATTTTAACCCTGCACCATATGAATACTTTCTGTGGATTTTTACTGCAGATCTTGTCCTTTACGATTCATAAAGTGAAGTTTTTTGCAAGTGCATACAGATTTTGTCACTCATCCGCAACAGATTGTATAGTCACGTGGACATAGCCTACATCATTTCTTATTTTATCTAAAATAAGAGTGAAGCATTTATAAGTCACTTTTATTATTAATTTTGCACACACGAGTAAGGCTGGCTTCACACTTGCAGATGGATCTGCAGCGTTTTGCAGATGCATCTGCAAGTGTGAGCATGCTGACCGCGGCCCCTATGTTTATAATAGGGCGCACGCGGTGTGAAAGCTCTCATTCACTCCTATATGTGTACTGTCAGCAGGCGTATGCCTGCTGACAGATCACACACTCCCGCCCGCAGCATGGACGCTACATCTCGCGTCCACAGTGCGGACGGGAGTGTGTGATCTGTCAGCAGGCATACGCCTGCTGACAGTACACATATAGGAGTGAATGAGAGCTTTCACACCGCGTGCGCCCTATTATAAACATAGGGGCCGCGGTCAGCATGCTCACACTTGCAGATGCATCTGCAAAACGCTGCAGATCCATCTGCAAGTGTGAAGGCAGCCTAACACCAACAGCAAAGCTTTATCTAAAAACCTAGAAGTCACAACAGACCACAGTTGATGCTACTGAGTGCCAAATAGCTAATGAACACGAAGCAATCACTGATCTCAGGGAGACCAGTCCAAGAAAACACTGCGGGCAGCTGGCTAAAGCGCTCAACACAGTGAATTCCTAGGCACATTGCCTCCTGGGAATTACGAATATGCAAATAGAGTCTGTGGAGCCTCGTTTAGGAGTCTCAAACACAGGACTAGTCAGATATCCCTCCAGGATAACTAATGAAAACCAATTGTTGCGTATTATATTCATTACAACTGTAGGTACTGCGATATAGCGATCACAGATCGGGTTGGGGTATACTCGCTTAGCAGCACAAACCGATACACAGCAACAGTCTCTTCTATGAAATAAGTGCATCTGGTTTATTTAGAGATTCCATAAACCGCACAGTGCAAATTAAATATGAGACTTCCTTCGGCTGTACAAGAACATACTGTTCGGTATGCAGTCCGTTTACCTCACACACAGGTATACCCGCACAGGTTCGGATTCACTTCTTTAGAAATGTCCTAATGGAGCACTCTCAGACTCCATTCACTGACCTCTTGTCAGTCCACGGCTGCAGGCCTGGTCTCTTCCCATGCGCTCTACAAGCCTGCTCACAGCCCAGCACCCTGCAGGCTCTGCATGTATCAGTCTGTCTCGCATGTCAAACACAGACTCCATTAAACATCCTGAGACACACCCACATCTCCAGAAAGTTGCAAAGTTAACTCTTGCAATGCTGTGAAACAGACTGTGGCTTCCAAGTACTGGTGAGACATTCATAAAATATCGCAGCAGACGTCTGCCTGTGCGAAACATACTGGCCATGTATAGTGCCGCCATTCAGACCATGGCTGGCCACCATATCACAGTACACTTTTATAAAAATATAAATACAAAGGTCCAGAAAGACTTCCTACAATTATGCAGACAGGAGATTAAGCACTCAACTGTACATGAACTCGCATCAGTTTGACAATATATTTGCTTTTAAGCTTTCTCAGGCCAAAGTGATGAAAAAGGGACAGCAATGTTTATAAAGTATTAACTGTTTCCAAGTTTGAAAAATCTATTCATCTCCAAGCATCCAAGACAAACAGTGACTAAGACGTCACGAAAACCCGGGCCAATTAAGTCTACAAATTGTGGACGTGACTGGTTCCAGGTGCAGCTCTATGTGCTGGTCCAAATATTGGACATGTGCTTTTCTGAATCATACCAAAGTTTTGCATGGTACAATTTTTTTCACATGGACACCTGGTCTGTCAAAAAAATTGGTCATCTGAACTGGGCCAATGACTAACAATGGTCAGTGTGCTGTCTGAGCTATCCGATTTAAAAACGGATAGCACACATCCAATTAGTGTCCTCATCTGAATAAACCCTTATTATGCCATACCTAAACTGGAAAATAAACAGCAATATTCACATAATCAGCAATCTTGAAAACTTTACACAATAGCTAAACAATTAAATTATTGTACAGCTTAAGTTGTACCTTGACAAAATTAATTTACTCTAGAAATAATAAACTTTAGATCAATACCAACTCTAAATTTCCCCATATTCTTATTGCATACATCTCTGTGAAGCACTACTACAGCGTTTTTTTAAATTTCTTGGTAGATATAAGGAAGATCTAGCATCCATCAGTAGATGCTGGATTTTACTTATATCTATGAAGCTATATTTCTCCAGGATCCTTTCGCTTGGATGTCTTCGTGCATCACTGCTACACTCCAGGACAATATCCTAGGCATGCTGGTAGGCTGAAAAATCTTTTCCTCTTTTTAAGTCACACTGCCAGATCAGAATATCCCACACACTACACTGATGAGGGGCAGTTACCCCTGATGAGGGGCAGCGTCAGTAGTTTGGGGTTCTGATCTGGCACAAATTCCTTAGTCATATTTAAAAGCTTGTTGGAAAGTGATTATGACTTTGAGGAGCTACTTAAAGGTGGCACTGGAGTTATTCCACTTCCTTACTGAAGTACAACATTTCCTCTTTTTATTCTTTTTTATTGCGTTAGTGGTGCTTTAAATCTAGGTGCCCTGCCCCTAGAGTTATACTCACTTTCCAGTTTCTTCATCTGTTATCAGCACTGCTCCTGGCGGTATTCTCCAGTTTGTGACCTGCTAGCTGCTTCGGTGTTTTATGAAGAGTGGTGGAGGTCACAAGTCAATGCAAGTCTCTGAGACCAATCTTCTGACTCTCATAGATTTCCAGTGAGAGCTTGTCAAGTAACTTCTGACTTCCGGCCAGTCAGATGTTACAATTACAAGATGGTGCCGCGGGACCAGAGCATCGATGAGAAAAAGATGAAACTGCCAGAGTGAAGTATAAGACGGGGGCAAGGGACTTAGATTTAAAGCACCACTCCAGTACTGAAGAAAAAAAACAACTAAAATGCTGGAGTGGTCCTTTAACTGCTTTGTTCCAAAGTGATATTTATGACAGGCCATATCTTAACTTGTGCATGAAATAACACTGTTCTTTCAGCTTTCATAAACCTCTCTATGGCCTCATTTAGATGTCAATAATTTTCTACTTATGCAAACAACCGTCTGAGTTTCATAAGCGTTTTTAATCCGCATTTGGTTAGTGTTTCAGTTTTTGTCACCTGATGACATCTGTACGCTGATTGTGATTTTCACAGACCCATAAACTTGTATTTGATCCATTATGTGTATAAAAAATGGACATGTCTCTATGATTTAATTTGCAGGCACACGGCCCACAGAAAAATATGGACATGTGAGCAGCTCATAGATCATAATGCTTATCTGTTCCTCTGATAACCAGAAAAAGAAAACAAATGAAAAATAAACATCTGAATGAGGCCTATGTGGAATGGTTTTTCTCTGCAAGGAATTATGTTTTTCATAGGATGTAACATTAGTAATCCTTGGATTATAGTTTCCACTCAACTGAAAATAAGGCATCATTTAATTAGTTGAAATGTAGCCACAATTGTCCAGATGATTTATGGCCACTTTACACGTCCCAACATCGTCCCGATACTGGATACAACGGCATGGGAGCGCACACTTTTTTGGCTGAAATTCAAGATCGCATAGGAGCTGTCACACAGGGAGATATCGGCAGGGAACACAACTGCGATGTCTACTCCCCCTTGTACGCGCGAACCAGGGAACGACCATTTAACATGGGAGAGAATAGGGGAAGTTGCTCTCCAAGTCGGTGTTGGGCTGTCACACAGCACGATCCTGCCAGATCGTCCATCCAATATCGGGCAGTTGGAGAGCCTGCACAATTCTTCCCCGATATCGTTTTGGCATCGTTCTTGCATCGAATTGCACATTTACACCACACAACGCACGAACGATATTGGGGCCAACGCACGAGCCACGTGACTTATTATCGAAGTTGGACGACGATATCGGGACGTGTAAAGTTGCCATTAAGGTAAAAGGGGAACTGGGGCACCTGATCTGCCCCTCAAGATAGGTAGCCCTGAACTCACCCTAACTCAGGGGTAATCCTGGTGGTGGAGAGGCCTGGCCTAAGTCTCCACCCTAGCCCTGCTCCTACTCAGCCCTGAGCTGATTCCTACTCCTCCTTCCCCTGGAGCAGGGACGTAATGAAACCCACAGGTAAAGACAGACAGGGGGAACTGAAACACAAGCTCTTGGGACTCATACGCAGGGAGAATACAATATGTGATACGCATGCAGACACAAATGGAAGTGTGAAGGCAGCCTAAGGAAGTCTACTAGGTTAAGGACATCGTAGCTTTGAAGAGGAGACAATACTCTTTTTGGTTGATTGGAAGGGATACAAGCCTGAGGAAAGGTCTTGGAAATCTAGAGAGGATATTCATGCTCCTTGTCTCTTGCTGATAAGTAAGCTCTTTCTGCAGAGTTCCAAGCTGATTAGTAGTAGCTGGATCAACCAGCTGTAGAGAACTTGGATGAGTGTCCATTGCCTACAGTTAATTTATGTTTTAAGAGTGGCAATCACTTTTTTTCATACAGAGCGCTGTAATAATAATAATAATAATAATTCTTTATTTATATAGCGCCAATATATTCCGCAGCTCTTTACAATGCAATGTAAGTAATCACAGTAAGTAATCACAGTGGAGAAAAAATACAGTACAGTAATTACATACAATACAGTAAGCATAGAATCAATGTAGAGAATACAATAAATAAGGCAAAAAAAAGTGACCCTGCTCAAAGGAGCTTACAATCTACAACGGGATATGGGTTACACAAGGTACAGGGGCTTATTACAGTGATGGTCCAGGCATCTTGAGGAAGAGGGGGATAGAAATAAAGTTACATGAATGGTCATCAGACAGTATGTGCAGACCTTTTGGATTTGGTGGAGTTATAGAAGAGTTATATCAAGAGAGATAGTATGTGGGCTATATACAGTATAAAGGACTTCTATTAGGGAGCATGATAGGCCACCTTAAAAAGATGTGTTTTTAGGGAGCGTCTGAAGGTATGCAACTTGTGGATAGTCCTGATTTCTTAGAGCATTCCAGAGAATTGGTGCAGCTTGGGAGAAGTCTTGGAGCCGAGAGTGGGAGGATCGGATTAGTGCAGATGTTAGTTGAAGATCATTTGTAGAACGAATAGAACGGGTGTGGTGATAGACAGAGATGAGGGAGGAGATGTAGGGTAGTGCTGCACTGTGAAGAGCTTTGTGGGTGTGAACCAGTACTTTGAATTTGATCCTGCAGTGTACGGGCAGCCAGTGTAGTGACTGGCACAGAGCGGAAGCATCCGAGTAACGGTTAGCTAGATAGGTGATCCTGGCTGCTGCATTAAGGATGGACTGGAGAGGGGAAAGTTTAGAGAGGGTAAGGCCAATTAATAGATAATTGCAGCAGTCAAGGTGGGAATGGATTACGTGAGGGTTTTTGTTGTTTCCATCGTGAGAAAGGGGCGGACTCTAGAGATGTTCTTCAGGTGCAAGCGAAAGAAGCGGAAGAGATTGTGTATAGGAGGTGAAGGAGAGATCGGTGTTAAGACACCCAGAAAGCGAGCCTGCTGCCTAGGCATTATCGTGGTGCCGCACACTGAGAGAGAGATACCAGATTTAGGGAGGTTAGTGGAGGGCAGGAGCAGAAGTAGTTGATATTTGGAAAGGTTGCGTTTCAAATAGTGAGCAGACATGATGTTGAAAATTGCAGCTAAACAGTTGTTGGTATTTTTTAAAACCGCAGGGGTAAGGTCAGGGGCTGAAGTGTATAATTGTGTGTCATCAGCATAGAGATGATTCGGGAAGCCAAATCTGCTGATGGTGTGTTCAATTGGCGCTGTGTAGAGAGAGAAGAGAAGAGTTCCGAGGACTGAACCCTGTAGATTTGAACTTTTTACCCTTGATAATAAAGACCTTCATTTATAAACTGCACTATTTGTTTATTTGTGTTATCTTTGTCTAATATTTAAATTTGTTTGCTGATCTGAAACATTTAAGTGTGACAATCATGAGAAAGAAAAATAAATCAGTAAGGGGGCCAACAATATTTTACACCACTATACAATTGTTCTCAAAAGTTTACAGACCCCGGCAGGTTTTTTGCTTCCTTGACTTTTTTTCAGAGAATATGAATGATAACACAAAAGCTTTTTTTTTTTACATGCATGGTCAGTTGTTCTGTGAAGACATTTATTGTCAAACTACTGTTTTCTCTTTTTAAATCATAAAGACAAACAAAAACATCCAAATGACCCTGATCAAAAGTTCACATAACCTGGTGATTTTGGCCTGATAACATGCACAGAAGTAGACACAAATGGATTTGAATGGTTAATAATGGTAACATTCTCACTGTGACCTGTTTGCTTGTAACAAGTGTGCCCATGAAAGCTGAGTGAGTTTCTGGGACTCTTGCATCTTTCAACCAGCCACTGACATTTCTGGATTGCGAGTCATGGCGAAAGCAAAAGAATTGTCAATGGATCTATGGGAAGAGATAGTTGAACTGTATTACAGGAAAAGGATGCAAAAAGATATCTAAGGATTTGATAATGCCAGTCAGCAGTGGTCAAACTGTGATTAACAAATGGAAAATCAGGGGCTCTGTAAAAAACAAATCACGATCAGATAGACCAACAAACATTTCGGCCACAACTGCCAGGAAAATTGTTCGGGATGCAAAGAAAAACCAACAAATAACATCAGCTGAAATATAGGACTTACTGAAAACTATGATGCACTTGAAGAAAAATGGGCTGCATGGTCCAGTCGCCAGAAGAAAGCGATTACTGCTCAAATGCCACAATTTATCTTGCCTACAATACGCCAAGCCGCAAAACCTCTGGAACAAGGTAATTTGTAGTGATGAGACCAAAATCAAAACTTTTTGGCTACAAACAACGTTACTTTTGGAGGGGTCTCAGCAAGGCCTATGATGAATGGAACACCATTCCTACTGTAAAGCACAGAGGTGGATAGTGGATAGTAAGCAAAGGAAAAAGAGATCTAGAAAGGAAGAATCCTTGTCCGATTTGGATACTTCTGTAGAGGACTGTCAATCTGAGACCTCCTTTTTATCCTCATTGTCTGATTGGGAGGGAAGATCCTTTTTCCCTATTGAAAGTATGGATAAACTTTTTAAAGCGAACCTGTCACCCCCTCCAGGCATCTAAAGATAACATAGCCGCCTTCTGCAGCACTAAGGCTGCATTCTGACAAGGTGTCTATAGCATTTATCCTCCCTTGATTCACTGAAATAAAGACTTTTATAAAATCTGTTTCAAACCAGATCCAAGACCGGGAGGCGGGTTTTCATGTGTCTGTCTCCCTCCTCTGTGGTGTCAGTCATCCCTCTCTGCTCTCTGTGCACCGCCTCCAGGGCCACCTCCCTGCATTACAGAGCTTTGTCAGCTCTGCTACAACATAGAGCTGCTGTTATAGGAGACCCCACAGTAGTAAATCTAGCAGGAGGACGAGCAGACAAAGCACTGCCTGCTACGTAGCAGCCCTTGAGCGGAGCAGGTTTCACTTTCAGTTTCTTGTACCCAGCAGCATTGCTCCTCAGTCCCTGATCTAAAGCACAAACTCAACTCTGCTGCACTGCTGACAGCTCAGCTCAAGGCTCCTATGTAGCAGGCAGTGCTTTCTCTGCTCAGGGACCTCTTGCTAGATTTACTACTGTGGGGTCTCCTATAACAGCAGCTCTGTGTTGTAGCAGAGCTGACAAAGCTCTGTAATGCAGGGAGGTGGCCCTGGAGGAGGTGCACAGAGAGCAGAGAGGGATGACTGACATCACAGAGGAAGGAGATAGACACTTGAAAACCCGCCTCCCGGTCTTGGATCTGGTTTGAAACAGATTTTATAAAAGTCTTTATTTCAGTGAATCAAGGGAGCATAAATGCTATAGACACCTTGTCAGAATGCAGCCTTAGTGCTGCAGAAGGTGGCTATGTTATCTTTAGATGCCTAGAGGGGGTGACAGGTTCGCTTTAAAT
The DNA here is from genome assembly GCA_033576535.1 of Allobates femoralis. NCBI lineage: Eukaryota > Metazoa > Chordata > Amphibia > Anura > Aromobatidae > Allobates > Allobates femoralis. The sequence goes on from JARQOC010000002.1 coordinate 391,428,476, forward strand.
CAGTCAGGTCCACAATGGGAAGTTCAGAAATAAAGGAGTTAAAATCAGCACAGGAAGTTATGTTCACCAGTCTGTCTCAAAAAAAGAGGCAAGCTTTTCCTGTTAATAACATGGTCAAGGATCTCATTAAAAAAGAATGGGACAAACAAGACAGCAGCGGTTTTCTACCATCTACCTCTAAGGGTGCTTTAACATTATGATTACTGCCTGTCCGTGGGATCCGACTTTGAAGGAGGATCCCACGGACAGGCACGGATGCACACGGATTCCTGCAATCGGAAGGCAAATAGCCATCCAATCCGATTCTATGCAGGATCCGTGTGGATCCTGCGGTCCCCTGTCTCTCCCTGCTCCTGCCTCCTCCATCTTCTTCTCCCTGCTATTCTATTCTGTCCCTCACGCTATTCTATTCTGTCCCCCCCACTGCTCTATCCTGATCTAATCCCTATTCTATCCCCTCCTCTCTTCCCTGTGTGTTATGAAAAAAAAAAAAACTCCTCCCGGAGGATACGTCACCTGTCACCGGCTCCCACGATGCAACACCATCGGGGCTGAAGGGCCTGTGGTGATGTCACAGAGCCAGTCAGCTGACGTGTCATGTGACTGGCTCTCTGACATCATCACAGGTCCTTCAGCCCCAATGGTGTTGCATTGTGGGAGCCGGTGACAGGTGATGTATCCTCAGGGAGGAGTTTTTTTTTTTTAACACACAGGGAAGAGAAGAGGGGACAGGATAGGGATTAGATCAGGATAGAGGAGCGGGGGGACAGAATAGAATAGCGGGAGCGACAGAATAGAATAGCGGGGAGAAGTAGATGGAGGAGGCAGGAGCAGGGAAAGACAGGAAGAGGCAGGGAAGACAGAGCCGACATCGGATCCGAGGTGAACTTGGATCTGATGTCCATAGGCTCCCATTTTGTGGGCACTCAGATAAGCACTGATCCGATGCTGTCCGATTTGAGTCACAGACACAAAATCGTATCAGATGGGAATTGGATCGGATGTGCCACTATTGGCGTCCGATTTTGGCACCATCCGATCCGATTCCCATAGGTGGACATGGATTCCGATTTTGGATCCGATTGTATCCGTTTTGAAACGGATACAATCGGATGACCGAAAATCGTAATGTGAAAGCAGCCTAAGAGGAAATATCCATTTGATGACACAGCTGTCTCAATGGTGTAAGATTCCCAAGATTGATGCCACTGTGCCAAAATCATATAAGAAATCTTGCCTTTTCCATTTGAGGATATTGGTCTATTAAAGGACCCTTTAGACTAAAGGGGCCGTCACACGCATCAATATTGCTATCAATATGAGGAGTGACGCAACCTCGGGGAAGTCGCCTGAGCGACGTGAAATTATCGCGGGTAGATGTCACACACATCAATGTCGCTCACATGGACCCAGCGATGCGGTGATGCTGCCATCTTGCGGACGACATTGAAAACACCATGGCCTGCCTATCATCAATATTTCCAGATCGCTGATTGCAGAAAATATGTCGTTGAATTTAATGTCACACACAGTGATGCACAAGCTCAACTGAGCGATCAGCGACAGGTTTATGGTATGGTTCGAAAACCTGCAATCGGCGATCAGTGACATATCGCTGGTTGCATCGCTTTGTCATACGCTGCACTGTCGCTCCTACGTCGTTTGAGCGACTGAAAATCTGTGACGTATGAGCAACATTGATAGCGATATTGACGCGTGTGACGGGGCCTTAAAAGGCAGAAATGTATCTCAAAAGTGCCTGGGAGTCTTCCTCTGGAGCCTTTAAACCCACCATATCAGGTACCTGTATTGCCAGGTACATGATTTCACATCAAATACAAAGATTATATCCGCTCACCTGTCTTCTTTCTCCTGTATTCCTCCCTCTCAACACTGATCTCAGCGGGCTTCAGGCTGCTTCCATATGCATCAAAATAATCATCCAGCGAGTAAAAGAACCTAGCACTCAGGGTTCTTCATGAAATCTACATTTATTAGAAATAGGTTAGGAACAATTTTTCAGCACGTAAAATTCAAAAGGTCAGCCTAAGCTGCATAGAACTCTGCCCTATTTTTAATTGCCAGCAAGGTAAAACTAATCAGCTGGGGGCTGTTATTCTCACCATGGTGAGGGCCCATTGTTATTGGGCCCCCCACGCATTCATAAGAAGCGCTAATTCCTGGCACTTTACCCAGCTCTTCCAGTTGTCTTGTGTAGAGGTGGCAAACTGGGTAATAAGGGGTTAATGTTAGCTTTGTATTGCCAGCTGGCATGAAGCCCGAGATTCTTAATGTTGGGCCAATGTTAGACCCGGCTTTGGGATGTCCCACGGTCCTGTGTCCCCCAATGAGGCGAAAGAGAAAAGGAGATTTTTGTGTACTCACCATAAAATTCTTTTCTCTTAGCCTCTAATTGGGGGACCCAGGACCATGGGTGTTATGCTGCTGTCCACTAGGAGACGACACTAAGCAAGATCTGAAAAAGATACACAGAGGCTTCTCCACTGCAGTATACACCCCCTGAGCAGGCACTTGCCTTACCAGTATTGTGCTTAAAGCAGTAGGAGAAGAAAACAATGATCAAAAAAGCCTGTCAGAAGGCAACCATGTAAGAACTCGAAAACAATATAACATACTGAAAAGGCCCGAAGCGGGGCAACAGGGAGGGTGCTGTGTCCCTCAATTAGAGGCCAAGAGAAAATGATTTTACGGTGAGTACACAAATCTCCTTTTCTCAGTCGCCTCATTGGGGGACACAGGACCGTGGGACATCCCAAAGCAGTCCCTGGGTGAGAGAAAATAATGTTATAGATTTGCAGAAGACAACCACCCTACAGGTGGACTACTGCCACCTGGAGGATGCGTCTACCCAGACTTGCATCTGCCAAATATTGAGTATGAACATTGTAGTGTGTTGCAAATGTATGAAGGCTGGACCAAGTGGCTGCCTTACACACCTATTGTGCTGATGCCTGGTGTCGAATGGCCCAGGATGCCCCTACCACACGAGTAGAGTGCGCCCTTATACCTGCTGGAATGGGCAGTCTGTTCCGTTGGTAAGCTTCTTGAATAGTGGATCTGATCCATCTGGCCAGAGTGGCCTTTGATGCTGGCATGCCTTTGCAGCGGCCTTCCAGGAGGATGAAAAGAGATTCGAACCTCCGAAAGGGCGCCGTTCTGGACACGTATATACGAAGTGCCCGAACAAGATCCAGAATATGCAGAGCCTTCCCGACATGATGTATTGATGCTGGGCAAAAGGATGGTAAGGAAATCTCATTGAGATGGAATGATGAGACCACTTTCGGAAGAAATGACGGCACCGGATGGAGTAACACTTTATCCTGGCAAACGGCAAACCCCCTGGATAAATGTCTTCACCTGAGGCCTAGTTGCAAGACGGCATTGAAAGAGTACAGATAGGGCTGAGATCTGGCCTTTGAGAGGGCCTACTGAAGAAAACCTAATATATTTGGTAATGAGAGGAGCAGAGGTGAACAGGCTCGAGACCTGCACCAGGCAAAGAAGATCTTCCATGTGCGGTAATAGACCCGAGCGGAAGCAGGTTTCCTCGCTCTGATCGTAGTTTTGATTCCCTCTGGGGAAAAACCAGCTTGGGTTAAAATCCAGGTCTCAAGGGCCACTCTGTCAAATTCAGGGCCTTTGAATTCTAGCGGTAAAATGGGCTCTGAGAAAGAAGGTCTGGACGATCTGGAAGTCGCCAAGGGACGTCGGTTGCATGCTGAACTAGGTCGGCATACCAGGAGCGCCTGGGCCAGTCTGGGGCCATGAGTATGACTGAAATGCCCTCCAGTTTGATCTTCCGTACCACTCTGGGAATGAGAGGCAGAGGGGGAAAGATGTAGGGGAGACGAAATTGCGTCCAAGATTGGACTAGGGCATCTGCTCCCAGTGATTTCGGGTCGTGAGACCAGGCCATGAAGTTGGGAACTTTGACATTGAAACGTGACGCCATGAGGTCTACATCTGGAGTTCCCCACCGGTGGCATATTTGTTGAAACACGTCCGGATGCAGGGACCACTCTCCAGAAGCTATGCCCTGACGGTTGAGGAAATCCGCTTCCCAATTGTCTACTCCTGGAATGTGTACTGCTGATAGCACCGATCCGGTTGATTCTGCCTAACAGAGAATGGGTTCTACCTCATACATTGCTTGTTGCGAGTCCCTCCTCCTTGGTGGCTGACATATGCCACCACTGTGGCATTATCAGACTGTATCCTGATGTGATAATCTGTTAGAAACCGATGGAATGCTTGTAACGCCAGAAAGATGGCCCAAATCTCTAGAAGGTTGATGGGCATGATGGACTCTGATTGAGATCATTTGCCCTGGGCCCTGTGGTGACGGTACACTGCGCCCCATCCTGTTAGGCATGCATCGGTGGTCATGACCTTCCAATGAGCTGGAAGGATTTTCCCTGTGAGAGGGAGGACGGTCTGAGCCACCAGTGAAGAGAACGTTTGGTTGCAGTTGATAGGCTGAATGTCCAGTCCAGGGAGAAAGGGCTCTTGTCCCAGGATGTGAACAGAGCCAGCTGGAGAGGTCTCAGGTGTAGTTGGGCAAAGGGAACCGCTTCCATTGCCACGACCATCCTGCCTAGTACTCTCATGGCAAACCGGAGTGAGGTGTTGAGTGAAAAAGGGTCCAGACTCCTTGGCGGAGTGCCCATGACCTGTCTTGAGGGAGAAGAACCAATCCGAGGAAGGTATTGAAAAGCATTCCCAGGAAGGTCAGAGTCTGGCTTGGAACTGGCAATGATTTTTGTAGATTGGCCAACCAACCAAGACGATGTAAAGTGTCTACTTTGATAAGGACGCTTTGTTCGCAGTCCATGAAAGTAGGAGCCTTGATGAGTAAGTCGTCCAAATATGGAAGCATGACTACTCCTCTTGAGTGGAGAATGGTCATAACCACGGTGAATACCCTGGGGGCTGTGGCGAGTCCAAAAGGGAGGGCCACAAACTGATAGTGATTCTGGTTGATTGCGAAACGGAGGAACTTTTGATGCGGCCGAGATATTGGGATGTGCAAATACGCATCCCGAATATCTATGGAGGCATCTCCTTCCCCCATGGATGATATTATGGAGCGGAGAGACTCCAATGCGAAAATGACGAACCCGAACAAACTTGTTTAGTTGTTTCAAGTCCAGGATAGGCCGGACTGAACCTCCTTTTTTGGGAACTAATTTGAGTAGAATCCTTGGAAGCGTTCATTTTGAGGGACAGGGACAATGACTCCTCTTTGTAAAAGAGAGTCGCTAGCCTGATAAAAGGCACGAGCCTTGGATGGCAGTTTTGGGGGGACGGACGGAAAAAAACGATTGGGTGATCGGGAAAGAAACTCTATATTGTAACCGGAAGACACCATTTCTCTGACCCACCTGTCGTCTGTAACAGCGAGCCAAACTTGATGATAGCGGGCAAGTCGCCCGCCTACTTGCGAGGTGTCTTCCAGGGTTAGAGAGTCATGAGGACAAAAACCTGTGGGATCTAGATCCCTTAGGTTTAGATTGTTGAGAGTGGGATTGCCAGTTTGCATTTTATTTCTGGGGAGCCTGCGATCGTTCTCTGCGTGGTGAGCGATTGCTTGGTATCTGCAATACCAAGACAGGTTATTAAACTTGGGGTTATTTAGCTTGGAAAAACGAAGGCTTAGGGGTGATCTTATAATAATGTATAAATATATGAGGGGACAGTACAGAGAACTTTCTAATGATCTCTTTACTCTTAGGCCTGAGACTGGGACAAGGGGGCATCCTCTACGTGTGGAGGAAAGAAGGTTTAATCATAATCACAGACGCGGATTCTTTACTGTAAGAGCAGTGAGACTATGGAACTCTGCCACATGATGTTGTAATGAGTGAGTCACTACTAACATTTAAGAAGGGCCTGGATGCCTTTCTTGAAAATGATAATATTACCAGTTATATATACTAGATTCTTTGATAGGGCGTTGATCCAGGGAACTAGTTTGATTGCCATATCTGGAGTCAGGAAGGAATTTTTTTCCCCAATGTGGAGCTTAGTGTTGCCACATGGTTTTTTTTTGCCTTCCTCTGGATCAACAGGTTAGGCTACGGGTTGAACTAGATGGACTCAAAGTCTTCCTTCAACCTTAAAAACTATGTTACTATGTTAGCTTGTGCCAGCCTGGATGTCGACCAACCAAACGAGTTCCGAAAGGATCGAAAACGTGTTTGTTGGCAATGATTGAAGAGCCGCTTTGGTTTGCATTGGGGGAGAGCAGTGCTCTTCCCTCCTGTAACATCAGAAATTAGTTTGTATAATTTTTCGCCAAAAAGACAGCCACACACTCTCATGAGGGACTTCTCAGAGGCTGCATCTGACTTCCACTCACATAGCCAGAGGGCACGTCTAATTCTAATGGCGTTTGACGCCGCCACTGCTGGGCAATTAGCTGTATCTAGGGCTGCGTGAAGTAGATATTCTCCAGTTACAGATATTTGTGCTGCCAGAGTTCTGGGTCAGAGTCTCTAGTGCGCAAGGCGGTATGCAGATTACCGGTCCAAGTCATGAAAGCTTTAGCCGCCCTTACCGAAGCGAAGGAGGGGGCTAATAACCTGTCACTTCAAAAACAGATTGTGCCATCTTTTCCACCTGACAGTCTGTTGCGTCCTTAATGGAAGAACTATCAGGTAGAGAAAGAAGTGTCTTTGCAGCTAAGCAAGACATAGGAGAGTCTAGCTGCGGTGGATCAGCCCAGTCTTGGGTCACGGCTAATAAAAAGGGCTAACGAGTTTATAACGCCTTACGGTTACCAAATTCTTTGTCCGCATGGGATCGATGTTTTTGGAGGATCTCCTGAAATTCAGGATGATCCGCAAAATATTTGTGCGGACGTTTTGCTCTCTTAAAAGAAACCTTATGATCCAGGACGTCACAAGGAGGGTCGGTGAAGTCCAATACTTGATTAATGGACGTGATTAAGTCCTCGACCATAGCCACGGTGTCTGAAGAGTCTAGTTCTAGGGATGCGACTAATTCCGGGTCTGAGCTTGGATCATAAAATCCATCAGACACAGGGGAAACTCGGCGGCTTTCTCAGGTTGGGGAGGTCCGAGAACTGCATGAGGAGGCTGGAGAAGGTATCTTTTGAACCCTTTTTCATCCTGGATTGGAAGTAGACAGGAAGGGCTCAAAGGTAGTCCGTTCGTGATGCGTGCTGTCGTTCTGAGTGGGCTGTGAAGGTTGGACAGTGGTTCAGGGTGTTATTATTATTATTTATTTATATAGCGCCATTAGGTTCCATGGCGCTTTACATGAGGATAGGGGAGACAATCACAATTACAATAACTCTAGACAATCAGGACATATAGGTACAGGAGAGGAGGGGACCCTGTCCACAAGGGCTCACAGTCTACGAGGGGCGGGTGGGGATACAGTAGGTTGGGGGAGTGTGAGTTACGGAGCGGTCGCCTGGGTCTCATGGCAGGTTGTAGGCTTGATGGAAAAGGTGAGTCCTTCAGGTGACACTTGAATTTTCTCAGGGTCGGAGAGTGTCTGACGTGTTGGGGCAGGGAGTTCCAGAGTATGGCAGATGCCCGGGCGAAGTCCTGAACTCGGTTGTGCGAGGAGATGAGGGGGGAGCAGAGGAGGAGTTCTTGGGAGGAACGGAGGTTGCGTGAGGATAGGTATCGGGAGACCAGGGCGGAGATGTATGGTATGGACAGGTTGTGTATCGCTTTGTATGCCATGGAAAGTGTTTTGAACTGGGATCTCTTGGAGGCGGGGAACCAGTGAAGGGCTTGGCAGAGGGGGGAGACAGGGGAGTAGCGGGGGGACAGATGGATTAGTTGGGCAGCGGAATTGAGGATAGATTGGAGAGGTGTGAGGGAGTTGGATGGGAGGCCAGTGAGAAGGAGGTTGCAGTAGTCAAGGCGGGAGATGATGAGGGCATGAATAAGTGTTTTAGTGGTGTCGTGGGTAAGGAGGGAGCGGATCCATGAGATGTTTCTAAGCTGGAGCCGGAGGGATGTGGAGATGCCTTTGATGTGAGGCTTGAAGGATAGGGAGGAATCAAGCATTACCCCGAGGCACTTGGCTTGGGAGACTGGGGGAGAAGGCTCAGTCATTGACACAGATGGGTAGGTTGGGAAGTGGGGGGGAATTTCTTGGGGGGAAGACTATGAATTCAGTTTTGTCCATGTTGAGTTTAAGGAAGCGAGCAGAGAAAAAGGATGAGATGGCAGAAAGGCATTGTGGGATTCTGGAGAGCAGGGAGGTGATGTCGGGGCCGGATAAGTAGATTTGGGTGTTGTCAGCGTAGAGGTGGTACTGGAGGCCGCGGGACTCAATGAGTTACCCTAGGCCGAGAGTGCATATGGAGAAAAGTAGTGGTCCCAGGACCAAACCTAGGCGGACTCCAACAGAAAGGGGGTAGGGCGAGGAGGAGGTGTGGGAGACACTGAAGGTCCGGTCTGCTAGGTATGAGGAGATCCAAGAGAGGGCAAGGTGGGTGATGCCGAGGGATTCCAGGATCCGGAGAAGGGAGTGGTCAACCGTGTCGAAGGCGGCGGACGGGTCGAGGAGGAGGAGGATGGAGTAGTGGCGTTTGTTCTTGGTGGCAAGTAGGTCGTTGGTGACTTTGGTCAGGGCTGTTTTGGTGGAGTGGAGGGGTCGGAAGCCGGACTGTAGGCGGTCAAAGTGGGAGCAGGAGGAGAGGTGAGAGGACAGTTCAGAGTGGACATGCTGTTCGAATAGCTTAGAGGCGAATTGGAGAAGAGGTATGGGGCGATAGTTGGCGACAGAGGTAGGGTCAAGGGAGGTTTTTTTTAAGTATGGACGTGATTAGGGCGTGTTTGAAGGCCGAGGGGAAGGCACCAGTGGTAAGTGATAGGTTGAAGAGGTGGGTGAGGGCTGGGATGAAAATGGAGGTGTGGTTGGGAATGAGGTGGGATGGGAGTGGGTCATGGGCGCTGGTGGTGAGGTGTGATTTCGACAGGAGGGAGGAGAGTTGGTCTTCAGTTATGGGGGGGAAGTGGCTAATGGAGGAGGAGGGCAGTGTAGGTGAGAGAGGGAGTTGTGGGGAAAGTGGGCCAAAGCTGTTTCTGATCTTGTCGATCTTCTCCTTGAAGAAGGTCGCAAAGTCTTCAGTGGAGATGAGGGGAGAGGTGGGAGGAGCAGGCGGGCGGAGTAAGTTGAAAGTTTTGAAGAGCTGTTTGGGGTTGGGGAACAGAGATGTTATTAGGGATGAGAAGGCTTGCTTGGCAGTAGCAAGTGCCGTCTTGAAGTCAGTGAGGGATTGTTTGAACAGAGCAAAGTGATAGGAGGTGGGGGACTTTTTCCATCTCCTCTCGGCGACCCTGGACGCCCGTCTTAGGCTTTTAGTGAGGGTCGTATGCCAGGGTTGCCTGTTAGTGCGTGGAGCGTGGAATGTGAGGGGGGCGGCTAGGTCGAGGGCGTTCATTATTGTGGTGTTGTATAGGGTGGTGGCAGTGTCTATGTCACCAGCGGAGGGTATGTCGGTGAGAGGGAGGAGGGATTCGGAGAATAAAGGAAGATCAAGATCGGTTTCGGTGAGGATGATCAAGTTTGCGGGGAGGGGGTAGCGTGGCAAGGGAAGAGAGGGCAGAGAAGGTCAAGAGATGGTGGTCAGATAGTGGGAGTTCCGAGGTTGTGAGGTTGGAGAGGGAGCAGAGGCGGGTAAAGATGAGGTCAAGCGTGTGGCCTTGTTCGTGGGTGGGAGAGGAGGACCATTGGGAGAGCCCTAGGGAAGTGGTCAGGGAAAGAAGGTTGGAGGCGGCTGAGCGGGGAGTGTCAATGGGGATATTGAAGTCGCCCATAATGATGGTGGGGATGTCAGCGGAGAGGAAGTGAAGTAGCCAGGTGGTGAAGGAGGAAGGAGGCGATGGGGGGCGGTAGATGATGGCTAGCTGGAGGTTGCAGGGTGAAAAGATTCGGACCGAGTGGGCTTCGAAGGAGGGGGCAGCGACGGAGGGGGGTGGGGGAATAGGGCTGAAGGTGCAGGAGTTGGACAAGAGTATGCCGACACCACCGCCGTGTTTGCCAGAGGGACAGGGGGTGTGGGACAGGCTGAGGCCGCCGTACGATAGTGCAGCGGGGGAGGCCGTGTCGGAGGGGGTGAGCCAGGTCTCTGTGATGCCAAGGAATGATAGTTTCTTGGAGATAAAGAGTTCGTGGATGTCTGGGAGTTTATTGCACACTGAGCGGGCATTCCAAAGTGCACTGGGTAGAACAGTGGGGGGCAGGGGTTGGGGGATTAGGTCTAAGGTTGGTGGGGTTGCGAGGGTTAGTGGTGGTGAGGTTGCGGCGGTTGGCGATGGGTCGTGGGTGTGGGGATGTGGTGGGGGGGGCCAGGATTGGGGGAGATGTCACCAGCAAGGAGGAGGAGTAGGCAGAGGGTTAGCAGGTGGGAGCAGGAGAGCTTACGGGCGTGCTTGTTTGCTGATTGAGGATTGAAAGTGAATGAATAGGTCGGAGAAGTGGGTGAGGTGGTTTGGGAGGATGGGGGATGAGACGATTTTGCAAGGCCTGGAGTAAAGTAGAGGACAGTTTCTCTATAGACTTTGACATAGATTGGGACATGAAAACTGCCCATTAAGGCGCAGTATTCGGTGCACTGGCAGGTACGGCATTGATGGGAGTTCAAGCACAGTGGTAGGAGTACAATCCTGGCAGTGTGGGGTAGTACATCCAGTAGGCAGAGTATCTCTGCAAGCCATACAAGAGGCATAGTAAGAGTTAGTTACCTTAGCAGCCCTTTTGTTTCTTTTTTTTTTTTTAAACCATTAAATTTTTATTAATAGTATAACAAATCCAAATAAACCTTCAAACAAGGCAATACAGAAAGGGGGAAGAAGAGGAAGGGGGGACAAGAAAGGTGACCAGAGGCCAACACATGCAATAGAATATGTCATTCCAAATAAGCAAAATAATACAAAACAACTCCAGGTAAAGCAGTGTCAATGCAAGAGATATGCGGGGATGTCAGAAGCTAGGGATGAAGAGGTCCAGGGATCCCACCACGAAAGGATCCTATTCTTTTTGGACAGGGAGGAAGTGGTGAGAGACTCATAGCAAAAGTGGAGGTTTAGTTTATTGACCAATTCAGACCTAGAGGGAGCAGTGGGGGCCTTCCAATGTGCTGCTATGCATTGTCTGGCAGCAACCAGAATATTAGAGATAATAGGCCGCAGAGGCGAAGGGTGATCCACCATGGAAATGCCCAGGAGGGCCAGTGGGCTCGTCAGGGTGATGGGGAGGTAGGTCACCTCAATCAGAACTGATTCAACCTGACGCCAAAAGGCATTAATGAGGGGGCATTCCCACCAGACATGTGCCAGAGTACCCGATGAGCCGCATCCCTTCCAGCAGGAGGAGGAGGAAGCTAGATTGAGTTTGGCCAGACGAGCCGGAGTCATGTACCACTGTAAGAGGATCTTCTTAGCCTGCTCCATGTGACCCACGCACAAGGAAAATTTCGAAGGATGGGATAAGGCAAAAGACCAATCATCCGCCGAAGCGGAGAAAGAGAGAAGGGATTCCCATGAATCCATACAGGGGAGTCTAGGCTGGACCCCATGGAGCAGCAAGGAGTTATACAGAACTGACACCCCATGTGAAATAATGGTATTGGGTTTAAAAAATCTCTGACCCGGGGAGTCGGCAATAATCGGGGGATCCCTAAAGATAAGCATGTTACGGAGAAGGCTATGGAATTGTATATATGAGAAAAATGCTGAGTCCGGGAGAGAAAAAACGGGACTTTGAAGGGAAGCATGCCAGAGGGACTTAAAAGATAAACGATATACATTATTCCGGAGCGCTTCCAAGGAATAAACATGGTCAATGACCTCCCTCAGGGCGTCAAGAGAAATATAACGGCCATATGAGGGAAAACAGCCGGACAAACAATTGCCCAGAGTTTAGTTGCGGCAGACATGGTAAGTAAAGTACCCCCAGGTGTGCTGCCCCGCAGGAGGGACGCCTCCAGTGGACGCCTGAGGGAGCCCTTTGGGGCAAAATACGCCTCAATCTGAAGCCAAGGAATGTTAGAGCCAACATCCCACCATAGTTTAAGGGGCTCTAAAACGACCGCCCTAAAATAAGCCACCAGCTTAGGGACACCCATACCCCCCTAGAATAAGGGAGCACCATCCACCTCTTCTTAATCCTATGCGGTTTGCCACCCCAGAAAAAGGAATCTATAATGGATTGAAAAAGAGAAAGTCGCCTAGCAGGAATGTATAGAGGTAGGCATCTGAAGAGGTAAATTAGCTTGGGTAGTAGCATCATCTTAACCGCTTGTATGCATGCCATCCATGAAAGGGGGGACTCAGAGAACTTCCCAATATCGGCCCTAAGGTCCGCAGCAAGAGCCTCACAATTTAGGCGCACCAAGTCAGCCAGACGTGTCAATTTAATCCCTAGGTAGGTAAAGCCCAGGGGCGACCAAAGAAACTGGTAAGTGGATTGGATATACCGTTGAAGAGATAGGGGGAGAAAAAGGGTGAAAAGAGTGGATTTAGATAGATTGAGCTAATAGAATGAGGCAGCAGAAAAGTCCTGCAGGAGACAGGAAATCGCAGACAAGGAGCGCTGTGGATCAGTACAGGTAAAGACCGCATCGTCCGCATACAGACTAATCTTATATTCAATAGAGCCTACCTGAATCCCCTTAATATTCGGGGAATGTCGAACGATGGCGGCAAGAGGCTCCATGACCAGCGCGAAGATTAGCGGGGAGGGGGGGCAGCCCTGCTGTGTACCATTAGAAATGGAGAAGGTCTGGGAATGAAAACTAGAGGCACGGACTAAGGCACTCGGATTGGAGTATAAAGCCATAATGGCGTGAGAAATAAGGCCAGCAAGACCAAATTTGTCCAGTGTCTTCTCCAGATAGCCCCAGTGCACCCTATCAAACGCTTTTTCTGCGTCGAGTGAAAGGGATGCACTGGGAAGGTGCCCCCTCTCCACCACATCCAGGAGATCAATCAAGCGCCTCGTACCATCCCTCGTTTGCCTACCTAACACAAACCCCACCTGGTCAGGATGTATAAGGGAAGGCAGAACAGAAAAGAGGCGGTTGGCCCATAATTTGGCATAAATTTTTACATCTACATTAAGCAGGGCAATGGGGCGGAAGTTAGATGGGGAAGTGGGAGGCTTGCCTGGTTTGGGGAGGGTGGCCACAGAGGCCTCCAGACCCTCTCGCTTAATAGAGCCAGAGTGGGCCCAGAACTTAAAAAGGCGCAAGAGATATGGACCCAGGATAGGAAGAAAATGAGCATAATAAGGAAAAGAAAACCCATCAGGGCCAGGAGCTGAAGACTTTTTCGCATCCCTAACAATTTGAGAGATTTCGGAAAGTAAGATCGGAGAGTTTAGAGAAGAGAGTTGGGCTGGAGAGACTTTCGGAAGGTTAGCCCTTTCCAGGAAAGCAGAAATACAGGCAGGGGTAGGCTGGGGCACCGATGGGTCATCCCGGAGATTATAAAGGTCAGAGTAATAAGACGCAAACTCATTGGCAATATGAATGGGGTTATATACTTTCGATGAGTCTGACTTGGTAATAAGGGGATTCTAGACTAAGTCTCCCTCCTCTTGACACGCCTGGCCAACAGCGCCCGCACGATCCCCCATGGAATAAAAGGTTGCCATAGACTTCCGAAGGGCATTTGCCGTGGTGCGAAGAAATAGCTGCTGGACCTTCAGACGTGCCTTGTTAAGCTCTGAGAGAAGAGATGCAAAAGGAGAGTGCTTGTGCTGGGCTTCCAAAATTGCAACCCCAGACAAAGCGTCCCTCAAGGCCTGAGTATATTTAAGTTTATTGATGGCAGCAACTTTAAGCAGGTGGCCCCGCAACGCTGCCTTGTGAGTGAACCAGAGCGTATCAGGCTGTACCTCCGGTAAATCATTAAAGCGAAAGAACTCCTTAAGGAAGGACTCCAAAAGGGATTCGTTGGACTGATCGGTGAGAATCTGGGTGTTTAAGCGCCAGCGCGAGGGTGGGTTAAGAGCTAAGGGGTCTTCAAGGGAGACTGTAACTGAAGCATGGTCTGTCCAAGACATATTACCTATTGAAGCTGCAGTGCAGTGAGGGAGAGCCACATCGTCAACCAGGATATAATCAATCCTGCTATAGGTCGCATGCCTAGAAGACATATACGTGTAGTCTCTCTCACCACAATGGAGGTACCGCCAGATGTCGTGAAGACCATGGGAATGGACAAGAGGACCAGCCTCCCCCCTTGAAGTCGAGGGAGCGGAGCAGTCTAACAATCTTAACATGTGGACGGTAAAGTCTCCTGCAATTAATTTATGTCCATGTTGGACGTCTCCAATGGACTGTAAAAAGGATTTAAAAAATTTAAGTTGGCCGGTATTGGGACCATATACCGAGGCTATAGTATAAGGAGCATTATTAATGGTGCAAAGAATTATCAACGATCTACCCGAGGGGTTTGGAATTGCTCGGACCAGATGAAAGGCCACATCCCTACTGACAAAGACAGCGACTCCGGCTTTTTTCGTGTCTCCTCCTGCAAAGAAGCGATGTGGGTACATATCAGATTTCATTCTGACAGTGTCCTGCTCCAGAAGATTGGTCTCCTGGAGACATACTATCTGATGTCTCAACTCACAGAGCTGGCGCCAAACCATGGCTCTCCTGCATGGAGAATTGAGCCTGTTAACACTATGAGAGGATAGAGTAATACACATGGTGGGTCATAGAGGATTAAAGGCAACAACATAACAGAATGAACATGCAATGTCAGTGATGACATAGAAGAGTTAGCCTCCTGGAACAACCTGTGGGAAGAAGAAAGGGAAAGAAGGGGAGAACAGACAAAACTAACAGACAAAATACAAAAACACAATGTCCATTCAGACAAAAAGTCTGAATCCACAGGTGACAAAAAAGGTCACCAAGGGGCCTAAGGCTGACAAGTCAGCAAATCCGCGGAACAACAGTCCACAGAAGACAAAAAGGCAATGCCACAAATCTTCTGAAGAGCAAAAAAGGCGAAAAAGAAAGGGTCCGACCAGGAACCAGCTGAGATGAAGTCCCTTCAAGTAGTTTCCCATTCAGGATCAATGTGATGGTCAGCAGCTTTCAGGGCGTCCGATTCAGGATGATGTGAGTCCTTTGAGGCAGGGGATCCTGAGGAGAGGAGACCCCAGCGAGTGAGAGTCTTAGCAGCCTGACGAGGAGTGAGGCAAGTTGTGAAGGAGCCATCCTTCTTGATGAGGAGTCTTGTGGGGTAATACCCCCAGCAGTACGGGATCTCCTTATCCCTCAAAACAGCTGTGTACAGAGCAAAGGCACGGCGCAATGACAAAGTGCCCGGGGAGAGATCCGGGAAAACTTTAATGCATGCAAACTTCTCAGGCAGCAAAGGGGAGCCCCGGAGAATATATAGAAACTCCTCTTTTAGCTTGCAAAAATGAATACGAGCGAGTACATCCCTAGGAACAGAGGAAGCAAGTCCATGCGGCTTATGCAGGCGATGGATCCGGTCAATCACAAGGAGCTTTTTGTCAGTTTGGGGGAGGACCGCCATGATAAATTCCTGCAGGAAAGCTCTCAGGTCCGGGGCTGAGACCGACTCCTCCACCCCCCCGCAACTTGACATTATTTCTCCTGGATCTGTCTTCCAGATCCAGGGTTTTTGAGTGGGTCTTGTGAGCCCGCGTATCCAGGGTCTCATGTGCATCCCAGAGGCTGTTATGCGACGCCACCAGTTCCGCCATCTTCCTCTCCAGGTGGTCTGTGCGCCCTCCCAGCTCCTCCACCTCAGTCTTAAGGGATGCCATCATAGAGCGCATGTCTTCCTGTAAGGAAGATCGCAGTTCCCCCAGCATAGTTCTAAGGAGAGACGGAGTAACCAGGGCTTCAGTGACTTCAGTGTCGGCGCTGCCGGAGGTAACGGGAGGGGGGCCTCGCCGTGCAGCGCGTGCAGCTCTGGGAGACTGCGGCGCCATTTTGTCTTCCTGGGACAAGTGTGGAGGGGGGACAAAGAAGTCCGGAATGCGCCGGGCTGGATCGCGGGACCCCGCTCTACTTTTTCCCATGTGCTCACCAGAAGTCCAGGAACCGGAGCAGGGCAGAATGGATCCACAGGAGAGCGAAGAGACCGCGCTATTAGCCGCTTTATCAGGATCCTGGTCGGAGCTCCAGCAACGTGCGTCCTACACCATCAGAGGTTAGGACACGCCGCCCTTTTGTTTCTTGAGCCCGACATGGTTAGATCTTAGTTAATGCTGCCCTGTGCCTATACTGCTCCTTGTGTATAGATATACAGAGGAAGCAGGGAAAACAAAGTGCTGCAGCAGAGAATATATCACTGCTGGCTTCTTACCACCTTATGTCCACACCAGTGGTGAAAAAACTGAAGCCCAACGATCCTGTGTCCTGCAGTGAAACTGTAGATCCTGTCAGAGCTGTGTCCGATAGTAGTCCTGCAGACTCAGCGCGGTCCCTTGCAATGGCGCCGCCAGAGTACCGCAAACTGCTGTAATGGTGCTGGCGGAGTGAGAAGGGGGCGGAGCAGTCTGCAAAAAAGGCGCGTGGTAACATCTCGCGATAGGCGAGAAGCGCCGAAAAAGATTGTCTCGCCCCTCTCTGTGATGTAGCCAGGCATCGCGTGACGTCATCCGGAGGGCGGGCACGAGTTGGAGATAGGTGGTATCATCAGCGCTAGGACTGAAGCCAGGGTCTAACGTGATATGCATGCAGGTCCCGGAATAGAGGGGAGCCAGTGCGGAGGTCCGGGAACCACACCGGATCCGCGATCAGGGCAGGGGGCTGGATCCATAGTGAGTCTGGGGAAATTGCGCCCATAGTCCATTGATCCTATAGCAGGAGCAGCCCTGGTAGGGAGCCCTATGCCAGAGGAATCTGCGGGGCCCGGCAGCAGAGCTGTGGAGGGTACCTGCACATGATGTCTCGACCCAAGTTACCATATAGGGTAGATTGGGGAGGGTGACTGTTGGTCTCGTGTTTCCTGGTCGAGATATGTCCTGATCCTGCAACCCAGAGTCTCAACTATGGGATTGGGGAGGGTAGCCGGGCAGTCTTGGTACATCTCAACTTGGACCCAAATCTCCAACTATGGGGAGCAGAGTAAGAAGTATGGCATATGTTGGGGTATCTCAACCTCGACCCAGCTCCACAACTGTGGGGAGCCGAGGAAGGAGTATGCCAGGGGCCTTCTAGGTTCCAAAGACCCGTCATTTGAATCCTCTTCGTGAAAAAAGATTATTAAAATTAACCCCTTCCCGACCTATGACGTAGGAGGACTCGTGGAGCTCACATCGAAGCCCTGACATCTCAGCTGAAATCATCAGCTGAGATGCCAGGGTAACAGCAACGATTGGATCTGGGATCCGATCGGCACTGTTAACCACTTGGATCCCGCTGTCAATCACTGACAGCGGGATCCAAGGCGGCCGCGGCGGGGGACGCGGTTCCCCACCTGCTCCGGAGACCCCGTGATAGTATTGCAGGATCTCTGGCACTCACGTGACAGCCCGGGGTCCTGGCTAGACCCTGGATGCTGTCACTGAGCAGTTCCATGTTGTGGTTGGCAGGCGCTGCCAACCAAAACAGTTCCGCGATTCTGAGAGATAAAGATGAGTTGCAGATTATCTGTATTTCCCAGAAGAGATCGGACTGTGCAGCAAGGTGCCTCTTAAAGAGGCAGTGTAAAAATAAGAATGAATATAAAAATAAAGTTTTTAAAAACCTGTAAAAAAAAAAATATATACAAGTTCAAATCACCCCCCTTTTGCCCCAATAACAATAAAAGTATTTAAAAAAAAAAAAAAAAAAAGAAAAAAAAATACACGTTTGGTATCACCGCGTTCAGAATCGCCTGATCTATCATCGTGTTAAATCCGTTAATGAGAGCCTTTAACTCTGTAACAGAAAAAATGGTCCAAACGCCAAAATTCCGTTTTTTAGGTCGCTGCAAAATTGCTATAAAATGCAATAACGGGCGATCAAAACTGCGGATACCCCCAAACATGGTATCATTAGAAACGTTAGCTCAAGACGCAAAAAAGTAAGCCATCACACAGCCCCAGATATCGAAAAATGAGGGCGCTACGGGTCACAGAACATGGCGCAAAAAGTCTGTTTTTTTTCCCAAAATTTCTGAATTTTTTTTCACCACCTAGATACCAGTAAAGGTATACATGTTGGGTGTCTACGAACTCGTACCGAACCGAGGCATCACCCAGTCACGTCGGTTTTACCATATAGTGAACATAGCGACTGGGCTACCCAAAAAACAAATGTGTTATTGCACTTTTTTTTGCAATTTCACTGTATTTAGAATTTTTTTTGCAATATCCCTTTACACGATATCGTAAAATAAATTATTGCATATGAAAGTACAACTCGTCCCGCAAAAAACAAGCCATCATATGTCTATATTGACGGAAAAATAAAAAAGTTATGGCTCTTGGAAGCAGGGGAGCAAAAAACGAAAATGAAAAACGAAAAATTCCCGGGTCATGAAGGGGTTAATAAAAAATTGTATAAAAATTAAAAACAATAAAAAGTATGTCTGCCTCCTAACGACACTAAGCAAAACTGGTGAGGCAAGTGCCTGCTCATAGGGTGTATACTGCAGAAGAGGAGCCACTGTGTATCTTTTTCAGATATTGCTTAGTGTCGCCTCCTAGTGGACAGCAGCATAACACCCACGGTCCTGCGTCCCCCTAATGGGGTGAAGGAGAAAACAGTTTATTAGAAATAAAAACATAAACACGTATCTGGACTCCATCTTTATTACTCCCTCATACCCATCCTCGATCCTCTGTGACATCTTCATAATTGGAGGCTGTGGTGAAGAACATAATGTCCTGTCACCACAGCCTCCAAATGCTGAATGAATGAATGAGCCACGAGCTTTGGCCCGATAAGCGGCGATTCCTCAGGTCACCACTATGGTAAGCAGCCACCATGGTTACCTAATTGGTGACCTCAACGACTCACTACTTATTGGACCAGGTTTGCGGTGAGTAAATTGGGCAGTCAGCAGATGCGATTGTCATAGCAATCGCGTCACCTGACCAGATCGGGTCATCTAATCTGAATTGATTACTATGGTGACCATATCATATGGCAATCGCATCAGCTGATCACCCACGTCACTCACCGCCAGCTCTGCTCTGATAAGCAGTACCATTACTTGAGCCTCGGGGGACCTCAGGAGTCACCGCTTATCGGACCGGAGCTGGCGGCTCATTCATTCAGTGTATGGAAGCTGTGATGACAGGTGACATTCACCGCAGCCTCCAATCAAGAAGACTTTGCAAAGGATCGAAGATGGGTATGAAAGAGTAATAAAAATTTAGTCCAGATATGTGTTTGTGATTTTATTTTTAGTAAAATGTTTTCTCTCTGTGTTGTGTCTTCTTTACTATTACTTGAAATTGTTAAAAGCTGGGTCTAAGGGGCCTTTCACACTTGTGTTTTTTTCCTGATTTGGAAGATCAGGAAAAAACATGATTCTTACAGGATTCATTTTTTTGCCCATTCTCTTTAATGATTTAAGGAGAAAACATGAAGCAACAAGATTCTACCTGACAAAATTAAAGTGAAAGGGCAAAATACTGTAAGAATCGGGTTTTTCCTGATCTTCCAAATCAAGAAAAAACCACAAGTGTGAAAGGCCCCTAACATAGAACATAAGAATTTCAGGCTTAATGCCAGCTGGCAATACAAAGCTGGCATTAACCCTATCACCCAGTTTGCCACCGCGTCACACAGCAACTGGAAGAGGCGGGTAAAGCTCCAGGAATTGGTGCTTCTTATGAATGCGACAATTTCTTGACCAGCTGATGGGCTCTTACCAAGCTGAGAATACCAGCCAGCCCAGCTGCCTAATATTACCTTGGCTGGCAATTAAAAATGGGGCACAGACCACACATTTTTTTTTGACAGCCAAGGTAAAAATAGGCAGCTGAGGGTGGCAGCCAGCAGCTGTCTGCATAATCAATGCAGAGGATGAAAAATACAGCGAGACCTGTTGTTTTTTGTATCAAATCCCGAGACTTCCATCCCGAACCTTCTGAAGGAGTTGGAGATATACTCTGGTATCTCTAATTTTAAAATTAAACAAAGTCTGAGGCCCTTAACATTACTCTTCCTCCCCGACTTGTGGACCACCTAAAAGACACCTTTGGATTCCGTTGGTCAACACGAGCCATAGGTTATCTAGGTATAGAGATCACAACTGAGGTTCGGGAGCTTTATCGGGCTAACTTTCCTTCCCTTCTCGCCTCAATACGAGCAGACTGCAATAGGTGGGCAAAATTAACATTCACATGGATGGGCAGATGTCAGCTATTCAAGATGACTATTCTACCTAAGATTTTGTACTATCTACAAGCCCTTTCTAGTAGGATTCCATTCTCCTTCTTTAAATCTATATCCCAAATCCAAACAACCTTCATCTGGAATAATAAGAACACTCATGTGAAGAAATCGATCTTGTTTAGAACAAAAAAGGAGGGGGGAGTGAGGTTACCTGACATCAGACTATACCACCTGGCGAGTCACCTCGCACGAGTAATAGATTGGTGTAGAAATAACAAACATAAAATTTGGGTTCAGATTGAACAGAGTTTTACCCCATTTCTCCTGTGAACTTTACCTTGGGTGACGGAGGGATTAGGGGGAGGTCTGTATGATCACCCAACCATTGGGTCTACGTTATCTACATGCGGACATAAGTTGATAGGAGATGATTCCTCCTAACTCGATCCTCACCCCAATACTCAGTCACCCGAACTTTAAACCAAGTGTTACGGATCCAATTTTTGGCTTCTGGATAGCAGTGGGCATTGATAGAGTGGAAAGCTGGGAGGGTGGAGATACCTGGCCATCTCTTGAATTTCTGGGCTCCACTTTGACTCCTAATCCCCTAGGATTCTGGAGAGGTGTGCAACTTAATCATTACTTTCATAGCCTTCTGCCGAAGACAGAGTTTTGTAGATCTAAAACGATTTTCAAAACGTTCTGTCAAGGTTTTGAAACGTGTAGGCATGCCCTTTCTAGAGCCTATGCGTTATTGGTTTCTCCCCTGGACTTGCCAACACCTCCATTTATGTTGCAATGGGAAACAGACTTAGGACTGACACTCAGACTAGCACATACCACCTCAATCAGCTTGTGACTCCAGGAGGCAAATTATAAAATACTTTCCCTTGCGCTTACATAAAATTTTTCCCTCTACTGACCCAGTGTGCTGGAGGTGTGGTGAGGCTGAGAGCAATTTTTGCACATCTTCTGGGAATGCAGAATCTTGGGACTCTTTTGGTCCAAGGTTAGCGAGATTATTCAAATTGTACAAACTATGATGGGGAGATGGGCCCAGATCTGTTTATGCTCCATCACTGTGAGATTCCCACTGGTAGATATAAACATTATTTGCTGAGGTTCTTGGTAATAGTGGCTCGAGCGTGTATTCCACTCTTATGGAGGACGGCGACATGCTCTTCAATCTCGATGTGGATCTTGAAAATCAACGACCTCATGCACATGGAGGATTCAAACCTCTGCAGTCCATGACACTTACAAGAGGTTTAGGAATACGTGGTTTAGTTGGCTTGAGTTTATAGACATATAGGTTGAGCTAAGGACTGTGATACTCTGCTGGTTGAGAGGTAGTTCCTTTCCTACCCCCCCCCCCCCCCCTTTTCTCTTCTTTTTTTTCTTCCCTCTCTTTTTCCCAATTCTTATTCCTTCTGCCTTAATTTATTTTTTTATTCTTATATTTTTTTTATCGGCTCCTGTTGTGTTCTCGGAGTAAGCTATCGGGTGTCTCCGCATTACAAATATAAGCTGTATGTATATATTAGATTCACTTGAGGTTTTTGTAATGCCCGATATAGGGAAGACCTGAATGTTACATTGACAATGATTAGACATGTTGTTCGATTGTATCAGATTGTTTCTTCTCTTAATGTTAAATTCTATAAATAAAGAATTAAAAAAAATAAATAAAAATACAGCGAAGTCCTGCACATTTTTTTTCTCCATTATTCATTTATTTTATGTCAGGTTACACAGCCGGCATCACACAGCAGGGGATCCCACGGTGACCCGCCATGTTGTTTGATGCAGATTTTGAGAATCTGCATATCTAACCTGAAGCCAGCAAAGTCTATGTGAGTTCAGGAGTGCTGTGCCAATGTTTTTTTTTTTAATTACGGATTTGGTGCAGATTTTAATGCAGAAAAAACTAATTCAAGCCACATGTGGAAACAAAATAGCAACATGGGCAATAGCACTCATGACCTGTCCTACACTTTGCTGGCCTCAGCATAGACATGCAGATTCTCAATCTGCGTAAAAAAAAGTCAAGCATTGCACTGTTGGCACAGGACCTATAAGAGACCAGGGAGAGTCACAGTTGAGGTGAAAGGGCTCAAGGATTCTTCTTGACCCCTGGCTACTTCACAGAGACTTCTAGGGCAGGGGTGGCCAACTACAGTCCTCAAGGTCTGAAAACAGTGCACGTATTCAGGATATCCTTAGCATTGTACAGGTGCTAATTTAATCACCTGCACAGGTGATGGATGATTCCAGCACCTTGTGCAATGCTAGGGAAATCCTGAAAACATGCCCTCTTTAATCACAACCATATATTTTATAATCACTACTATATTTTTTTATATATTTCATATCCATTCATTCATATATAATGAACATATTCTTCTGGTATACAGGATGGTGTTAGAATGTAATGTTGAATAACCACCAACCTTTCTAACCTAATTGAGATGCAGTGTTAATCCTAATTAGGAAAAGAGAATAAAAAAACACCCCTTTGAAGTCTCAGTAGCAACTAGTCCATAAAGATAGTGCTCTTTTAAAATTTCTACAAGTGCATATTATACCTAATGAAGGCCATTGCTGGCAGAAATGCGTTGATTGTTGTTAGGGGGACTGGCTATTCTCCTCATGGAGAGGAATCTGACTGACTGCATAAGGAGGGACATAAGCAAATAAGGAGATTTATAGCCGCAATGCTCCTAAAACTCTAATGCCACCCAATAAGGGTAGCAATCCTCAAAGTCATAATCGACTCTTTAACAAGCCTTTTAATGTGGTTTAGGATTTGTGCCATAAGTCTCCTTGCCAGCTTATCTGTCTCCTTATACCGGCAGGCAGATTCCTCTCCATGAGGAGAATAGCTAGTCTCCTAGACCTCGTCTTAGCCTCTCATACAGCCAGATCAGAATTCCCACACACTGCACTGATGAGGGGCAATCACCCCGAAATGCAGCATCTGCAGTTTGGTGTTCTGATATGGCACAAATCCTAAGTCATATTAAAAGGCTTGTTAAAGAGTCGATTATGACCTTAAAGATTGCTACCCTTATTGGGTGGCATTAGAGTTTTTCACTTCCTCATTGAAGTGACAATTTGTTTGTTGTTAGTAAAGTGTCCCAATAAATTTAATATTGAGAAAAATATCTCTTCTCTAGCCATCCTTATCATCTGGAAGCGCCGAAAAGGTAATTCTTCTACCTACTACGGTAAGTAATTTAGTCGTTACCGAAAATGGAATGAGGCATACCAAAAGAGCATAGTACCTACAGTCAAATATGGTGTAGGCTGAAAGATGCTTTGGAGTTATTTTGCTGCTTCTGGCACTAGGTGCCTTAACTGTGTGAAACGTATCATTAAATCTGAAGATTACCAAAGGATTTTATGTTGCAATGTAGGAGTAAATGTCAGAAAGCTGGGTTTGGATCCCAGATATTGGACTTGCAATCGGACAATGACCCCAAACATATTTCAAGAGAACCTGTTAACAGGTTTTTCCCATATAAACTGCAGCCACCACCAGTAAGTTCATATATAGAGCATTCTAGAATGTTTTATACAAGTCCTCACACTGATCTGTATAAGATAAATAATACTTTTTATTATACTCACCATTCAGTGAGGCCTGGTCCAATGGGCGTCACTGGTCTTGATCCTCCTTCCCTGCTTCGTATTGATGCTGTGTCCTTTGTCATCTACACATTGTCCTCCATTGCGCTCCTTCGTACCTCTTTCTGCCCTGCCAAGAGCAAAGTCTTATAGTGTGCATACGCGGGCGTTCTTTGACCTTACCCTGCGCATTACAGTACTTGGCTCTGTTCTCAGCCAGACAAGAGAGAAGTGCACCTTGTAGGTGAGTATAATAAAAGATCTTTTTTTATGTTATACAGATCAGCTTGGGGACATATATACAGCATTCTAGAATAATGTATACAAGTGCTTACTGGTTTCCTTTCAAGAAGCACCCAGAAATGGATGGAAACAACTGGAGAGTTCTTAAGTGACCAACAATGAGTCCGGCTCTTAATCCCATTGAACACCTGTGGAAAAATCTTACAATTACTGTTGGGAGAAGGCGCCTTCAAATAAGAGAGATCTGGAGCAGTTTGCAAAAGAAGAGTGGTCCAAAATTCCAGATGAGGTGTAAGAAACTTGTTGATGGTTATAGGAAGTGGTTGATTGCTGTTAGTTATTCCAAAGGGTGTGCAACTACATATTAAGTTGAGGGTGCCAATAATTTTTAAACGGCCTATTTTTGGAGTTGTGTGTGTAATTATGTCCAATTTGACTTTTTATTTATTTTTTGTGTTGCTCCAATACACACAATGGAAATAAATGTATACAACAACAAGTGTAATTGCAATAATTTTCTGGAACAATTTCAAGGGGGCAAACACTTGTGATGTGACAACCAGCTATGTTGTAAATGACCGGTATGTATTGCACAGGCGAGGGTCTGTTGCAATGTAATTATTGAATGTTTTTTTTGAGACTTATTGTTCCATGAAGCTTTTAGTATATACAGGGCCAGTTTCACAGGATGGTCACAAGTGATGGCAGGGATTGACCATTCACATACCTCCCTATGGGTGTGTCTCAACAGATATCAGATGACTAGTTCTGGGTCACATGGTTAGTCTCCCAGGTCCTGCAAGTGTGCTGGACATGCTGAGACGTCCATGTGTGTTTGGAGCGTGCCCAGAGCCCCAGACAAAGAGAGGGACCTGAAATCCCTCTGTAAAGACTGACCAATGCCAGTGGATACTGTGTATGGACAATGTTTATGTTGCTGTAGAGCCTGAAGAAAGGTTCAAGCTTGTTTATTCTGTACGGTTTATGGAGGATGAATAAACAGAATGAGCTTTTAAGTGAAATAAATAGAATTATGGGGTTCTATTTATTTCACTTTTAAGGGCGAGTCTCTCAGCCAGAGAGGCATTTTTACACGGAGGTCCTCAGGGGTTTCCTAGCAGCACACGGGAACTCAGTAGTACACGAGGTCACTACTGCGTTTCCGTTAATACTTTTACGGCCAGCTCCAGCGTTATCCTCTATATAATTTAGAATGAGCTTTTAAATGGAGAATGTTTTCATTTCACTGCCTCGAAGACCAGCAAAGCCAGTGAGTACCCCATTATAGTGACTGATATATAAAGTGTTTACCACACACTGGATATACCAGGATGGAGGACATATATACCTGGAAGGGGCCCAGGATAGGGACATTATTACAGGAAGAGGGACATTACTATATACTGGTGGGGAGGGCAACACATATGTATTTGTTGGGTTTAGAATGCTACATGGGCCCACATTTCTGAAAAACATAGCACGAAGTACACAAAAACCCAGTGAACACGAATTAGAAAAAAATATCAACAAACTTGTAAGTGTAAAAAGCATTTATTAAATATATAGTGGACTAACAATCTGATAAATACAGATTAGAAATGGATCAAGAAAGGATGGAAAAGAGAGAATGAGACACGTCAGTGCAGGCATACTACAAAAATGAACACAAGGATAAGAAACCATTACAACGAATTACCATATACAGCAGTCCTGAATGATTCAAGTGATACAATGTACACAACTGGTATAAAAAACACAATCCCATAAAAAATAAAGATTAATGGGGTTAGACTCCAATTGTTAGTAACAGGGGCAACTAAATAGGATACATGTAAGTTAAATACAAAGCACAGTTAAATAAATACATCAAAGCAGCAGCCCTGATGACAAAGGGAATATGTGATGTAAATCGAGACCAGTGAATACCAGAAAAAAGACTAAAGGCCCAGTCACACATAATGATATAGTTAGCGAGATTGTTGTAACTGTGACGTTACAACGATCTCTCCAGCGATGTCGTTATGTGTGACATCTAGCAGCGATCAGGCCCCTGCTGTGAGGTCGCTGATCGCTGCAAAGTGCTCTGGGTCATTTTTTGATCGTTGGTCTCCCGCTAGTCAGCACGCATCGCTGCGTGTGACAGGGAGAAACCAGCGATCAGTGACCTCACAGGCTAGTAACTATGATAAACAGCGGGTATCCAGGCAGCGCGCAATGCCTTGATACCCGGTGTTTATCATAGTTATCAGCGTCCTCCATGCTTACAGGCAGCGCTAAGCAGGGAGGACGATGGTAACATTGTCTTCAGCGATGTGGGAGGTGGCTCCCAGGTCCCTGATCGCTGGGGAGAACCGCCTTGACAGCTTTCCAGCGACCACGTAACGACGCTCCCGCGATCCCGGCAGGTCGTTATCGCTGTCAGGATCGCTGGAGCGTCGTTGTGTGACAGGGCCTTAAGATAGCACAATTAGTTACAAAGGGACTGCTGAGGTGACACAATCAAAACTTCTTACCCATATCAGAGACAGAAATGACACCTGCACCTAACGTGTAAGGCCCCAACAAGTGTTTCCTGTCTGCTTCCTAAGGGGGCTGTGGGCTCATATATCTGATTAACACGCAAGAGGTGTGGGTGGGGTTTACCAGATCCAGATCTTGTACCGAAGCCCGTAAGATTCTGGTTACACCACTGGCTGACAGAGTCCATTTATACAATCAGTGTGTTCTTTATGGTTGTATATTATGGAAATCAGGGGTCACGAAGTGTTTCACCCTAATCAGTTCATGGATGCACTACACAGTACTCCTAAAGGGACCATCCCATTAAATTGTGCACTATCATCAAAACAATCTCACACTTTGTTCTTCATTTCGCAGACTTAGGTATCAGAAATAGATAGCAAAGTTCCATTTAATGGCAATAAATAGAATAGGCTGTATTTCAATATCCAACTTTATTAGACAAATATTTTGTATCTCAGCATGTTAGTGCACTATATTCCAGTATGTATCACTTTAGATTTCTTTCTTTCTATTTTTTTTTTTAAACACTACTGCACCTTTACCTTCTATATAAGACTTTTTTTACATGCTTTCTATCCAGCAATCAATCCACTGTGCTTATTACTTCTAAAATCCTTTGAGCTTTTTTTTTTTCGGCAAGGAGGTTGTTTCATTCACTGACAGAACTTCCAACACATATTGAAATACCCAATGTAGTAAGAAGCAACCCAAGAACAGCTCCTACGAAAAATAGCAAAAAGGAACATCACCTACTATGAGAATTAAAATATACAATATAATCATTGCACCAAACTGAAATTCAAAACACTAATTTTTCTGGATGAGGAAAATCTTCTAATAGTACATGTTTCCCTTAAAGGCTCCCATACCAACCATTTTCAGATGTAACGAATGACCATTTGATATGCAAGTGATCCCCCCCTTGACTATCATCATACAAGTAAAACAGGGATTTTTGTGTACTCATCGTAAAATCCTTTTCTCCTAGCTCATCATTGGGGGACACAGGACCGTGGGTGTATGCTTTTCTGCCACTAGGAGGCGACACTAAGCAAAGCTTAAAATAGAGCCCTCCTTCCTGCAGTATACACCCGAGGGTGGGCGTAGCTATTCAGTTTAGTACTAAAGCAGTAGGAGAGCTGGTAATAAGGTACGAATGGTGTAAGGTACAATGCTGTGCTTGTTAGGTATGCTTTGCATATAGCGGTGTGCTTTTAAAGCGTTAAGGGTGGGTGCTGTGTCCCCCAATGATGAGCTAGGAGAAAAGGATTTTACGGTGAGTACACAAAAATCCCTGTTTCTCCTTCGCATCATTGGGGGACACAGGACCGTGGGACGTCCCAAAGCAGTCCCTGGGTGGGGATCTAGCAGTGGTGGTCGGGCATCGTGCGCTGTTTACAGATGCGCGACCGCTGCCTGTAAGAATTTCCTGCCTAGTCTTGCATCTGCAGAGGCCTGGGTGTGGATGTTGTAGTGTTTGGTGAATGTATGTAGGCTGGCCCAGGTTGCAGCTTTGCAGACCTGAGCTGCCAAAGCTTGGTGGCGAATGGCCCATGAGGCGCCCACTGACCGGGTCGAGTGTGCCTTAATACCTTCCGGGATTGGCATTCCCTTGATGCAGTAGGCTTCCTGGATTGTGGAGCAGATCCATCGTGCCAACGTGGATCTGGACGCAGCCATTCCCTTTCTAGGACCCTTGGGAATGACGAACAGCTTTTCTGTTTTGCGGAAAGGGGCTGTTCGGGAGATGTAATGTCTGAGAGCCCTCACCAGGTCCAGGGTATGGAGCTGCTTTTCGATCCGGTGTATTGGAGTTGGGCAGAGGAACGGGAGTACGATGTCCTCATTCAGATGGAATTGAGATACCACTTTGGGTAAGAAAGAGGGAGATGGTCGTAGGACGACTTTATCCTTATGGAAGGACAAGTAGGGGGGCTGTTCGGGAGATATAATGTCTGAGAGCCCTCACCAGGTCCAGGGTATGGAGCTGCTTTTCGATCCGGTGTATCGGAGTTGGGCAGAGGGACGGGAGTACGATGTCCTCATTCAGATGGAATTGAGATACCACTTTGGGTAAGAAAGAGGGAGATGGTCGTAGGACGACTTTATCCTTATGGAAGGACAAGTAGGGGGGCCGACAGGATAGGGCGGCCAGTTCGGACACGCGCCTAATTGATGTAATAGAGACGAGGAAGGTGACCTTGTGCGAGAGAAGGGTTAGAGGAACCTCTTTGAGGGGTTCGAACGGTGTGCCTTGAAGCACGTCGAGGACTAGGTTTAGGTCCCAGACAGCCACGGGCGTCCTGTAGGGGGGTCGTGTGTGGGAGACCCCTTGAATGAATGTTTTGACTTGTGCTTTTGACGCAATCCTGCGTTGGAAAAGAATACTTAAGGCCGAAATTTGGCCCTTGATGGAGTTTGGTGCTAAGCCCGCATCGAGGCCATTCTGGAGGAATTCCAGGATCGAGGGGATGGCGAAGAGGAGTGGGTTACGGTTGAGATCTTCGCACCACTTGAAATAGGCTTTCCAGGTGGGTAGTAGATGCGAGAGGATGATGCTTTTCGGGCGTTGATCATGGTGGTTATGACCTTAGGTGTAACCCTGCCTGGGTCAGGACCCAATCGCCATGCCGTTAAAGACAGGGCTCTCGAGTTCTGGTGGTAGAAGGGGCCCTGGGACAGGAGGTCCAGCCTGTTTGGGAGTGGCCAGGGCGCGTCTGTGAGTAGCTGTACTAGCTCTGCGTACCATGGCCGCCGTGGCCAGTCTGGGGCAATGAGGATTACTTGCGCTCCTTCTGCCTTGACCTTCCTGATTACTCGAGGGATTAGGGGGAGTGGCGGGAAGATGAACGGGAGGTGGAACTGGCGCCAGGGGAGGACAAGAGCGTCCACTCCTAGGGCCAGTGGGTCCCGAGATCTGGCCACAAATGCCGGGACTTTCGCATTCATTCTTGATGCCATGAGTTCCACGTCGGGCGTTCCCCAGCGTTGGCAGATTTGTTGGAAAACATTCCGTGTGAAGGGACCATTCTCCTGAGGCCAGCCCTTGGCGGCTTAGGAAGTCCGCTGCCCAGTTGTCCACTCCCGGGATGTGGACTGCTGATATGATTGACTGGGTTTTTTCGGTCCATCGTAGGATGTGTTCTACTTCGTGCATCGCTGCCTTGCTGCGCGTGCCGCCTTGGTGATTTATATATGTCACGGCCGTGGCGTTGTCCGATTGAATGCGGATGGGGCGACCAGCTAGAAGATAGTGAAAGTGTTGGAGTGCTAGGCGAATTGCCCGCAGCTCTAAGATGTTGATCAGGAGGCGTGACTCTTGGCGTGTCCAGCGTCCGTGAGCCGTGTAGGCGGGCATCGGTGGTTACGATCAGCCACTGGAGTGGGAGGAAGGATCTTCCTCGCGAGAGGGATGTCGGCTGTGTCCACCATTTGAGCGATGTTCTGACCTTGGCGGATAGTCGGTGTTTTCGGTTGAGGCCGAAGGGGCTTTTGTCCAAGGCCGAGAGGAGGGAGAGCTGTAGGGCTCGGAGATGTAGTTGGGCGAAGGGGACTGCCTCCATTGCGGCCACCATTTTTCCCAGGACACTCATGCCGAAGCGTATGGACTGGGGCGAGCGGCCGAGAAGAACCTGCACGCCTTTTTGAATTGCTGTGGCCTTGTCCTGAGGGAGTATGACCAGCCCTCTTGCGGTGTCCAGGGTCATGCCGAGGAAGTTGACTGTTTGGGCAGGCTTTGGGGATGATTTTTCCAGGCTTATGAGCCATCCTAGGCGGGAGAGTGTGTCCGTTGTGATTTTGACGCTGTCGAGGCATGATTGGAAGGATGGTCCCTTGATCAGCAGATCGTCTAGGTACGGTAAGACGACGACTGCTCGTGCATGGAGGATGGTCATGACGGCCGCCATGACCTTTGTGAAGACTCTGGGAGCGGTTGCCAAGCCGAAGGGCAGGGCGACGAACTGGTAGTGGCGTTTTTGTACCGCGAACCGCAGGTATTTCTGGTGAGATGCAAAGACAGGTATGTGGAGATACGCGTCTTGTATGTCGATGGTTGCTAGGAATTCTCCCTTCTCTAAGGATGCAATTACTGAGCGTAGGGATTCCATTCTGAAATGTCGAACTTTTTACAAACTTGTTGAGAAGTTTGAGGTCCAGGATGGGGCGCATTGTCCCGTCCTTTTTTGGGACGACGAACAGGTTTGAGTAGTAGCCTTTAAATTGTTCGTCTACTGGTACCGATTTTATGACGCCGGACTTGAGCAGTGAGTTGATGGCGTCGATGAACGGTAGGGTGTTTCCCTTTGGGAGGCGAAATAGGAGGAAGCGATTTGGGGGCCGGGAAGGGAATTCTATCTTGTAGCCGGATGACACCAGTTCTCTGACCCAATTGTCGTGTACGACATTGAGCCATGATTGGCGGAAAAGCTGAAGGCGTCCACCTGTTATGTCGGTGTCGAGCGGCTGTGGGGGGAGGAGTCATGTGCTAAGTTTCTGTGGCCTTCCGCCTTTAAAAGGAGTTTGTTTAGGCCAGGTCTTCCATGTTCGGCTGGTTTTAAAGGAGAGTGGGTAGCTGTTGGCCCCGCAGGTCGGCCGACCTGCATTAGTGCTGGCGTTAGAGCTGGCCCACCTTGGTGTTCCTTGGGAGGCTTGAGAGCGTGTGTTAGACTGTGGGCGGTGAAAGGGCCGCTTGAACCTCTGCTGGGGGAGGAACTTGCTCTTGCCCCCGGTAGTCTCAGAGATGAGTTGGTCAAGTTTTTCGCCGAATAGGCGATCTCCTTGGTACGGTAAGTTTATGAGTGACCTTTTTGAAGCTGGATCAGCGTGCCAGCCTCTAAGCCAGAGCGTTTGGCGCGAGGTGATTGCGTTTGCTGCCGCCAGTGCGGCGCAGTTGGCTGCATCTGTGGATGCTAGCAAGAAATAGCGGAGCGCTTTTGCCAGCAAATCGAGTTGGTCTGCCTGGTCTTGGTCGGGCTCTTTCAGTGATTGTTGAACGTTGTGGATCCAGGATTCTGCTGCTTTGGCCACCCATGCTATGGCGAACAGGGGCGACAGAGCTGCCCCTGACGCCTCAAAGATTGAGCGCGCTAAGCAGTCGAGCTGGCGGTCAGTGGGGTCTTTGATAGACGAGTTATCTGAGATGGTAAGTAGGGTTTTGTTAGCTAAATGAGACACCGGGGGATCTACGGACGGAGATTCTGCCCATTTTTGTGTTGGTCTGGGGTAAACGGATATTTCGTTTCGATGGCCTTGCGGCCTGCGAAGCGTTTGTCGGGCCGGTCCCAGTGTCGTTGTACAAAGCCGACGATCCCCTCAGAGTTAGAGAAGACACGGCGAGAGCGTTTAGTGTTAGAGCACAGGAGACTGTGCTCTGGCGTGGTGACGGGCTCGTCTTTGATATCCAGTGTCATGTTAACAGCTTCGATGAGGCTGTCAACCAGGGTTTGGATGTCCGTGGTCTCGCTCTCGTATGGTGTGTCGGGGTCCGATAGTTCGCCCTCGGAGCGTGACTCGGACTGGCGGGGTGAGGGAGAGCGAGACCTGTCACTTGATGAAGCGTTTGGAGATTGTTCCCGGGACGGCCAGGTATCCGTCCGTTTTTTACTGGTTAGCGCGTCCGCGGGCTGTTCCTTGCTGGAGTGGGAGCAATGACGTTTAAGGGTACTGGTTGCGTGAGACTTAGCCTGGGCTTGCAACATTTGGACTACGGAATCCAACCGTTGTGACAATTCTATACCCCATGGAGGAATGTCGGGCGCACTGGGACCTGCGTCAGAGGCAGCCTCTATGGGACTTTCAGGTTCACAGTCCTTACAAAATTGTGACGTATGCTTGCGTGGAAGCGTGGCCTGGCAGCTAGTGCATGATGCCTTGTTCCCTGCGCTGCTTTTGTCCTTGGACGGTTTTGTATCTGCCATTGCATACCAGATTACTGTCAGCAATGGCACTGCGGTGATCAGACTGGGTTGTAATGAGGGCAGGGGTGAATAACTGCAGGAAAGAGGGTCTCCTATGGAGCTTACCCGGATCCTGTGTCCCCTGCTATGCCGCCCTGAGGTGCTGAGGTCCTTCCTTTGAAGAGGCACTGGAACAAAGGACTGTGACCTGAAAGTGTCCCTGGGTAGTATGTGGGCTTTGTGTGGCCCCCCCCTGTGAGGGGGCTAAGCCCACCCTCCTACAGTCTGTCTCCATGGGGGATAGTTAGGTATCAGCCCCAGGTTTATTACCTGAGGGCTGTACCTATATGTAGCTGCAGTGTGCAGCAGCATTGTTTAATTTTCGCGCCGGTTTTGGGGCGTGTTTTTGTGGGCTGTGGCCTTGAATAGGCTTTAGCTGCTATATTGTGCCCCTGGGCTTTGAGTGACATGCCCTCTGGGCAGTCACGCTGCAGTGGGCGTGGGGTTGTTCCTCCCCCTTTGCTCTTATTGGCTGGAGCGGTGCCTGCGGCGCTCAGCCAATAGCTGTGGCCTGGCCCTGAGTGGTGGGCTCAGAGGCCAATGGGAGCGCCGCTGGTCGCGTCATCGCGCCCGCCCCTATGACGCGCGGTGACGCGCTCGCGCCTGCGGCCAATCAGCTGGGGCTGTAGGCAGCGCCGGGATATAGGCCCAGACCGGGGCCTCGATTAATTGCGGCCCCGGGCGCGCGGATGGGATGCGCGATGCGGCGGTGGCGGCGCCCCCGTGGATGGTGCGGCTCCTGGGCTGTGCGCGCACCCCTACTTACCGGCGGTGCGCGTCCCAGCCTGTGGCCACCGCGTTTGGTCTTCTGGGGATCCCTGGCCAGACGGTGAGGGTCCTGCTGCCCCTGCTGCACCACAGCCCTTAGGGATGGCTTGGTGAGCGGGGTGTGGTAACTGCTGCAATTCCTCACCTGCCTCCTTTGCTGGAGGAGGTGAGAACTTCCATGTGCTGTGCTGCAGGGGGGTGCATCGTGCCCTGTGAGTGCAGCCGGTCTGTGCATCCCTCTGTCATGCAGGGGGATGCAGTTTTGACCTGTGACTGTTGCTGCCTCTGGGCTGGGAGAGAGGGGTCCTTTCTGAGGCTCCGTCGTCCCTGTGTGATGCGCTGCCCTCCGTCCTTTGTGCTCTCATGGAGAGTAGTAGTAAAAATAGAGAATGAAATATTGTAAATAAAAATTAAATGATGGTAGATGTGGTCTGAACTACAGACTACATGTGCCTCCAGCGACACTAAGCTAAAACTGAATAGCTACGCCCACGCTCGGGTGTATACTGCAGAAAGGAGGGCTCTATGTTAAGCTTTGCTTAGTGTCGCCTCCTAGTGGCAGAAAAGCATACACCCACGGTTCTGTGTCCCCCAATGATGTGAAGGAGAAATTCAAATACCTGATCCTTTTGTTTTTAGGAGAGAAAAATTGCTTTCAGTCACTTCCCCCTCTGCCCGTTGAAACTACATAAATGCCAAGTCAAGCGTCCATATGTATGGTGGAGTAGAGAGAGAAAACCGTCAGCCAAGCAAGCATGCAACAACCATCTCATGAATAGCCAAGCTTATCTTACTGTGCCATGGTCTGACATTAATTTCCGGACTTCGGACAAGGAAGACGGTAGTTTCTTTGCATATGGAGTTATGTACAGATGAATAGTTATGTCCATGCATATGAACGAAATCAGTATATGTGATATATATCGAAGGCATGTTATTTGTATTTTAACAAGCAAAGTTTATTATTATTGAAGTGATTGCTGGCTGGTATTTATTATTCTCTGAATTAAATTTTCATTCACGGTGATTTCCTGTAAATTGATCATTCCTTCCTTATAACAAGGTGCTGAATAGTCACATGTGCCACTCAAACATCAATATTATCACAAGACAGTAAAGAATTTAAAATGATAATAAACTGATATTAAATACTTTCTGGTGTTGAAAACATTATCAGAGTGATAAATATTTTTTTTTTCAGTAGACCTCTGCTCTACAGTCTTCTAAACTTCCTGGTTATTGTCAGGACGGGCACTCCACCTTCACTACAGGTACCTTTACACGCCGCCACTGTGCCTAGCAACAGGTATCCACCGCACGTGCATGTTTTTAGCGGTGGATACCGATCGCTGATGCCGCATATACACGCCGCCATTGCGTGCTCCACTGAAGGTATCTTTGTTCCCCGGAAATGCCAACGGTTGCCGCGGTTAACTTCCTGTGGAATACCTTCGCTACTTCACAAGCCACTACCACAAAGGAATATGGGTGTACATATTTCGCGTAACAAAGTTGTGTATTCCGTGATGCACAAGCGTTGATTGGACAACGCAATAGCGTCATGATTGGCCAGCCTGCACAGGAAGGCTGGCTAATACATGACGCCATTGCAATTGTGGACTGTGAATGGATAGCTCTTTAAATATGGCGCCCTGTGAAGGGACAGCCAATGGTTACACAGTTGCCAACACCAATGATCGCAGATGGGGCGTGGTATCCATGACGCCGTGGCACGCCCCTGGGAGTTCACTAGGTGACGCAACATCCATGCCTGTGCCCAGTTTACACGCCACCACCATAGTAATTGTGCCTTTCTGTTTTTGAGCACGGCTCAGCAACAGGTATTTGAAGGAACTGCAGGACACCGGGAGGAACTGCCCTATTTACATGCCGCCATTTCGTAGCAATTTCATGCCAACAGGCACAATTATCCCCAGTACCCGGCAGTTGCTGCCTTCCTGTGGTGGCGTGTAAAAGTACCTTAACAGTTATGGCCAGCATTATTGTTGTTGCTGGGCTGGAATATGCATGCTCCCAACGCAGCTATTTGATGCAGTATTGTCTGCGTCTACCGCATAAGAAGTGTGGGGGAATAAAATACAGTAGTATCTGCATCATAGACATGTCCAGAAAAGAAGGTATGGGTGTGCAGCGTCTGGATCACTGGGCTGGTGCAGAGGGAGACGTAGATGTACTACCATGTATTAACATATGGAGGTAGTGTCTAGATCTCAGAAGGCGGTGGCAGACAAGGTTTGATGGTACTGCAGGCGAGCGGAGGTCAGGAAGTATCACATGAACATTAGGAGTACAGGGAAGGACACAAGCTACTTTATAGACCTGCTTTTAAGTTACTGCTTTTGCCAGGGAATGGTGACTGGAACCAAGAATTAAAGTGCATCGTCAAGATCGTGCCCAAAGTTGGTGTAAACTGCTCATGTTCAGCCACCGCTCTAAGGCAACAGTGGTGTTTTGTCACCTTGACAATAAATAGTCAATAAAAAAAATCAAAAGTCAAATGTGAGAAAGGAAGACGTTATAAAATCAGACTTCTGTAAAATTACTTTCTCATTAAATACATTAGGGTACAAAGCACCCCGTGTAGGCCTAATCATCAATAAGCTGAAGCTAGACAGAATGAAAGTGCTAGCTCTGCTTACTCTGGTATACCCTTTCCACAGACACTAGACAGCACATTCCAGAAGTAGGAGCTGCTAGACTGTGCTGCCACCTAGTGTCTAAGTAGAGGGTATAGCAATTGGCAACAACCAGAAATCATTATGACTTGAACCCTGGAAAGAGAACATGCCACAAAACATTAACTGAACCTGGGAAGTTAAAAAATAAGAATAGGGTGGAATCTATGTTTTCCAATGTATTCAAATAGAAAGGAATTTTAAGGTACCGTATATACTCGAGTATAAGCTGAGTTTTTCAGCACAAAAATTGTGCTGAAAAGTGCCCCCCTCGGCTTATACACGAGTCAGTATACGGCTGAGTGTGGGGGGGATGCGGTGACCGGTGGCTGGAGGAGGCAGGGGGAGGCTGCAGTATGAGCGGCCGGTCACGTGGGGCCGCTCATTAGTGCAATGCAATATGCACTGCATCCCCCTGTCCATCAGCGGCAGGGGGAGAGGTGCATATTACATTGCGCTCCCCCCCAGTGGTATACACAGGCCCCCCCTCCCCCAGTGGTATATACAGGCCCCCCACTCCCCCCCCAGTGGTATATACAGGCCCCCCGCTCCCCCCCCAGTGGTATATACAAGCCCCCTGCTCCTCCAAGTGGTATATACAGGCCCCCCGCTCCTCCCAAGTGGTATATAAAGGCCCCCGGTTGTTGCCGCACGCCTGTAAAAGAATAGCTTTCATACTTACCCTCCTCGCTGTTACCACGCTCCTCCGTCATTGCTTCTGCGCGGTCACATGACGCCGGGTAGAAGCAGGAAGAAGACGAGGACACGCGGTGACAGCGAGGAGGGTAAGTATGAAAGCTATTCTTTTACAGGTGTGCGGCAACAACCAGGGGCCTGTATACCACTGGGGGGGCCTATATATACAACTGGGGGGCCTATATATATCACTAATGGGGGCCTGTATATATCACTAATGGGGGCCTGTATATATCACTAATGGGGGCCTGTATATACCACTGGGGGAGCCTGTATATACCACTGATGGGGGGCCTGTATATACCACTGATGGGGGGCCTGTATATACCACTGATGGGGGCTTTTATATACCACTGATGGGGGGCTTTTATATACCACTGATGGGGGGCTTTTATATACCACTGATGGGATGCCTGTATATACCACTGATGGGAGGCCTGTATATACCACTGATGGGGGGCTGTATATACCACTGATGGGGGCTGTATATACCACTGATGGAGGGGCCTGTATATACCACTGAGGGGGGCCTGTATATACCACTGATGGGGGCTGCAACCTCTGATGGGGGGTTAAGTTCTTTTGCTGATGAAGCCATCGGCGAAACGCGTCGAGGCGAGGTGTGGCGGACATTGAAATTGGATCAGGGTCTAATTCCTCAGGCTAAGGTCAGTACACCAGTAGCAGTTTGTTTATTGTGTGGGGGCTTAGTACAGTATTACCCTGGGTTACCTAGCTCTGCGTTTAGTCCTTAATTGGACTTACACTATTCTACTACTGGTGTCTAGTATGTAAGTATTTAACCAACAAATGTAGTATTGGCTTATTTTTCTGCTGTTAGAGATAAGAGGTGTTGAGGGAGGTGGAGGCTGGCTAGGCTTCCTGCTCTACTCATTCTTTGGCACAAAGAAATTTCTATATACCTCCATATGTACTATTGGTTTGGTAGTAAGAGCTGCTGGTCGGCCTTTCTAGGATAATATAGTGTTTCCGTACAATATTTTGCCTACTATATAAATTGTCTTTGTTGCTTTTTTACCCTCGCATCCTCCCTCCCCTTCTCTTCACATATCCCTTGATTGAATTGCAGAATATCTAAAGGAGTTCTAAGTATTTTGATATATTAATACCATTTTGCTGTTTCTTAAATAACTCTGACAGTCCTGTGCCTATATTCTTTGAATACCCCTCCAATTATTGTTATCCATCACCCTCTTTTGAAGATTACCCTGCTTATAGTATGTGATTTTTAGCCCGTGTAATTTAATAAAAGTTAATTTTTATTGGACTTTGATACATCTTGTGTTTTCAGTTTTGGCTGAATTAGTGGTATACGGATGTGAAAGCAGCCTTACAGACACTACACAGTGTAGCACAAAACAGCTCCCCCCTCCCCTCTCTCTCCCTCCCCCTGCCCAGTAGATTGCACAAGATTTTCAGTGTTACTTCAAGCACAGGGCATGGGGCAGAATACCAGCTTGGATAGGCGTGATTATTTAAATAACATTTACAAACTGTGGACTACTCTTGAGTGAAAGTAATGAGTCGGACTAGTGAAGACAGCTGCCTACAGGGTGTGAAAATGCTTACAACAAGAAAACTACAAAGGGTACAGTAAAGATTTTTGCATGTTTAAAAAGGGCTGCCCGAGCACTATTCAAGGGTACTATTAGTATCATGCTGAAAAATGACCTGACAGAGATCCTTTAACCAACTTCTAACATTTTTCAGTGATAGCACTCTACCTCAATCAAAATGCAAGTGGCGTGACGAAATTAAAAAATATCATTAAAGAACATGATATTGACATGACCGATTGGGAACTTCTAAATAGGTTGGATCCCAATGATTGGGATGGGGCGTGTAGAAGATGCTCATTGGGAAACTGTACTGATCACATTTTGGAGGGAGGTGAGATATCCAGAAGCAGGCACTCTCTAGAACCCAGAACTTCTCATATGAGAAAAATTGTGGCGCAGTTGTTCATCACAAGAAGGAGGACAGCAGAAGGTACTGAAACATGAAGAGCTACCCAGTCTACATTTGTGGAGAGGGAGGCACGAAGGGAGTCATCTTAACTACTTACAAAGATTGTTACACACTTTTTTGTTTGGGCACCCTATACGGGCCAGGGAAAGGTGGGAAGAGGTCATTGTGGTGATTGATGATGCAGTCTGGGAGACTATATTGGAGTATATCCCGAAGTTGTCTCTGAGTGAGCCGGGTAGGTTGTCTCAACTGTACACTGTGCATAGGGCATACAGATCTCCTGCGTTTTTGCACAGGGTTGGGGTGCGAGATACTTCCAAGTGCCAGAGGTGTATGAATGCGGATGCTGGAATTTTACACATGTTGTGGGATTGTCCGAGATTGCAAGCTTTTTGATTGGTTGTGCTGAGTTTGATTGAAGGTAGATTTGAATGTGATGTCCCTAAAGGTACGTCACACGGCATGATCTTGCCAGCAACATCGCTGAAAAATCCCAGG
Source organism: Allobates femoralis (assembly GCA_033576535.1). NCBI lineage: Eukaryota > Metazoa > Chordata > Amphibia > Anura > Aromobatidae > Allobates > Allobates femoralis. The sequence goes on from JARQOC010000002.1 coordinate 391,467,808, forward strand.
CTCAGTGATGTTGCGGTGACATCGCAAATGCATTGTGCTGTGTGACAGCACAATGCAACTGCGATAAATCGCTGGTTGTGAGTTGCCAGGTTTTCCAACATGTTGGAAAACCTGCCGATGTTGCACCAGCGATTTGGCTGCATCTTGCTGTGTGACACCGCAATAGCGATGTTGCCAGTGATGCCGCCTATTGGCAACATTGCAGCGTATTGCTCGCTGGGTTGTTCCCAGCCCAGCGAGCGATTACTGAGGCAACATCGCCTCGACGTCACAGGCAACATCTGCCTGTGTGACAGATACGGCAGCGATGTCGGAAGCGAGCACACACCCGTGGCACCGCTTCAGACATCGCCGCCACATCTCCCCGTGTAACGATACCTTAAATCTCCCCTGGTGTGTGTGCTTGGATATGTGGAGGAGATTAATATAGCCAATACACAAAAACTGGCAATAGCTAGGCTATTATACATAGCCAGGAAAGTGATCACTAGGTGCTGGATCAGGGCCGAGCCCCCTTCTAAGATGGAATATATTCAACAAGTGGATTATATAATATGTATGGAAGAGGGCATATAGCAGAAAAGGAACAAGACCGGGGTATTCGATAACATCTGGATGGCATGGCTGCGGGGAGGTAGTAGGCCTAGGTGAGACGGGAATGTACATGCTATCCAGACCTGACAGCTGGACTATAGTTCAAGGTCTACAACTATGATGCGTTTTCTGAATACATGGAACAACATTGGTGGGAGATAGGCTATATAGGTAATATGTGTTGTAATAGCCGTTTATGAACGGGGTGGTATGGGGGGGTTGGGGTTATTTTATTAATTTTATGTATTAATCTGTGTGAAAAAATTAATAAAAATTATCTGATTAAAAAAAAAGAAGAGCTACCCAGAAGAAAACCTTGACAGAGTGGAACAGTGATGGCTCTCAAATTTCTCCCAAAATAATAAATGCAAATAATCTGAATAATTAGTATTAACTAGCTGTGAGCCCGATGCAAATGCATCGGGATTCTAGAACGTGCATTAATTTAATTAATTTAATTAATGATACAAATGCATCGGGTGTCTAGAATATGTTTATTGTTTTTTTAAAGATTTTTAAATAATAATCGCATCATCAATAGCAATAATATTAGCAATAGCATTATTATTAGCAGTAATAGCAGTATTAATAGCATTATTAGCAGTATTATGAGCATTAATAACAGTATTAATAACATTAATAGCAGTATTAATAGCATTAAGAGCAGTATTAATAGGAGTAATAGCATTATGAATAGCATTAATAGCATTAGTATGTGCATTAATAGCATTAATAGCATAAATGATAGCATTAATAGCATAAATAATAGCATTAATAGCATTAGTATTACCATTAATAGCATAATTATTAGCATTAACAGCATTATTATTAACATTAATAGCATTATTAATAGCAATAATAGTACTAATAATAGTATTATTATTATTAGTATTAATAGCATTATTACCATAAATAGCATTAATAATAGCGTTAATAGCATTATTATGAGGAGTAATAGCATTATTAGCATTAATAACATTATTAATAGCATTAATAGAATTCAAAATAGCATTAATAGCATTATTAATAGCCTTAATAGCATTAATATTCGCATTAATAGCATTAATAACATTATTAATAACATTAATAGCATTATTAATAGCATTAATAGCATAAATAATAGAATTAATAGCATAAATAATCGCATTAATAGCATTAGTATTAGCATAAAGAGCATTAATAGCAATATTATTAGCATTAATAGCATTTTGAATAGCATAAATAGCATGATTATTAGCCTTAATAGCATTATTAATAGCATTAATAGGATTATTATTAGCATTATTAGCATTAATATTAGCATTAATAGCATAATTATTAGCATTAGTAGCATTATTATTAGCAGTAATATTATTATTAGCAGTAATAACATTATTATTAGCATTAATAGCATTATTAATAGCATTAATAATAGAATAGCATTAATTATTAGCATTAATAACATTAATAGCATTATTAATAGCATGAATAGCATGATTATTAGCCTTAATAGCATTAATAATAGCATTATTATTAGCACTAATAGCATTATTAATAGCAGTATTTAGCATTAATAATAGCATTAATAGCATTACTAATAGCATGATTATTAGCCTTAATAGTATTAATAATATCATTAATAGCATTATTATTAGCATTAATAGCATAATTAGTAGCATTTATAGAATTATTATTAGCATTAATAGCATTAATATTAGCATTAATAGCATTAATAGCATAATTAATAGCATTAATAGCATTATTAATAGCATTAATAGCATTATTAATTGCAAGAATAGCATTATAAATAGCATTAATAGCATTATTAATAGCATTAATAGCATAAATAATAGCATTAATAGCATAAATAATAGCATTAATAAAATTAATAGCAATATTATTAGCATTAATAGCATTAAGAATAGTATTAATAGCATGATTATTAGCCTTAATAGCATTAATATTAGCATTAATAGCATTATTAATAGCATTAATAGCATAAATAATAGAATAGCATAGATAATTGCATTAATAGCATAAGTATTAGCATAAAGAGCATTAATAGCAATATTATTAGCATTAATAGCATTTTGAATAGCATAAATAGCATGATTATTAGCCTTAATAGCATTAATAATAGCACAAATAGCATTATTATTAGCATTATTAGCATTAATAGCAACTGGATTTCATGGCACAAACGGTGTGACATGTGTCGGGAAGGGGTTAATTAATGATACAAATGCATCGGGTGTCTAGAATATGTTTATTGTTTTTTTAAAGATTTTTAAATAATAATCGCATCATCAATAGCAATAATATTAGCAATAGCATTATTATTAGCAGTAATAGCAGTATTAATAGCATTATTAGCATTAATAGCATTAATAACATGATTAATAGCATTAGTAGTAGCATTAATAGCAGTATTAATAGCATTATTAGCATTAATATTAGCATTAACAGCATTATTATTAGCATTAATAATAGCACTAATAACATTATTAATAGCATTATTGGTAGCATTAATAGCAGTATTAATAGCATTATTAGCAGTATTATTAGCATTAATAGCATTATTATTAGCATTAATAGCATTATTAATAGCATTAATAACATTATTAATATCATGAATAGCATTATTAATAGCATTAATATCATTATTATTAGCATTTTTATTTTATAGTGTAATTATTGTGATGTGTATGATTGTATATTAATGTGATAGTAAGTGAGAGAATTTTTAGCATTGAGAAAGATGTCTGAATGAAGCTGGAACGTGATTGGCCGTAGTAAAATAGTAGAATTGATTTTTCCCATTGATAAAAATGTATGAATGAGCCTTGAATGTGATTGGTTGCTGTGTATGTGAATGTGATTGGTGCATTTTGGATCCGTGGGCGGGGCTTCCAGAAACTCGCGGCGGCCATCTTTAATCGTCAGTCAGCGGAGCGGACCGAACATCCAGGACCTGGAGCTCGCTGAAGGAAGAAAGATGACCCCCGAGGCCGGAGGAAGAGGATGCCTGGGCCGGATGGAAGACTCGTGGCCCGGGCTGAAGGAAGAGGACGCCTGGGCCGGATGGAAGACTCGTGGCCCGGGCTGAAGGAAGAGGACGCCTGGGCCGGATGGAAGACTGGACCTGACGAATCAGATGTCATGAAGACAGGTAAGAGATCGACGGTTGTCGGGGCTGTGCGGACATTGTGGGGGGGCTGTGCGGGACATTGTGGGGGGGGGGCTGTGCGGACATTGTGGGGGGGGCTGTTTGGAAATTGTGGGGGGGGCTGTTTGGACATTGTGGGGGGGGGGCTATGTGGACATTGTGGGGGGGGGGCTATGTGGACATTGTGGGGGGGGGGCTGTGTGGACATTGTGGGGGGGGGCTGTTTGGACATTGTGGGGGGGGGCTGTTTGGACATTGTGGGGGGGGCTGTTTGGACATTGTGGGGGGGGCTGTTTGGACATTGTGGGGGGGGCTGTTTGGACATTGTGGGGGGGGCTGTGTGGACATTGTGGGGGCTGTGTGGACATTGTGGGGGGGGCGGTTTGGACATTGTAGGGGGGGCTGTGTGGACATTGTGGGGGGGAGGCTGTTTGGACATTGTGGGGGGGGGGGCTGTGTGGACATTGTGGGGGGGGGCTGTGTGGACATTGTGGGGGGGGGGCTGTTTGGACATGGTGGGGGGGGGGGCTGTTTGGACATGGTGGGGGGGGGCTGTTTGGATATGGTGGGGGAGGGCTGTTTGGACATGGTGGGGGGGGGCTGTTTGGACATGGTGGGGGGGGCTGTTTGGACATGGTGGGGGGGGGCTGTTTGGACATGGTGGGGGGGGCTGTTTGGACATTTTAGGGGGGGCTGTGTGAACATTGTGGGGGGGGGCTGTGTGGACATTGTGGGGGGGGGGGCTGTGTGGACATTGTGGGGGGGGAGGCTGTTTGGACATTGTGGGGGGGGGGCTGTGTGGACGGTGGGGGGGGGCTGTTTGGACATGGTGGGGGGGGCTGTTTGGACATGGTGGGGGGGCTGTTTGGACATGGTGGGGGGGGGCTGTTTGGACATGGTGGGGGGGGGCTGTTTGGACATGGTGGGGGGGGGCTGTTTGGACATGGTGGGGGGGGGCTGTGTAGACATTGTGGGGGGGGCTGTGTTGACATTGTGGGGGGGGGCTGTGTGGACATTGTGGGGGGGGCTGTGTGGACATTGTGGGGGGGGCTGTGTGGACATTGTGGGGGGGGGCTGTGTGGACATTGTGGGGGGGGGCTGTGTGGACATTGTGGGGGGGGCTGTGTGGACATTGTGGGGGGCTGTGTGGACATTGTGGGGGGCTGTGTGGACATTGTGGGGGGGGGCTGTGTGGACATTGTGGGGGGGGCTGTGTGGACATTGTGGGGGGGCTGTGTGGACATTGTGGGGGGGGCTGTTTGGACATTGTGGGGGTGTGTGAGGACATATTGGGGGGGTTTGGGGGGGGGAGAGGACATTTTGGGGGGGGGAGAGAGACATTTTGGGGGGGTGCGAGGACATTTTGGGGGGGGGTGCGAGGACATTTTGGGGGGGTGCGAGGACATTTTGGGGGGGGGTGCGAGGACATTTTGGGGGGGGTGCGAGGACATTTTGGGGGGGGTGCGAGGACATTTTGGGGGGGGGGGTGCGAGGACATTTTGGGGGGGGTGCGAGGACATTTTGGGGGGTGGGGGTGCGAGGACATTTTGGGGGGGGTGAGGACATTTTGGGGGGGGTGAGGACATTTTGGGGGGGTGTGAGGACATTTTGGGGGGGTGTGAGGACATTTTGGGGGGGTGTGAGGACATTTTGGAGGGGTGTGAGGACATTTTGGGGGGGTGTGAGGACATATTGGGGGGCACAGTTTCTTTTGAGCGGACCTGAATGGAAACTGTGTCATTTGTAAAGACACAGTTTTCATTCTGGTCCGCTCAGAATCGCGGCTCAGGCAAATCGCTAACTAGCGGTAAATCGCTAACTTTGTGGCCGAGCCTCTGGTTCGATTTTCGGCCAGCGACTCGCAATGGCCGCTTCGCGGCCATTGCTCGCACTCAGCCAGCGACTCGCAATGGCCTCGCAGCCATTACTCGCGCAGGCCAACGACTCGCATTGCCCGCTACGCGGGCAATGCTTCGCTCGTGGTGACGTCACAGAGTGACAAAGCCACGCTCTTTTGCGGGATCCGACACGGAAGTGCCTACGGCAATTATATAGTAGATGATTAAACTTTTTTAAATACTTTTTCTAAAAACAGTCAAAGGCTACGTCCACACATTTGCGTATTTTGCTGCGCTTTTTTGCGCGCGCTTTTTGCCGCGTTTTTCGGCCGCGCAAAAAAAGCGCAGCAAAATACGCAGGGGCTTTCACACACTGCGCTTTCTTTCCCCCAGAAAGCGCAGTGATGTCACAGAGGGGAGGTAGAATCCAGCTTCCTCCTCCCCTCTGTGACATGTGTGACCGCCCCATTAGACTTCACAGTGTTAATAAACACTGTGAAATCTAAATTAAACAAAAGCAAGTGTGTGAAAAATAAAAAAGAATCAATACTTCACCTCTCCGACGCCCCGCCTCTGACGTCACCACAGGTCTTGTCAGAAGAGATCTGACTAGAACCGGGGATCGCACAGCGGCAGAAGGCGTCGGAAGGTGATGTATTCATTCTTTTTTATTTTTCACACACTTGCTTTTGTTTAATTTAGACTTCACAGTGTGTATTAATACACTGTGAAGTCTAATGGGTGGCCACAGCTGTCACAGAGGGGAGGAGGACGCAGGATTCTTCCTCCCCTCTGGGAGAATACGCAGAAGTAGCTGCGTAAACAATTGACATATCAATTGTTTACGGAGCTGCGTTTTCTCCCGGAAAACGCACTGCGTATTTTTACGCAATGTCTGCACTGCAAAGTGAATTTCCCATTCACTTTGCAGGCAGACAAAAGGCACATTGCGTATTTTGAAAAGCGCGCGTAAAAAAAAACGCGGCAAAATACGCAATGTGTGAACGTAGCCAAACACAGTTATTCCAGTAATACATGCATGGATTTTAGTATGGTGAGTGACAAGCGTGGGCACCCTAAGAGAAGTAAAGATAGATTACATAAGTCGATACAATAATGAACATAAATAGTTAAATATGAGTATTCAATAAAAAATAAGTGAGTCATATATGGGTCATATAGTTTCTTTTCTCCTGTGTGCCACACTTTCACTGCAGTGGCTGGGCTCCTTCATAACGCTATTAGCCTGAAGATTGACCCTAAGGCTCCATTCACACTGTGCATTTTTGGTCTGTTTTTGCTCATCAGTTTTTGTAGCCAAAACCAGGAGTGGAACAATCAAAGGGAAAGTATAATAGAAACACGTCACCACGTCTGGATTCATCACCCACTGCTGGTTTTGACCACAAAATCTGACGCGCAAAAACAGACCAAAAACGCATGTAGCCTAAATCTGCACGTTAATAGATTTATCAGATTTGACTGTTTCCTTTTAATAATGTCTACCTACCTATACCCAGTTAGTAACATGGGAATTTCAGTCATTGGGGCATTGCTGGGAGAGTTTAAGGGTAGGGACACACTAGCGTGAAAAAAATTGGTCCGTTTCTCATCCAGGAGAGTCGGACAAGTGACATCCGTTTTTTGATCTGTGTGGCATGCAACTGCTATGCGAGTGTGTGCTTTTTTTCTCAGGTGACATACGAGTGGTGTCCGCGTGACATCCGGGTGCAATGCGTTTTTTTCTCAGCAACTATTACTATATAATAATTTACAACATTTTACAGTGTTCTGAGCTACAAAATGACAATGTATCAGTTAAAAAAATGGATGGCACTAGAATGGTCCGTGTGCTGTCCGTGATTTTGTGGGACCCATTGACTTGCATTGGGTGAGTCTCACACGAGAATCGCATACTGTTGCAGCATGTTGCAACTTTTTTTCTCATCCAGAATCTGGATGAGAAAAAAGCGGACGACTCACGTTAATCTGTTCTGACTCATTCTGTAACATTGTTCTTAGTGCAATGCGAGGTTTTCTCGCATTCCTCTCGTTCGTTTTTCACGCCAGTGTGTCCTTACCCTGAAGTCACTACTCACCACATAGAGAGAGCATCTATAATCACTTCAAAGTGTCAGGGAGCGATTGCAGATGCACTCACTGTGTATTGAGCAGTAACTTTAAATGCTCTTAGCACTTCCCCAATGGCTGGAATCGAGCGGCTGCATGGAGGATATAAATTAATTTTCTCTCTGTATCTGTTGCTCCAGTAAGCCAGCTAAAGAGGATTTAGGCTGGTTTCACATTGGAGTTCGCTACGTGTGCATCTGGTGCGCAAATGCAATGCCGAACGCAGGCATACACTATGTTTATTCAGTAGCTGGGAATTCTCCATAGGAAATCATTGCAAGGTTTTCTCCCCTTGGGCACCATTATAGGAGAGAGAGAGACATGTGTTTCTTTGCGCTGCCATCCGGATGGCAGTGCGGATATATAGAGCTCTATGTATTGTTTGGGCGCTTGAGGACGCTTACGTATAAAGCTTGCATCAAACGCATAAAAAATGCAACAAGATGCATTTTCAGGGCACACAAAAAAAATGCATGCATTCGCAGCCAAATGCAGATACCATTTAAACCGTGTTAAACATAGGGACACAGGACACATGCGTTTCTGCACATACTGTGTTACCTGCATACGCAAGCGGCACAAACGCCAATGTGAAACCGGCCTTAAAGAGACTGTCAGCACAGAATGACTGCTCAAATCAAGTAAAGGCGCTCAATGCATCACTGGCATGGTCAAAGAGTTCACTTAACCTTCCCACCTATTTCTTTTTCCTCTATCTCCATCCCCTCTTCTTTGCTTCACAGCTCTGGCTGATAGATGGAAAACAAGCAGATAGGGAGGTGCACTGAATTTTTTAGCCAGACCAAGGAGCGCAAGTATTTGGTGTGAACAGTCACTCTGTGTTGACAAACTCCCTTTAAAACATTCAAAGGGAACCTTTCCAGTAACGCTATTTACCTGTAAATATAGGGGTAGTCGGCAAGTTAACAGCAATTCTGGAAAAGACAGGTTACCTTTGTGTGTTTTATCAAGTAAAACAAAAATGTAAAGATATATGCAGAAAATAATAAAAACAAAACTTAGACATGATGCAACAACATTGGTATCCGAGCCATGTGTCTTTATATGAAACAAACAGTACAATATAATTTACTCCAGTAACTTACCCGTTCCTCCTACATCTTCTCCTAGGATTTTTCCAGTTACCATTGTAAACACCAGTGCAAGAGAATTACAGACAGGTACAGCCAGTGACAGATCTACAAAACAGTAAGCATCAGTAAAGATGTGATAATATTGTGCTGACGACAGTGTAGAAAATGTTTTACAACACACCTGTTGAAGCCAATGTAAGGTAGAAGACCAATGATCCACTCTGGTTCAGCAAAAATGGGACAACATACTGAAATACAAAAAAAAGAAAGAGTATCCATGGCTACATATGAATTACTATAGAACACTGCACTTCACTCTGCGGATGATGTAGGAAGCATCACCCATATCGAAGGCAGTGGGGTGAAGTCAGTAGATACAAAGAGGGGAGCTAAACATGGCACACTGGACTGCTCAACATTCATTGTCATACAGTATATTATTTTTACAGAAATGCAGGACAGTTTGGGTAAAAAAGAAGGGTTGCATGAAAGTGAAAAAAAAAATTGTTTAATTGTTTTATAACATGGTGGTGGCTACTTGATGACAAGTTCCCTTTTAATTTATTCATACCCACAAGAATACTTGTACCTATCCAGGAGAAATTCTAGGCAGTCCATAAAGATAAATCATCTTTTGCAGGACCTTGTGCCTGTTATTATAAACAGATTTATCATAATTGTATAGTTCACAGTAAATGCTGCTGCTGTGTTCAGATCAGCGCTGTAGACGTGGATGGTAATATTGTTTTTCTTTTAATCTTTTTCTGATTTGTCCATAAAAAAGGTTTTCCTGTCTGAGATTTTTTTTTAATAAAGTGGCAAGAAAAAAAAAAACAAAAATTCAGTTTGACAATTCTTTTTCTACCAAAATGACTATTGATATTATTGTCAAAAATTCATGTTCACCACAACCAAAATAGGAAATTTTAACAAAAAGAGTGGAGAACAAAATGTAGATATTTCTCCTTGGAATATCAGAAACTTTATCAGACTTTTCCTGTAGACATACAGCTGTATCTCAATGAAGTAGTATTCCATCAAAAAATTAATTTATTTCAGTAATTCAATACATAAAGTGAAACACATTATATAGAGTCATTACAAACAGTGATCTATTTCAATGGTTTATTTATGTTAATGTTGATGATTATGGCTTACAGCCAATGAAAATCCAAAAGTCATCTCAGAAAATTACAATACTTAACACAAAACAACTGTAAAGGCTTACTAAGCGTTTAAACTAGTTAATTACTCTGGTTCAGTAGGCTACACATTATGGAGAAGCAGGGCTGTGACGTCAGAGTCGTGAAGTTAGTGCCCATTTTGGTAGCATTAGAGTCGGTAGAAAATGGACCGACTCCTAAAATATATAATAAATTGGGTACAGCCATTCAATGCAGAATGTGCTGAATATTATTACTTTTTGTCCTATCTAAATATCTTGATTATTGTTTAATGATTCAAGCCGGATGTTACCATATCAGTACAATAAATTTATCACTTAAACCAGAGCCGTGTATGAAGGAGTCGGGAAATTCAGGGGTCTGAGTCGGTGGTTTGACTTACCAACTCCACAGCCCTGCAGGGAAGACTGCTGACTTGACAGATGTTCAGAAAGTGGTCCAAGGTGTTGTTTTCAGAGCAAAGTAAATTTTGCATTTCATTTGGAAATCAAGGTCCCAGAGTCTGGAGGAAGAGTGGCGAGGTCACAAGCCAAGCTGCTTGAGGTCTAGTGTGAAGTTTCCACAATCAGTGATGGTTTGGAGAGCCATGACATCTTCTGGTGTAGGTCCACTGTGTTTTATCAAGACCAAAGTCAGTGCTGCCCTATACCACTTCATGCTTCCCTCTGCCGACTAGCTTTTTGGAGATGGAGATTTCATTTTCCAGCAGGACTTGGCACATGTCCACACTAACAAAAGTATCAATATCTGGTTTAATAACCACAGAACTAGGCTGAGTTCACACAGAAATAGAAATGAAACACCGTTGCAAATCTTCTTTCAAACTTTTATTCTTCAAAATCAAGTCCAAATATTAAAAGCATTCAGCGCACTACGAGAGTGCTAGACGCGTTTCAGAAAAATACATACCTTAATCATTAGGCTAATGATTAAGGGAAGCGTTTTTCCGAAACGCATCTTGAACTCCGCTAGTACGCTGAATGCTTTTAATATTTGGACTTGATTTTGAAGAATAAAAGATTGAAAGAAGATTTGCACCGGTGTTTCTTTTCTATTTTCATATTGTGGGCGGTTGCCAAGCCGCTACACCAGGTACAGGAGTCCAGGAGGTAATAGGCGGTGGAGCGGCTCTCCCAAACTCCATTCCCTGAAGTTAGTTCACACACACCGTTTTTCAGCTGCAAAACTTAACCCTTTTTGCAAAAACGTACTACCTACAGTTGTGGCCAAAAGTATTGACACCCCTGCAATTCTGTCAGATAATACTCAGTTTCTTTCTGAAAATGATTGCAATCACAAATTCTTTGGTATTATTATCTTCATTTCATTTGTCTTCAATGAAAAAACACAAAAGAGAAAGAAGCAAAAAGCAAAACATTACAATGCTTACAATGCTCTGCTGGAATTTTAGACCATTCTTCTTTGGCAAACTGCTCCAGGTCCCTGATATTTGAAGGGTGCCTTCTCCAAACTGCCATTTTTGATCTCTCCGGAGGTGTTCTATGGGATTCAGGTCTGGACTCATTGCTGGCCACCTTAGAAGTCTCAAGTGCTTTCTCTCAAACCATTTTCTAGTGCTTTTTGAAGTGTGTTTTGCGTCATTGTCCTGCTGGAAGACACATGACCTCTGAGGGAGACCCAGCTTTCTTACACTGGGCCCTACATTATCCTGCAAAATTTGTTGGTAGTCTTCAGACTTCATAATGCCATGCACACGGTCAAGCAATCGAGTGCCAGAGGCAGCAAAGCAATCCCAAAACATCAGGGAACCTCCGCCATGTTTGACTGTAGGGACCGTGTTCTTTTCTTTGAATGCCTCTTTTTTTCTCCTGGAAACTCTATGTTGGTGCCTTTGCCCAAAAAGCTTTACTTTTGTCTCATCTGACCAGAGAACATTCTTCCAAAACGTTTTAGGCTTTCTCAGGTACGTTTTGGCAAACTCCAGCCTGGCTATTTTATGTCTCGGGGTAAGAAGTGGGGTCTTCCTGGGTATCCGCCCATACAGTCCCTTCTCATTCAGACGCCGACAGATAGTACGGGTTGACACTGTTGTACCCTCGGACTGCAGGGCAGCTTGAACTTGTTTGGATGTTAGTCGAGGTTCTTTATCCACCATCCGCACAATCTTGCGTTGAAATCTCTCGTCAATTTTTCTTTTCCGTCCACATCTAGGGAGGTTAGCCGCAGTGCCATGGGCTTTAAACTTCTTGATGACACTGCGCACGGTAGACACAGGAACATTCAGGTCTTTGGAGATGGACTTGTAGCCTTGAGATTGCTCATGCTTCCTCACAATTTGGTTTCTCAAGTCCTCAGACAGTTCTTTGGTCTTCTTTCTTTTCTCCATGCTCAATCTGGTACACACAAGGACACAGGACAGAGGTTGACTCAACTTTAATCCATGTCAACTGGCTGCAAGTGTGATTTAGTTATTGCCAACTCCTGTTTGGTGCCACAGGTAAGTTACAGGTGCTGTTAATTACACAAATTAGAGAAGCATCACATGATTTTTCTAATTGTGGGTTTACACACACCAATTTATCTGTCCAACTTCTGACCAACTTGCTGGTTGCAGTGAAATCATGGACACATAGTTCCATTTGTACACAACCACAAAATGGAGCAATGTGTCCATGATTTCACTGCAACCAGCAAGTTGGTCAGAAGTTGGACAGATAAGTTGGTGTGTGTAAACCCACCATAACAGTGGCAATACTTTTGTCCACCCCCTTTTTTATGTTTGGTGTGGAATTATATCCAATTTGGCTTTAGGACAATTCTTTTTGTGTTTTTTCATTGAAGACAAATTAAATGAAGATAATAATACCAAAGAATTTGTGATTGCAATCATTTTCAGGAAGAAACTGACAGATTATCTGACAGAATTGCAGGGGTGTCAATACTTTTGGCCACAACTGTATTTACACACACTGTTTTTGGTACTTTTTTTGTGCCGTTTAATCTTCTCCAATCATAATGGTGCCGTATGAAATAAGTGGATGAGAAAAATGCCACAGAAACTAACATGCTCATTCTTTTGATGGATTGCTGCTATGTGAAAAAAACGGATCACCGCACAAATTTTCTGTCTGAATGGCAAAAAATTGAAAACCCATTGACTTTGCTGTGATTCCATTTATGACTGCAAAAAACGGATGAAAAATGGTGTGACTGAATGTAGCCTCATTGTGCTTGATTGGCCAACAACTCGCCACATTTAAACCTCTCTATGGGGTATTGTCAAGAGGAAGATAAGATACACTAGACCCAACAATGCAGATGAGCTGAAGGCTGCTATCAAAGCAACCTGGGCTTCGATAACACCTCAGCAGTGCCACAGGCTGATCGCCTCCATGTCACACTGTATTGATGCAGTAATTCATGCAAAAGGAGCCTCTACCAAGTACTGAGTGCATTTGCTGCACATACTTTTCAGTAGGCCAACATTTATGAATTAGAAATTCAGTTGGTCTTATATAATTCATTTTCTGAGGTAATAAATTTTGGGTTTTCATTGACTGTAAGCCATAATCATCAAAATTAACAGAAATAAACACATCACTCTCCTTGTAATGACTCTCTCTATATATATGTTTCACTTTATGCATTTCAGATTATGTATTGAATTACTGAAATAAATTAACTGTTTGATGATATCCCAATTCATTGAGAAGCACTTGTAGGTGCAAGCCATCTCCCGTAGAATGTAAGCCGTTAAGGACAGAGCCCTCTCCTCTCTGTACCAGTCTGTCACTGTTAAGGCCCTGTTACACGCTACAATATCGTTAACGATATCGTTGAAACGTCACGGGTTTTGTGACGTAGCAAAGACGTCGTTGCGTGCGACACGTAGATACGACCAACAATAAGTCGGCTAATTGTTGATTGCAGGTTTATGAACCAGACCATAAATCTGTCGTCCGTTCAACCTGCAACATTGCTCTGTGTGACACCTTTCAAACGATCTCGTTTACGACTTTGCCTATACAGAAATGAAGCATGTAGGCGACCAAACGACCGCAAGTATCGTTCGCTTGTCGCTGAATCGTTGCTGCGTCTTTCACGATATCTGTATGTGTGACACCTCAGCAGCGATTATGAAACGATGTCCCAGCGATCTTGGCAAGGTCGGTTTGTTGGTGGGATCGCTGGCACATTGAAGCGCGTAACCCGGCCTTTAGTTTGTTCATTGTATTTTTCACTTGTTTTGTTTTAACCCCTTACCATGGAATCAATGGTGCTCTATACATATATCATTTTCACATTGCAGATGTTCATTCCTTTCATGTGTGCTTATTCACAGACGTCATTTAGTGTACCCACCTGATAAACACACCACGTGCAGACATGGAGTATTTGGTGAGGTTTTTACCTCAGCATTTGTAGCTACACCCAGGAGTGGAGCAATCAGAGGAAAAGTACAATAGAAACACGTCACCACTTCAGTTTTTTTTTTCCCCATTCCTTTGTTTCAGTTTACAAATACTGAGGTAAAACAAAAAAAAACCTCAAATACTCCACATATGAAGGTGTCCTTAGGCTGGTTTCACACTACCGCTTAGGACGCATCCATCTGTGCGTAGAGATGCAGACGGATCCCAGAACGGATACAGATAGATGGCAGCACTGCATTTTTTTATGAGGATCCGCATGAATGAAAATCCCCATAGAAAACGATGAACATATGGCCGGGAGAGGAGAGAGATTGTTTTCTATATTGGGCCATCCATCTGCTCTCGCTGCCATCCGGATTGCAATGTACCTTCATTCACATCTATGTATTGTTTGGGTACATCAGGAGGCATACGCTTATTTCACGAAGCCTGATGGTGGGTTTACACACACCAATTTATCTGTTCAATATCTGGACAGATCTCTGGTTGCAGTGAAATCATGGACACATAGTTCCATTTTGTGGCTGTGTACAAATGATACAATGTGTTCATGATTTCACTGCAACCAGAGATCTGTTCAGATATTGAACAGATAAATTGGTGTGTGTAAACCCACCATCAGGCTGCCTTCACATTTGCATATGTGTCTTCATGCTTATGGCATGCAGACGCAAATGCAGTGCAACACAGCCCATACTTATGTGAAAGCAGCGGAGAATCTCCGCATGTGTTCACATTAGTATGGTGCCCGGGCAGCCAATCAGCTGTCTCGGGGGCTGGCCGGGAAGAGGAGATCAGCGGCAGAGATCTCCTCCTCCCAGCCACAGCTGATCTCCCGCCAGTGTCAGCGCGGGAGATTTGAAGATACAGCTGATCTGACAGCTGTTTAAATCTCCCGCGCTGACACTGAATAGGTGATATCGGTGCAGGAGATAAGAAACAGCTGATCGTTGCTTCAAATCTCCCGCACTGACATCACCTATTCGGTGTCAGCGCGGGAGATTTAAACAGCTGTCAGATCAGCTGTATCTTCAAATCTCCAGCGCTGACACCGGCGGGAGAGCAGTGGAGGCTCCAGATGATCTCAAGGTGGCCGCTGGGAGAGATTTCAATGAGATCTGCAGCATTCTCCTGCGCTGTCATGCGGAGGACACTGCGGATCCATTGACATCAGTGCATTGTTTGTGCGCTTAGAGATAAAACAAGCGCCCGCGACCGCACAAAAATGCAACATGCTGCGTGCAGAGGAGGGCGCACAAACTGTGCGCTTCTGAACGCAACCGAACGCAGGCACATGCGTTTCCATGTTAAATATAGGAGCGCAGTGCACAAGCGTTTGGCTGCGTTCGGTACGCTGCGCTTGCAAACACAAGTGTGAAGGCAGCCTTAGAACCCCAAAGATCGCAACATGTTGTGTCCTGCGGTCACATAAAAAAAATGCAAAAGGATGCCTACGCATGCACCCTGCGTCCTCATGTGAAACCTAGGGATGCAGGGTGGATCCATAGGCAGGGACACAGGGCAACACAATGGACCCAAACCCCAGTGTGAAGCCGACCTGAGGGATAGAAAGCAGTGATCCCTCTCGGAATGCTGGGATGTTATCTGCAATAGGCAGACATGGTCCTGTATATGACTCTTCTCACTAGTTCTGTGGGGAGACACCTCGTTATCAGGCCTGGTGCCTCTCACCCTGTAGTTAGATATCAGGAAGCTCGCCTCATACAGCAGTCTCCGGACTGTCCCTTCCACTTTAACACGTTCAACCCCCTCTGCTCCTCTCCTCAGGAAGGGGTTGGTGGCTCCCCAGAGTATGGACACAGTCAGGAGAGCCAACACATGGCCGGCAGACAGAGGCATGAGGAGCCGCAGCCCATAGGTAGGCACAGCCGGTCAGCTGACAGTGAGGAGCGAGAGGATACATAGAACGGAAACAGCGCCAATGCCATCCTACGCTACACTGTGGTGACGTCATTTCCGGCAGAAGTACCACAGTGAACCGGAAGTAGCTCCTCTATCGTTCTTACTTCCTGGCTCCTGCTACACGCGCCTTGGTACAGCCGGCAGCAGCGTCCAGAATGGTGAGTGAACGGAGGACTCGTATCCAGGCTTGGCCCCTGTGTATCAGGCAGGGCTCCCCCACATGCGGGGCCAACACCCGCAGCTGTGGGAAGGAGTCTACGGGGATTCCTGGGGTGCACTTATTATTCAGTATAATATTGGTGATCTCATTTAACCTTTTACTGAAAAGATCACATCTTTACACGTGACATAAGTTGTTCACTACTTGTTTAGGTCAGGGATGAGAATACTAGCAGATCCCTCCTGCAGCAGCCAATCAGAGGACGCACATCAGTGTCCCCACAATAGTAAGCTCTGCAGGCCATCATGTGGCCAGTGACTCTTATTGACATTAGATCTCTGCTTGTAGTCTTGATCCCCCTCAATGTATGCGGACATTTCTCCACAATTTAGGCATCTTTTGACAGTACAAATAACCTGGCTTTTTGGTGCCTTTTCAGTCCATTCATTAGCATTGTTGAAATCTGCAGCAAAAATACTGACAGAATTGACATGCCGGTGATTTAAATCTGCACCAAGTCTGCCAGTAATATGTCACCAGGTTTTACCTTTCCCATCTGAGACCAACATAACATAGAGATCCTGATTCCAGCAATGTCACTGAGCTGTTTGCTGTCATTTTGATACAATCCCGGTTTCCTCAGGTGCAGATCTAAGGCTATGGTCCGACGTGGTGTGCTTTTGCGCGTTTATGTGCAAAAAAGCGCAACTGCATGCAGACGCCAACACTTTTCCCGAGGCCATCTTATAATGTAGCCTATGGGAAAAGCGCAGCATAAAAAGTGCAAAGAATTGCCTTGTCAACTGTTTTTGCGCACTTTTGCAGTCAAAGTGTGCGTGCAAAAATACGCAGCTAAGCGCGCTGTCTGCCATAGCTTTTGCTGGAAGGCATATCCAGCTTTGTTTGGCACTGCCTTTACGCCAGCACTCAAAAGTGCCACGTAAAAGCAGGAATACGCGGCAATTAGGCCATGTCCGAACATAGCCTAACAGATATTTGAATGTGGAGCTCTATAACCCCATGTACATCATGGATTGACAGCTTTCTGTGTACACTGTAATTAGTGGGGGATGAGGTTATACAAAGATCATAATAATTATAATGATTTTTATTTGTATAGCACCAAGCAAATTCTGAAACACTTTACAATTCACAGAGAGGAGCTCATGAACATGCTGAACCACCTGGCAGCATAGTCCTCTGATGACAATCTCCAGCTGATTAGTGATTTTATCAAATTACACTGAGCAGCCCAGTATGTGACACATTGCTGGAATCAGAGTCTCTAGTCCTACATTATTCTACTCTCAGATTAGGTGGCAAAAACATGGTTACAAATTCCCTATATAGTGAATTGTGCAGTTATTCAGCATTTGATATCCAGCAAAAAGGGCTAGCATGCTGGAAAAGTATGCAGTACATACACTGTTGGTTTATCGTGTGAATGCAGCTGACAGGTTCCCCGTAAGGCTGGCTTCACACTGCACTTTTTTCACTGATCAGTGTCCATACAGTTTGTGTGCCAAAACCCGGAGAGGAACCAGGAACTTGCAGAGAAAAACTCTAATTGAAAGATTGACACCTGTTCTGAGTTTTGGAGACACTCCTGGTTTTGGCACACGAACTGGATGGAACCTGATCAGTGAAAAAACTGCAGTGTGAAACCAGCCTAAGATATTTTATTTGAAAATATCTGCTCATTATAGTGCTGGCATCTTCCTTCTGCAGGTCTAATCCAGCTCTCCTCAGCTGTTATTTTGGTAAAGTCATACACCATCTCCTTAAACACTGTGCTTTCTTTGATTGACAGCTTCTGGGGTGGTAGTTCAATAGGGAGATCATTCCAAGCCCACACTCTTCTCAACTGTCTAACGCAAAACTTAGAGGACAGTGTGTCTTATGTGACTCCTTAGCAGTTCTATCTCTCCTTCAATCAGCTATTTAGGAGAGTGTCAAGGATCCACAGAAAACACTTAAGGTACCGTTAGACACTTCAATGTTGAGACGATATCACCAACGATCTCACCGTAGTGCGGTCATTAGGACATCTTTTTGACGTCGTTGGTGAGATGTCACATGTATAGATATTGTGCACAACGCACCAACCATCCAGCGAGCTGGTATCGTTCGCACAGCCCAGCAAACGACACTTGTTCACTGTTGTGAATGGTGGAAGTCGTTAACGACATCATTATCGCGGTGTCACACACAACGATGCAGCAGGTTGGCTGATCAAGGATCGTCTGATTTGAGAACATGTTCTCAAATCTGTGATCAACGATCCACCGATTTATCGTAATCTTATTTCAGTGTCACATGCAATGACGTCCTAACAATGTCGTTTGAGCGACTCCAAATTTGTGACGTTTGAGAGATATCGTTCACAATCTCGTACCGTGTAACGGGGCCTTTACACTGTCCTCTCAGAGCTGTGATGGACAGCGGGTTAGTATTGAGCCACCAGCTGTCATTTAAGGTGAGCCGTAGATGATACAAGGCTTTACCCAAGCAAAAGCAGAGAGGTGGATTAGACCTGTAGGGAGGGAGATGCCAGCAGCACAAGGAGCAGATATATTCCAACAAAGCAATGTGATATGTTAAATAAGGGTATCACGGCCTGTGATCACCTCCCCTGGTATCTGTGCAGTGGAGGGCTCCACGGCCTGTGATCACCTCCCCTGGTATCTGTGCAGTGGAGGGCTCCACGGCCTGTGATCACCTCCCCTGGTATCTGTGCAGTGGAGGGCTCCACGGCCTGTGATCACCTCCCCTGGTATCTGTGCAGTGGAGGGCTCCACGGCCTGTGATCACCTCCCCTGGTATCTGTGCAGTGGAGGGCTCCACGGCCTGTGATCACCTCCCCTGGTATCTGTGCAGTGGAGGGCTCCACGGCCTGTGATCACCTCCCCTGGTATCTGTGCAGTGGAGGCCTCCACGGCCTGTGATCACCTCCGCTGGTATCTGTTCAGTGGAGGGCTCCACACCTGTGATCACCTCCGCTGGTATCTGTGCAGTGGAGGCCTCCACGGCCTGTGATCACCTCCGCTGGTATCTGTGCAGTGGAGGCCTCCACGGCCTGTGATCACCTCCGCTGGTATCTGTGCAGTGGAGGGCTGTGATCACCTCCCCTGGTATCTGTGCAGTGGAGGGCTCCACGGCCTGTGATCACCTCCGCTGGTATCTGTGCAGTGGAGGGCTCCACGGCCTGTGATCACCTCCGCTGGTATCTGTGCAGTGGAGGGCTCCACGGCCTGTGATCACCTCCGCTGGTATATGTGCAGTGGAGGGCTCCACGGCCTGTGATCACCTCCGCTGGTATCTGTGCAGTGGAGGGCTCCACGGCCTGTGATCACCTCCGCTGGTATCTGTGCAGTGGAGGGCTGTGATCACCTCCGCTGGTATCTGTGCAGTGGAGGGCTGTGATCACCTCCGCTGGTATCTGTGCAGTGGAGGGCTGTGATCACCTCCGCTGGTATCTGTGCAGTGGAGGGCTGTGATCACCTCCGCTGGTATCTGTGCAGTGGAGGGCTCCATGGCCTGTGATCACCTCCGCTGGTATCTGTGCAGTGGAGGGCTCCATGGCCTGTGATCACCTCCCCTGGTATCTGTGCAGTGGAGGGCTCCACGGCCTGTGATCACCTCCCCTGGTATCTGTGCAGTGGAGGCCTCCACGGCCTGTGATCACCTCCCCTGGTATCTGTGCAGTGGAGGCCTCCACGGCCTGTGATCACCTCCGCTGGTATCTGTGCAGTGGAGGGCTGTGATCACCTCCCCTGGTATCTGTGCAGTGGAGGGATCCACGGCCTGTGATCACCTCCGCTGGTATCTGTGCAGTGGAGGGCTCCACGGCCTGTGATCACCTCCGCTGGTATCTGTGCAGTGGAGGGCTCCACGGCCTGTGATCACCTCCGCTGGTATATGTGCAGTGGAGGGCTCCACGGCCTGTGATCACCTCCGCTAGTATCTGTGCAGTGGAGGGCTCCACGGCCTGTGATCACCTCCGCTGGTATCTGTGCAGTGGAGGGCTGTGATCACCTCCGCTGGTATCTGTGTAGTGGAGGGCTGTGATCACCTCCGCTGGTATCTGTGCAGTGGAGGGCTGTGATCACCTCCGCTGGTATCTGTGCAGTGGAGGGCTCCATGGCCTGTGATCACCTCCGCTGGTATCTGTGCAGTGGAGGGCTCCATGGCCTGTGATCACCTCCGCTGGTATCTGTGCAGTGGAGGGCTCCACGGCCTGTGATCACCTCCGCTGGTATCTGTGCAGTGGAGGGCTGTGATCACCTCCCCTGGTATCTGTGCAGTGGAGGGCTGTGATCACCTCCCCTGGTATCTGTGCAGTGGAGGGCTGTGATCACCTCACCTGGTATCTGTGCAGTGGAGGGCTCCACGGCCTGTGATCACCTCCGCTGGTATCTGTGCAGTGGAGGGCTGTGATCACCTCCGCTGGTATCTGTGCAGTGGAGCAGTGGAGGGCTCCACGGCCTGTGATCACCTCCGCTGGTATCTGTGCAGTGGAGAGCTCCACGGCCTGTGATCACCTCCGCTGGTATCTGTGCAGTGGAGGGCTCCACAGCATGTGATCACCTCCGCTGGCATCTGTGATCCCACCCCTCCTGTATCTGTAAAGGCCACGCTACACACACCTATATCTGTGACCAACTTCTGAACAGATCTCTGGTTGCAGTGAAATCATGGACACATTGCTCCATTTTGTACACAGCCACAAAATGGAACAATGTGTCCATGATTACACTGCAACCAGAGATCTGTGACCCATATCTGAACAGATATCTGTGTGTGTAACGTGGCCTTAAGACTTGATTGTCCATATTTACTGTATTTGTCCGTGTTCTCCCCTCTTCATACAGTGTTGGCCAAAGGTATTGACACCCCTGCAATTCTGTCAGATAATACTCAGTTTCTTCCTGAAAATGATTGCAATCACAAATTCTTTGGTATTATTATCTTCATTTAATTTGTCTTCAATGAAAAAACACAAGAGAATGAAGCAAAAAGCAAAACATTGATCATTTCACACAAAACTCCAAAAATGGGCCGGACAAAAGTATTGGCACCCTCAGCCTAATACTTGGTTGCACAACCTTTATTAGCCAAAATAACTGCGATCAACCGCTTCCAGTAACCATCAATGAGTTTCTTACAATGCTCTGCTGGAATTTTAAACCATTCTTCTTTGGCAAACTGCTCCAGGTCCCTGATATTTGAAGGGCGCCCTCTCCAAACTGCCATTTTTAGATCTCTCCACAGGTGTTCTATGGGATTCAGGTCTGGACTCATTGCTGGCCACCTTTAGAAGTCTCCAGTGCTTTCTCTCAAACCATTTTCACGTGCTTTTTGAAGTGTTTTGGGTCATTGTTCTGCTGGAAGACCCATGACCTCTGAGGGAGACCCAGCTTTCTCACCCTGGGCCCTACATTATGCTGCAAAATTTGTTGGTAGTCTTCAGACTTCATAATCCCATGCACACGGTCAAGCAGTCCAGTGCCAAAGGAAGCAAAGCAACCCTAAAACATGAGGGAACCTCCGCCATGTTTGACTGTAGGGACCGTGTTCTTTTCTTTGAATGCCTTTTTTTTTTCTCCTGTAAACTCTATGTTGATGCCTTTGCCCAAAAAGAGAGAACATTCTTCCAAAACGTTTTAGGCTTTCTTAGGTAAGTTTTGGCAAACTCCAGCCTGTCTTATTGATGTCTCTGGGTAAGAAGTGGGGTCTTCTTGGGTCTCCTACCATACAGTCCCTTTTCATTCAGATGCCGGCGGATAGTATGGGTTGACACTGTTGTACCCTTGGACTGCAGGGCAGCTTGAACTTCTTTGGATGTTCAAACTTTCAAAAGAAGCCTGAAGACCCACCTGTTCCGCCAAGCCTACCACCTGCAATAAGACCCAGTCCACCACACCGCCTCATGACTGGAATTTCCCCCTCCCACTGTATCCGCACCCGCCCCTCGTAGACTGTGAGCCTTTGTGGACAGGATTTCTACCCTCTTGTTTCTGTACAACTGAATTGTCAACATTTATTGTTACTTGTATTGTTACTTGTCCTAGTCTGCCCTTTTTAACATGTAAAGCGCCATGGAATATAATGGCGCTATATAAATTAATAATAATAATAATAATGTTAGTCGAGGTTCTTTATCCACCATCTGCACAATCTTGCGTTGAACTCTCTTGTCAATTTTTCTTTTCCATCCACATCTAGGGAGGTTAGCCACAGTGCCATGGGCTTTAAACTTCTTGATGACACTGTGCACGGTAGACACAGGAATATTCAGGTCTTTGGAGATGGACTTGTAGCCTTGAGATTGCTCATTCTTCCTCACAATTTGGTTTCTCAAGTCCTCAGACAGTTCTTTGGTCTTCTTTCTTTTCTCCATACTCAATGTGGTACACACAAGGACACAGGACAGAGGTTGAGTCAACTTTAATCCATGTCAACTGGCTGCAAGTGTGATTTAGTTATTGCCAACACCTGTTAGGTGCCACAGGTAAGTTACAGGTACTGTTAATTACACAAATTAGAGAAGCATCACATGATTTTTCTAACAGTGCCAATACTTTTGTCCATCCCCTTTTTTATGTTTGGTGTGGAATTATATCCAATTTGGCTTTAGGACAATTCTTTTTGTGTTTTTTTCATTGAAGACAAATTAAATGAAGATAATAATACCAAAGAATTTGTGATTGCAATCATTTTCAGGAAGAAACTGAGTATTATCTGACAGAATTGCAGGGGTGTCAATACGTTTGGCCAACACTGTATGTGAAGTTCCATGGAATCTAATGGATAAAGAATAATAATAATCTGGAGTCCTCGACGGCCTGTGATCACCTCCACTGGTATCTGTGATGTGGAGTGCTCCACGGCCTGTGATTATCTCCGCTGGCATCTGTGATGTCAAGTGCCCCACGGGCTAAGATATTGATAATCTGTGTGGAATGCGGCAGACCACTACACACAGACTATGAAGAGGTCTCTAATTATACTAGAGGTAACCTTATAAGCATTAAATTACAGTTATTTACAAGTGAACAGACTGCCCTCTAAAGGTACCGTTACACACAGAGACACACAGAGATATATTACTTGCAATTCACTGGTTGCAGTGAAATCATGGACATATTGTTACATTTGTACACGGTAACAAAATAGAACAATGTGTCCATGATTTCACTGCAACCAGTGAATTGCAAGTAATATATCTCTGTGTGTAATGGTATCTTAAGGCTTCATTCCGATGTTCGTGAGTCATGCATGTGTATCCACTGATGGTACCCAATATAAGTCTATTGGTCTGTTCAAATGTCTGCTTTTTGTGGGGTACCATGTGCACCACAAATTCACGGAGACATGTCTGTTTATGATTAGCAATATGAATAAAAATATACCCATGTAAGTCTGACATGTAAACTCCTGTCGTTGGTATGCTGTCCGGGTATAGCAGAAGCTATGTAATTAATTTGATTTTGTGAGTCAAAATCACTGATGAAACATTGATAGAAAAACTAACATACACCAATGAAAATTAAGTTAGACTTTGAATCTAAATGAACCTGTTAGAACTCTAGTAAATCGAAATAATCTAAATTAATTAAACTTTTATTTTAAGAGACCCATCCTGCTTCAGGGCCATGAGAGGTCCATTACCCAAATCAAGTATAACCGAGATGGGGACCTGCTTTTCACAGTTGCCAAGGATCCAGTAAGTCCCTTTATGACACTGATAGAATTCTTCTTCTTCACTTTTGGGTGAAATATGCTACATTACAGAGGCAGTGTGTACTATACATTCTGGCTGGAAAACTTTCATGTTTAAAACATTTATTTTGTCATTTTCTAAAGGTGGTTAACGTTTGGTACTCTGTGAACGGAGAACGCCTAGGAACCTACAATGGCCACACAGGAGCCGTGTGGTGTGTGGATGTTGAGTGTATCCTTTTTACTTCAACTTTTTTTGCATTCGTGAACATCACTAATTATGGAAGTTGTCCACTGCTTAGATAACCCTTTCCTAAATGCCACAATCTCCCAAGTAAAATAAAGTGATGTTGGCGCTCACGTGATATAACAGCAGCTTTATGTGTTTTGTCAGAGTGAATGTCCACTGTGACAGAATATTGATGAGCCACAGACGGTCAACGATGGCTGATTAACCTCCATACTCCCGTGACATAAATGTCAGCAAGTGCTGATCTCGCTAGAACTGCGCTGGTGCACAAGGCGAGCATAATTCTTTCTTATTTTACCTGGTGGACTCAGACATTTCAGAAGGGGTTTTCCAAGTAGTTGCTTACCCCTTTATGTAACTGTTGGTAAAATTCTAGTTTTAATTTGATGGTGATGCGAGAGGATTATTTGGTTGTCCTGTCCAGATACTTGACTCTTCTGTACAATGTATTCCATATTTGTTAATTCTATATTAGAGCTGCTATTATCACACTTTCCATAGCAGGAGGTCTCTTCCACCTTGCTACCTGTCTTTCACATATCACAAGGAGTAGAGAGGATGCAGTCTACATTGATGTGATAAGTACAGTGATCTTTGCATGTCAGGATCCTTAACCCAAGTGCGCAGGGGACACGCGTCATGTGCTTTCCGGATCTGCAGATAACTCCTGTAGGTTGTGGGACTTAGAAACAGGTAAAAAAAAAATTGTATTTGATCTTATAGTAGCTTTAGCAAAGAACCACTGTATTTCAATAAACCTGGTTTCTAAACTGTTTAATGAGTTCCCCGATTGAACGCTGCCTCTGACTTGTTGGACCAATTGCAATGAGAAATGGACAAATTCTCTTTTTTATTTCTTCACTCCAAACCTTATAAATCTCACTATTGTTCTTTTTTCCAGGCGGTCTCTTGGGCCTCTTCACACATCCGTGTTTACAGGATTTGTGGCATCCGTACATATGACATCTCTTATACATGCCTTCTACGATGATCGCATTGCAGTGCCCGGACCGGCCGGCGACTCGCCTGACCAAAGTGTGACTGATTCATGTATTTCTATGCATGCAGCTGTCACTCTTTGGTCAGGAGAGCTGATGGATGGTCTGGGCATTGAAATTCGATCCGCACACAAGTAATTCGGTAGTGTGACTCCAGTCTAACACAGTGATTAGTGATCTTTTACATGTCGATGCAAACAGTATAGAGACTGAATAATCATTAGTATGATAGTTTCGTGCCTCTTCAATTAGCAGAGAATCGGCAGTACATCCCGTGTTCACACAGGGAGATGTGTTGTCATGTTTTAGGCTCATATAAATTATAAAATCAGCCAAAGAACAAGACGATAGGTTTTCAGCATATTTCTGTCATGTATACACAGCCAGTAATCATGGAGAAGCGTTCTTGTAATTCTCCTTCAGATAATGTGCTTTATTGATGCCCACCTTCTTTTGTAGCAGTTACCTGATGATTATCTTCTTTTACCTCTGTCATGGCCGATAACTGGCTATACATATTAGATAAATGTAGGTTGATTGTTAAATGAATGAAAGTCAAGCTCCCATACAGATTCTAGTCATTTATTGACTCATTTACTGACTGCAGAGGGTCAAACTGGCCATACATGTTTAGTAACACTGGTTAACTCCTTTACGATCTATGACGCACATGTATGTCATGCTGTGAGCCCGCATCATCTCCTGCACATCTCAGCGCTATTGACCGGTGAGCTGGACATTATAATTTCTCCTTTTGCGCTCTGTATGCGGGGTGAGCACCTCTGTTGTCCGGTCCCATCCAGGCAGCGACACTTGCTTGAAGGCAGTAAGGAGCTTCTGTAACGTGGTGCCCGAAACCTTGTTTACAGTAAAAGTATACATGTTTGGTATGTACAAACTGGTACTGACCCAAGGCATCAAACCAACATGTCTGTTTTACTATATAGTGATCATGGTGAATAAAAAGCCCAAAAAACAAACGAGTAGTTGCACTTTTTTTGCAATTTCACCGTACTTGGAATTTTTTTTCCATTACCCTCACCTCTATATGGTAAAATAAAGGATTTCATCTGAAAGTCCTGCAAAAAACAAGCCCTTATATGTCTACTTTGATGGAAAAATAAAAATGGCTCTTGTAAAAAAGTGAGGGAAAAACGAAAACCAGTAAATTGAAAATCTCCTGGAGGTTACGGGGTTAAAGGACAATATTTCTTAAAATATTGTATGAACTTTATTTCAGAAAGATTGCTTGTATATCTGTCTTAGGGCCACGTCACACACACAGATATCTGTGCAGATATTGTTCGCAGATCTCTGGTTGCAGTGAAGTCATGGACACAATGTTCCATTTTGTGACTGTGTACAATGGAGCAATGTGTCCATGATTTCACTGCAACCAGCAAGTTGGTCAGAAGTTGGACAGAAAAGTTGGTGTGTGTGACGTGGCCCTTAAGCCCCTTTAACATCAGCATTTTTTTGCTGATGTGTGGTAGATCCGTCAAATTTACCGGATCTGCTGCCTAATGGCTGCACTTGCAGCCTAGTACTGGCAATCCCCATGCATTGTCTGTGGGGCTTGTGGTCCGGTGCTGCAAGTGTGGTTACACTGGATCGGCTGGATCCGGTACTTGCGGCCGCGAAAAAAAAAGTTGCAGTGTTTTTTTTTTTTTGTTTTTTTTTTGTGGCCACAAGTGCTGGATCTGCTGCACCCGACAGAACTGCACTTGCCGCACCGGACCGCAAGCCCCATCGACAATGCATGGGGATTGCCAGATCCAGGCTGCAAGTGCAGCTGTTAGGCGGCCGATCCGGCAGATGTGGCGCCACCTGCCGGATCGCCTGCAAATCAGCAAAACCCTGATGTGAAAGAGGCTTTAATCAGATAAAAATGTTAACATTTTTGTAAAAAAAAAAAAAAAAAGGTAATAAAAGTATTTAGAAAATTATGTATATGAAATTGGTATGAATATCAATACAGCATTCCTTTTAAAAAAAAATAAGCTCTCACGTGGCTGATTTTTACACACTTTTTTTGTGGTTGTCCTTATGTGTTTTCTTTGTTGATGATTAGGAAAACAGTTGGCTTTGCTGCAAACAAATTCAGCTGTCAGAACCTGTGGATTTGACTTCGGTGGCAACATTATCATGTTTTCAACAGACAAGCAGATGGGTTATCAGTGCTTTGTCAGCTTCTTTGACCTAAGGGACCCATCTCAGATTGGTGAGTATAGATATGGCATTTAAAGGGATTGTCCAGAACTTTCATATAATATGAAAAGTGCCCCGTTCTGATAATCAGTTGGGGTTCCAGACACTCAGTAATACCTGTTTAGTTATTTTAAAGCAGACCATGGAATTCCTCTGGGTTCTCCGGTTTCTTACTACACTCCAAAGACAATACTGATAAGGAATGTAGATTGTGAGCCCTAATGGGGACAGTGATGATGATTTATGTAAAGCACTGGGGAATTAATGGTGCTATATAAGTGAATAAATATTATCCAGCCTGTGCGTATGTGATAACTTCTTTTCATTGGGGAAAAAATCAAAACTTCCACTCCCAATCCTATTTTATTTGATTCCAAAATCATCTTACTACTTGTAGGGTGGTCAGAGTGCCATCAGCAAAAAAATCAAAAGATCCTACCAAAGCCACATTAGTGTTATGGCAGCTGAAATGCAGAGGCAAATTGTTTAGTGTCTATTTCTCACTGAGTAAACTGCTTATTTTGGACATTTTTGCAGAGGACAATGAGCCTTACATGAAGATTAACTGCAGTGAGTCGAAGATAACCAGTGCTGTATGGGGACCCCTAGGAGAGAACATAATCGCCGGCCATGAAAATGGAGAGCTGAACCTGTATAGTGCAAAGGTGAGTGACAGCTCATTTCACCAGATCCTTCCACTTTTGTCTCTTTTTGTTATCTCTTCTTAAAGCGTGCAAGGGTTTTTTTTCTCTCCATAATATCTTTGATGTAAAAAACCTGTATGAAATGCTTGTAACATTTTTTTCTATTTTAGTCTGGAGAGATTGTGAACAATATTAAAGAGCACTCCAAGCAGATCAATGATATTCAGGCCTCCAGAGATATGACTATGTTTATCACCGCATCCAAAGATTGCAGTGCCAAGGTAAGAGGTTTTAATTGTTCAATTTCACTTTTATGTTAACTCCTTTTTGACATCGTATTTGGCCATTGTCTTATGGGCTCAGGAGCTGAGCCTGCATGTTTCCCAGAATATGGTAGTTGTGGTACACTGTTATCCTCTGCCTGCTGCTATTGTCTTGTTAAAGGCATCCTGTCACCTCCAAAACGCCTCCTAAGCTATCAAAACATGTCCCTGCAGCACCCCATCACTAATCTCACACTCCTTTTGTCTCCTAAAAGCATCTTGTGAAAGTGCATAAAAACGTTTTAATACTCACTCATTAGTGATTATAATTAGCAGGGGCCATATTCTTTACTCACCAGGGAGTGTTCTTTTGCAGCTCCAGGATCCAGCCCTCTCTCTGTCTGTGCTATTGTTAAACTGAAACTGAAGGCAGGACTAATGATTTGCATTCTGTGAGTGATGGAGTGGGGGGAGGGCAATGCTTGCACATAACAGCAAAACACATAGATCCTGGAGCTGCAAAACAGCCCGCCTTGGTGACTAAAGAATAGTCACTCTGCTAATTATCACTGAGTGAGTATTAAAACGTTTTTATGCACTTTCACAGGATGCTTTTAGGAGACAAAAGAAGTGTGATATTAGTGATAGGATGCTGCAGGGACATGTTTTGCTAGCTTAGATGGCGTTCTGGAGGTGACAGGATCCCTTTAAATACTGCTCTCAGACTGCTACAGCTACATTTCCCAGAGAAAGAAATGAGGCATGCCATCAGCCTTCCACAGTACGAATGAAGAGGAAGAGAACACTGCACAGAAAATATCATGCAGAGGTCCCCAACTCCAGGCCTCGAGAGCAGCCAACGGGTGATGTCTTCAGGATTTCCTTAGTATTGCACAGGTGATAATTTAATTGCCTGCACAGGAGATAATTCCAAACTCTGTGCAATGCTAAGGAAATCCTGAAAACATGACCTGTTGGTGGCCCTCGAGGACTGGAGTTGGAGACCCCTGAAATAATGCATAACAATTAGTAGAAACAATTGAATTTATTGGAAAAATATGTACCAAAAACAAAGACACAGTTACAAAAACAATTAAAAAGTATACAAAAATCTATCAAGAGGGGGTGGATATAATAATCCATAGGAAATAATGACTCAAGCAATATGTGTGGGGACTCTGCATCAGGCATGAAATCCACTGTTCTGTTATTATTTGGTTTAAATATCTTATACTTTCAACTTTTGTACTTTTGATTTGATACAATGTATTTTGTAGTATATAAATCATTTATTAAGTTATGCATATTTGTCTGTATGAATACGTATATGAATTTATTACATTGGCATATTTTGGGATAAGTATAATTACCCTCATTTGACATTTTCTTTTGAATATGACATCCCTGATTAAGGGATTTCCTTTAAATTATTATATACACCCCCTCTTGATCTATTTTTTTAATTTTTATATTTTTATAACTTTGTCTTAGTCAAGGTGTATATTTTTCTTAAAAAAATTCTAATGTGTGTGTACTATTTATTTATTTTATTTTTTTCAAGCAGCTTTCTTTTTCATCATGCTACACCCCCATGCAAGGTAACAGTAGCACCCATTAGACCAAGGGTCTCAAACATATGCAGCCCCTGGAGCTGCTTCATACAACTATCAACTAACTACTTCTTCCTCAGACCAGAATATATAAGGGAGCTGCTTGAGCTCCCCCTTCTGGCCTAGAGGTGCTAGTGCAGTGTCCAGTGTTGTGTGGGGAGTTAACCCTTTGTTGTTGATTCTGTGGCACTTAACCCCTGGGATGCCACAATAGTCTATCAAATGAAAATCGTTTGTTGTTCACCATATAGGATACACTTGATATTTTGTGAAAGCCAGAAATAAGTTTAATAGGATCCATATTAGAAAATGGTAATCTATTACTCCCATGAGAGAATACATAAATTCAAAAATGAACAATGGGTTTAATTGAGGTTTAGCAATGTATCAGAAATATACTTTGCTGAAAGAAACCCACATTCCAAACACTGTTCAGTTGTGGCCAAAAGTATTGACACCCCTGTAATTCTGTCAGATAATCCTCAGTTTCATCCTGAAAATGATTGCAATCACATATTCTTTGCTATTATTATCTTCATTTAATTTGTCTTCAATGAAAAAACACCAAAGAGAATGAAGCAAAAAGCAAAAACATTGATCATTTCACACAAAACTCCAAAAATTGGCCAGACAAAAGTATTGGCACCCTCAGCCTAATACTTGGTTGCACAACCTTTAGCCAAAATATCTGCGATCAACCGCTTCCGGTAACCATCAATGAGTTTCTTACAATGCTCTGCTGGAATTTTACACCATTCTTCTTTGGCAAACTGCTCCAGGTCCCTGATATGTGAAGGGTGCCTTCTCCAAACTGCCATTGTTACATCTCTCCACAGGTGTTCTATGGGATTCAGGTCTGGACTCATTGCTGCCACCTTAGAAGTCTCCAGTGCTTTCTCTCAAACCATTTTCTAGTGCTTTTTGAAGTGTGTTTTGGGTCATTGTCCTGCTGGAAGACCCATGACCTCTGAGGGAGACCCAGCTTTCTCACACTGGGCCCTACATTATGCTGCACAATGTGTTGGTAGTCTTCAGACTTCATAATGCCATGCACACAGTCAAGCAGTCCAGTGCCAGAGGCAGCAAAGCAACCCCAGAACATCAGGGAACCTCCGCCATGTTTGACTGTAGGGAGCGTGTTCTTTTCTTTGAATGCCTCTTTCTCCATTCGCCTTCCACGACAGCATTGGAGGATGTCGTCCATGCCCTATTGGGGGACAGGAACACAGAGAGGTTAAAAGCCCCTCCCCTTCCTCAGTACTCCAGTGTCTTCCTGTCCCCCTTGGGGCATGGAGAGGTTCCAGTGCTGTCAGGCCGGCAGAGGCAGCATTGGGGTGTACTTACAGCCGGGCCAGGGATGGACGTCGGGGCGGCCTCCTCCTCCTTCTCGGGGCTCCCGT
Source organism: Allobates femoralis (assembly GCA_033576535.1). NCBI lineage: Eukaryota > Metazoa > Chordata > Amphibia > Anura > Aromobatidae > Allobates > Allobates femoralis. Next base: position 391,499,365 of record JARQOC010000002.1, read on the forward strand.
GGTGGGACCATCCGGCCTTCCTGCGTCCTACGGGGCAAAGCAGGCCGTGTATTGCAACGCCGGAGGCCTGTTCAGCTCTCCGGCGACTCCCTCCTCCAGCTGCGGTCCCTGGGGCATGCATCAGAGGTGCCGTGGAGGCACTTCCGGTTTCGGGTGTGGCACTTCCGGTTCCGGGATGGCACTTCCGGTTTCGGGCGGCGGCTCCTGAAAGGGCTGTGGCAGGCTGGGCGCGGCTCCAGGGAACCCAGCAGGACTTTCGCGCGCTACTGCCCGCGGCCGGTGACCAGGAGGAGGGAGGGAACAGGTGTTCCTCGTTGGGGGCACGGTACTTCTGGATAAGTACCCGCCGGAAGCTACACCCAGGTAAGGCTGATCCCTGAAACATGGAGGGTGATAGGCTTCCACCTCTGCTTCTGCAGAGCCCAGCGTTCCCCCAGCTCATGTAAGTGTTTCTGGGGGTGGTCACAAGGGGTAGAGTTATTTAAGCCCTGCACTCACACTGGGACCCCCTTCTCTTCCCTTTTTGTCTATAGGGAGACGAGGGCCGTCTGTGAAAGGGAGCAACTGCTGCAGGAGCAACTGCTGCACAAAATTTCCCTCTTCCTACAACAAGGTGTCGGCCATGACTGACAGGGTTGTCAGGATGGACTCCCCATCCTTGCTTGAGGAGCTCCAATCCATTAGGGAAGAGGTGCAGGCTTCTATCTCGGCACTGCGGGGTTTTGCTGCAGCTTCCGGGCCTTCCCCTCCGTAAGAGGGGAAGCTCCAGGATTGTGACTCTGTGGATCTCATGGAGGCTGGCCAGAGCTCAGCGTTAGAGGATGGCGAGGATCTTGCCGCTGTTGCCTCTGTCCAGACACGAGAATCTGGACACTACTATTTTTCCACGGAGTCCATGGGTGCATTGGTGGACACTGTCCATTGTACCATGGGAGTAGAGGTGGTGGAATCCCCTTCTTCTGTACAGGACTAAATGTTCAGAGGCCTGAAGGCTAAGCGGCTCACCCCATCCGAGTGGATTGGAGGGTGATGACTTTGTCTGGGAGGTCCCGAAGGTGGACATCCAGGTGGCCAGGGTAGCAATCAGCTGCTATTGTAAACCCATTGTGCATGCCCTTGACACACTGTTGAAGCTAAGCAGCAGGAGCCTCAGTCACGGGCTGGATGGGAGACCTCATGAGAGACCCAATGGGAATCTCTATGGAAGTCTCTATAAAGTCAATGGGACTTCTAACATGAAGGTCTATGGCAGTATTCCATTTGGGAAGCTTAGCATATAAGACCACGTTGCCTTTTTGAAGATTCCTCCCGGTTGAAGGACCCCCTCGTTCGTAAAATGGAGGGTGTCCTCAAACAATCCTGGGAGGCGGCAGCTATGTCTTTAAAGGTGTACATTTCCTCTACATGTGAGCAGGTCTCTCTTTAAGTGGCTCACCCAGCTGGGAGAATTTATCCTGCAGGGTACTCCCAGGGAGGAGCTTTGGACTCCATTCCACTTCTGAGACGTGCTACGGGCTTCCTGGCCGATGCCTCTGCTGAGTCGTTCCGCGTTGGCGCCAGGTCCGCAGTGTTGGCTAACACAGCTCGCAGGGCAGTGTGGCTTACAAGGTGGAATGGGGAGGTCACGTCTAAGCTCCAGCTGTGTGGCCTCCCCTTGCAAAGGGCATTGGATGACATCATGAAAAAGGTGTCAGACCGGAAAAGGTGTCTCCCGGAGCAGGAGCCCTTTCGAAGGCAGTCCTTTTGGCCTGAGCGCAGCCTTCCCTCCCAGTCTAAAGGGAAGGGTAAGTCTGGTCGCTGGGCATTCCAAAACGGGGACAAGACCCGTAATATCTTGCTCCCCCAGCAGCGGCATCACCAGCCGCCCCTAAACAAGGCCGCCTTCCCCATTGCGGGGCGGCTCCTGCGGTTTCTGCCACAGTGGCAAGCAATCTCCTTGTGCCCTTGGATCCTCTCGACCATTTGGGAGGGTCTACGCTTGGAATTCGAGAGCCAGCCCCTCCGTGTCTTCGAGTCCTCTCCCTTCCTCAGGGAGACTCTCGCACGGTTTTTCTTGTCGGGTCTGCGACACCTGTTGGATTCGGGTGTGGGGTCCCCGGTTCCTCCTGGTGAGGAGAGCCAGGGGCACTACTCCAGGTTGTTGTGGACCTCCAGAACGCGTATTCTCATGTCCCCATTCACCCGTCCCACAAGCGCTTTCTGCGATTCACGATCTCCGGGGCAGGCGGGACGGTCCATTCTCAGCTTAATGTGCTGCCCTTTGGGATTTCGTCGGCCCCAGAGGTTACCAAACTCATGGGGGAAGCGATCACATTCATCCAGACCCAGGGGATATGTATGCTTCCCTATTTAGACGACATGTTGGTGGTGGCTCCTTCGGCAGGGCTTCTGCGCACAAAGGTCTCCAACACATTGGAGATTCTTCAGTCCCTGGGATGGGTCCCAATCTTCGTTAATCGGAACGGGTGCCTGCAACCCGACGTCAATTTTTGGGAGTCTTGCTGGCCTCCTCCAGACAGACCTCGTTCCTTCCTGCTGCATATAAGCTTTTGCGCCGCGTGCATCTGACCCACTTCCGGGCAAGGGGGTCGCCCTCCTTGCGGGAAGCAATGTCCCTGTTAGGGGCCATGACGGCCTGCATTCAGTCAGTAACATGGGCTCAGGCTCCTTCCCGACTGCTCCAGGAACACATACTGAGTTCCTGGGACAGACGTCAGGATTCCTTAAACTCGCGGGTCCGGACCCCGGGGCGGGTGGTATCCTCGCTTTCCTGGGGATGAATCCCAGACACCTTCCTGTGACCTCCGTTCCCACTGATGCCAGCGGTTCCGGTTGGGGCACGATGGTAGTTCGCCCACCGTTCCAGGGGATTTGGAGTCGCTCGGTCAGTCGCCAGTCTTCAAACTTCTGGCAGTGGAGGAAGCGCTTCTTGCTGCAGCTCACGTTCTCCGGGGTCATCATGTCAAGGTCCTGTCAGACAACGTGACTACGGTTGCTTTCTTGAGGTACCAAGGCGGTACTATTGGCTTACACTTGCAGGGGCTGGCAAGACTGTTCTTTTTGTGGGCAGTACGCCATCTTCTCTCCTCCTCGGCAGTACATCTGAAGGGAATGGCCAATGTACAGGCAGATTCTTGAGCCGCACGGAGGTCCACCCAGGAGAATGGTGCTTCCATCCGGAAGTATTTTGCTCTCTTACGGACAGGTGGGGTGTCCTTTCGATCGACCTGTTCGCTTCGGGCTCGAATACAAAGGTGCCAACCTTTTTTTCTCCCTGACGAGGTTGGACCATCCTCGGGGGCTGGACGCTTTTGCCCATCCCTGGGACTTCCGGTTGGTGTATGCATTTCCTCCAATCCCGCCACTTCCCAAGACGTTGCAACGGATTCGGGTGGAGGGGTGACACTATCCTGGTGGCTCCCCTGGGGCCCAAACTGGCGTGGTACGACGCCATCCGAGACCTGGGCCTGGAGGGACCGATTATGTTAGCCCAGTCTCAACCTACTGTCCCAGGGTCCTCTGTTTCACCCGGGCCCTCAGTGGCTCATCCGGGCGGCCTGGCTGTTGCGGCCGGGATCCTGAGGACCAAGGTCTCTCCCAGGCAGTGATCCGCACGCTTCAGCAGAGCAGGAAGCCTGTGACAAACGCTATTTACGGGAGGGCTGGAATCGGTTCCTGTCCTGGTGTGCTCCTTCCATCCCGACCATGCATCATCCTAATGTGGCCCAACTCTTGGATTTTTGCAGCATGGCTTGGATTTGGGGCTTCGGCCGAGCACTCTTTAAGTCCAGAGGTCGGCACTTGGGGCGGTTTTTGCCCAGGATCTTGCTTCCCATCCATGGCTCAAGCAGTTTTTTACTTCTGCTTGGGGGTGGCGTCCCGGATTCGGCCTTCTGTCCCTCCTTGGGATTTGATGCTTGTTCTCCAAGGGCTTGCTCGAAGTCCCTTTGCACCCTTGTCTGCTGCATCCCTTACGTCTCTCTCACAAGGTGGCGTTTTTGGTGGCCATCACTTCTGCTCCCAGAGTTGGAGTACTGCAGGCACTCTCTGTCCGGGCTCCGTGCCTCGTGGTGTCCGTTGTTCGCATTACGCTTCGGTTGCATTCATCTTTTCTTCTGTAAGTTGTCGGCTTTCCATCGGTCCCAGAATGTGGTTCTGCCTTCAATTTGTCAATCTCCCGCTAATGCGGCTGAGGCCGTGTTTCACTCCTTGGATGTTCGTCGGACTGTCCTCCTCTATCTCCGAGTCTGCTTCCTGGAGGTTAGATCAGAACCTGTTTGTTCGGCTTTTGGGAATAATACAGGGAAGAAGACTTCCCAGGCTACCATCACTTCCTGGATCACGAAGGTGATCTGGGAGGTCTACGTTGCTCCGGTCCTTGCTCCTCCGGTGGGGTTGAAGGCTCCTTCAACTCGGGCTGCTGCTACTTCCTGGACGGAGCAGGCTGGAGCTTCATCGGAGCTGATTTGCAGAGCAGCTACGTGGTAGCCTCTCCTCACTTTTTCTCGCCTCTATAGGTTAGATCTGTCCTTCAGTCGGGATCTGTCCTTTTGTAGGAGAGTCCTACAGGCAATAGTCCCACCCTGAGGAGTATCGGTGGTATTCCTCCAATGCTGTCGTGGAAGGCGAATGGAGAAAACTGAATTAGTCCTTACCGGTAATTCCTTTTCTTGGAGCCTTCCACGACAGCATCAGTTCCCCCCCTTGTTGGTGTTTGGTTCCGGTTTGTATCAGATAATCCATGGCTAAGGGTGATCTTGGTAAACACTGGAGTACTGAGGAAGGGGAGGGGCTTTTAACCTCTCTGTGTTCCTGTCCCCCAATAGGGCGTGGACGACATCCTCCAATGCTGTCGTGGAAGGCTCCAAGAAAAGGAATTACCGGTAAGGACTAATTCAGTTTTTTTTCTCCTGTAAACTCTATGTTGATGCCTTTGCCCATAAAGCTCTACTTTTGTCTCATCTGACCAGAGAACATTCTTCCAAATCGTTTTAGGCTTTCTCAGGTAAGTTTTGGCAAACTCCAGCCTGGCTTTTTTATGTCCTGGGGTAAGAAGTGGGGTCTTCCTGGGTCTCCTACCATAAAGTCCCTTTTCATTCAGACGCCAACGGATAGTGCGGGTTGACACTGTTGTGCCCTCGGACTGCAGGGCAGCTTGAACTTGTTTGGATGTTAGTCGATGTTCTTTATCCACCATCTGCACAATCTTGCGTTGAAATCTTTCGTCAATTTTTCTTTTCCGTCCACATCCAGGGAGGTTAGCCACAGTGCCATGGGCTTTAGACTTCTTGATGACACTGCGCACGGTAGACACAGGAACATTCAGGTCTTTGGAGATGGACTTGTAGCCTTGAGATTGCTCATGCTTCCTCACAATTTGGTTTCTCAAGTCCTCAGACAGTTCTTTGGTCGTCTTTCTTTTCTCCATGCTCAATGTGGTACACACAAGGACACAGGACAGAGGTTGAGTCAACTTTAATCCATGTCAACTGGCTGCAAGTGTGATTTAGTTATTGCCAACACCTGTTAGGTGCCACAGGTAAGTTACAGGTGCTGTTAATTACACAAATTAGAGAAGCATCACATGATTTTTCTAACCGTGCCAATACTTTTGTCCACCCCCATTTTTATGTTTGGTGTGGAAGTAGATTCAACTTGGCTTTAGGACAATTCTTTTTGTGTTTTTTCATTGAAGACAAATTAAACGAAGATAATAATACCAAAGAATTTGTGATTGCAATCATTTTCAGGAAGAAACTGAGTATTATCTGACAGAATCACAGGGGTGTCATTACTTTTGGCCACAACTGTATTACAAAAAAGATGTATAATTTACAGTGGAAAACGGTACAGCACAGTACAGTACAATTGACACAAGTAAAATGTCACAAGGAAAAGGGAGTTTGGAGTGGAGAGGACAGAAAAAATGGTCCCACAGGAAGGTGACCAACAATAATGTATATCAGAGGAGTTGGCAGAGGTATATCAGTTGGTCCCACAAATCCCAAGCATCCAGGTGGTATAACAATAGTATGTCATTTCTGATACATTGTTAAACCTCAGTTAAACCCATTGTCAGTTTTGTATCTACTTGATATTTTGTGTATGCAAGAAGGTGATTTCTCCTCATGGAACAAGCACATTTCAGGCCTCTCAGGCGGCTGGAGTACAGGCTTCTTCTCTTGGTATGGAAGGTAATACTGTGCACAGTCCAGGTAATATGATGGACGGACCTTCACTGCGTGGCTCCCTGTGGTGATGGGGTATGGAGTGATTTGCGATTTTGGCACTACTGTTCCCTATTGCAGGGGTAGGGCAGACACAGTATGTGGTGTGGAAGTCATATTGCACTGTTTCTGACTGGAAACCAATATAAACCATTATGCAGGAGAGCGCTTGTTCAGCCTTATCTCTCCTGGCTATAAAATGCTTCATTCCTTTGTGGAGGCAATTAAAAGGAGAAAATGCTGTCCCCACAGCATGGACTGGGATAGAGACGCTGGGAGAAGTAGTGCTTCTTCCCTCTCTCCTGACTAGACTGACTAAACCTGTTTGAACCAGTTCCAGGAAGTGTGAGAGGCCTGAGGTGGCGGTTCCTCCCACCATTACTATGGCAGCTAGTTATGAGAATTATCTAGCTGTCATACACATATTGACCATTAGATGGCAGCAAAGTACAATGCAGAATGTACATTTATCAGTCCTCACTGTACAGACATCACAACATATATGACAGATTTCATAACTTATTACCGTGCCCAAGTGTTACTGGCACACTGGATCAAATCTACTGCCATACAACTGTTTCACTCAGCAGCAGTAGAATGGGCACTGTACACCATATATATATATGTGTATATGTATCTATATCTCAAAATGTGAAATTAATTAGCGGGAAACTGTCATCTGGTTTATGCCTCCCCAGTTATCACTGTCTGTAACTGCAGCTTCAAAGTACTAGTCTAATCATCCCTGTCTGAGCTCATAGTATAATGTGAAAAAAAAAAAAAAATGCTTTTATACACTATGGCTACGTTCACACACAGCGTTTTTTTGCGCGCGCTTTTACCAGTGTTTTGCACCCGTGCAAAAAAAATAAGCAGTGCTTTCACACAGCAGGCATATTTACGGGCTCAGGGGAGAAGTGATGTCACAGAGGGGAGGAAGAATCCTGGTTCCTCCTCCCCTCTGACATGTGTGACCGCCCCCATTTTATTTCGCAATGTATTAATATACACTGCAAAATAAAAATTAAATAAAGGCAAATGTATTAAAAATAATAAATAATGAATACTTGCCTCTCCGCCGGCTTGTTCAGGCTATCCAGGAGCCAGGCACTGATGTGAAAAGACCTTGTGTGACGTCATGGGCGCTGATTGGCCGCTCGCGGTCATGTGGTGTGTATCACATGACCGAGAGCGGCCAGTCAGCACCCAAGACGTCGTCACTGACGTCATGCAAGGACCTGGCGATCGTTACCTAGCCTTGGCTCTGCATCGGAGACCGCGAAAAGGCGTTGGAAAGGGTAAGTATTCATTCTTTATTATTTTTAATACCTCTGGCTTTATTTAATTTAGATTACACAGTGTATATTGATGCACTGTGAAATCAAATGGGGGCGGTCACACATGTCACAGAGGGGAGGAGGAACCAGGATTCTTCCTCCCCTCTGTGACATCAGATGCAGCAGCGCTGGCCCCTATGGGAAAAAGCGCCGGCATCGCTGCGTAAAGAATTGATATGGTCATTCTTTTTACACTGGCACTTTTTCCTATAAAAGCGCTGCGTAAAAATATGCAGTGTTTTTATGGCAAAGTGAATTTACCATTCACTTTGCTGACAGACAAAAGGCACATTGCATATTTTTGAAAAGCGCTCGTAAAAAAGCGCTCAAAAATGCGCAATGTGTGAATGTAGCCTTACATTTTCTCATGTAAATGAGGCACAGTGTACATCTTGGAGACTGTAGACTGTCTGGCAGGTTAATAGTTAACATTTCAGCCTTATGTTAGAACATGTTGGGAGACCTGATGTGATGTCACATTAAAGGGAACCTGTCACCTAATCTATGGCCCCTAAACTATCACTACCTGCCCCTACAGACCCTAACTAGCTCCCTAACCATCCCTGGCTGACGTAATATGGCTTTATATAAGGTGAAATAAACACTTTATAAACTTACATGATCAGTGCCAGTGGGGCGTTCCTCACAGTAGGGCGGGGTCCCCAGAGCCGCGCTCCCCCCGCCTCGCTCCCTTCCTAACGCCCTAATGGGCGGCATTATCGATTTGAAGAGCGGGGAAGCCCATTGGAATCTTCCCGCCCCGCTCTTCATGACGCGGCCGGAGACCGCGTCATTTCCGGGTCCGCGCATGCGTAGTGCGCCGGGTGAAGCTGACCGGAATCGCAGCGTCGCTAGGCAACGACCGGCGTCTTCGGAAGGTGAGTATCGGCGGCCCCCCCCCCTCCCAAACCAGCCCATATATATGTGTGTGTAATCCACATGTACATATGGATTACACACACACATATATACATTCACTTTGATTAGGCACATTTCATATGTGCATCTATATATATATAGATGCACATATAAAATGTGCCTAATCAAAGTGAATGTATATATGTGTGTGTGTAATCCATATGTACATGTCTATATATATATAGATGCACATATAAAATGTGCCTAATCAAAGTGAATGTATATATGTGTGTGTGTAATCCATATGTACATGTGGATTACACACACATATATATGGGCTGGTTTGGGAGGGGGGGGGGCCGCCGATACTCACCTTCCGAAGACGCCGGTCGTTGCCTAGCGACGCTGCGATTCCGGTCAGCTTCACCCGGTGCACTACGCATGCGCGGACCCGGAAATGACGCGGTCTCCGGCCGCGTCATGAAGAGCGGGGCGGGAAGATTCCAATGGGCTTCCCCGCTCTTCAAATCGATAATGCCGCCCATTAGGGCGTTAGGAAGGGAGCGAGGCGGGGGGAGCGCGGCTCTGGGGACCCCGCCCTACTGTCAGGAACGCCCCACTGGCACTGATCATGTAAGTTTATAAAGTGTTTATTTCACCTTATATAAAGCCATATTACGTCAGCCAGGGATGGTTAGGGAGCTAGTTAGGGTCTGTAGGGGCAGGTAGTGATAGTTTAGGGGCCATAGATTAGGTGACAGGTTCCCTTTAATGTGACTACAATAGGCGGAGCTAACTCTCCAAAGGACATAAGTTTGCTTGCTTAGCTCTGCCCACTATGGTCACATGATCACTACATCACACAGGTCCTTTAGATATGCAAGTTAATAGTGAGTTAACTATTATCCTGCCAGACAGTCTCTCTCCTCCACAGTGTAGAGTGAAATGTAAGTGTATAAATGCTTTTCTTTCACCTTTCACATTACACTCTGAGCTCAGACAAGGATGATTAGAATAGTATTATAAAGCTGCAGCTACAGACAGTGATAACTGGAGGGGCATAAACCACCTGACAGGTTCTCTTTAACCCAATCTGTCAACCTTGTAATTAGAAAAAAAAAATCCGTACACCGGAACTTTAATTTTTTCAGTTACTAGTCAATTAAACACCACAAAAAAGCAATAAGAAAATACAGTTTCTACACCAAAATAGTGTTAATAAAAACGTTAGCTTAATCTCTGGCACTGTGGCAGCAGGATTTAGTAGGTGCCATAAGGGGGGCACGTTATTCCTTGCCCTCATTGGCGCATCTGTGAGGTGATTGCTGGGTGCTGATGAGCAGTCATGATGACCCTGGTATCTGTCAAAGTAACAAGAGATTGTGATTTCTGCTGTATTGAGCATGGCTGATGCACTGCTCTCTGCAGAATATGAGATCAGACATTTGCAGCTTCAAGTTCCCCAAGGTGAATAGTAAACACAATAAATAAAATAAAAAAACAACAACTCCCCCCCCCCCCCCCCCCAAATCACCCCCCATTTTTGCTACATTGAAAATTAAAAAAAAAAATGCACATTTGGTATCACTGCATTCAGAGATACCCAATTTATCAAAATATAAAATAAGTCTGATTGGTAAATCTGCGTGACGAAAGAAGTTGAGTGCCAGAATTGTGGTTTTTTTTTTATTTTTTTTTTTTTTTTTTTTTTCCAATATTGCAATAAAATACCAAAAGGGGTGAAGAAACCATTTTATCTACCCCAAGAAAGGGTATCAGTAAAAATGTCAGCTTTGCAGTAATGAAACACCCTCACAGCCCCAGATCCCAAGAAAAAAAAATGTTACAGTTCCTGAAAAATATCAACAAAAGCAAATAAAAATATTCTGGAGGGGACAATTTTTATTTCACCACTTAAATTAAAAGAAAAAAAAAAGAACAATAAAAAAAAAACCTATACATGTTTGGTATCTACATACTCATATTGACCTGCAAAATTATACTGTCAGGTCAGTTTTAACACATACTGAACATGATAAATAAAAAAAATTATAATTGTAATTTCACTGCAACTGTGTTCTCTTCTTGTTATTTTCTTTGACATTACACATGCATTAATGAGAACATTTGTATTTGTAGTTAATGTGTTTATTATTCTTTGCAGCTCTTTGACACCACAACTCTAGAGCATCAGAAAACATTTCGCACAGAGAGACCAGTTAACTCTGCAGCATTATCTCCAATCTATGACCATGTAAGTAAAAGGAACGTATTGCATGCTGATTAGAAAATGAAGTACGGTAATTAATATATGCTAGCACCTACAGGTTGAAGGTTTACATAAAATGTGGATTCCTAAAGTGACAGTGAATAGTCTTCACATCTGTCAGAATGCAACTTCTGTTATGTGTTCTAAATATCTAAAGTGAATTTGACAAGAAAAAAAAAAGAATATATGAAAAAAGTACTGTTTTTTCATTTAAGTGTCTCTCCCTCTCTCTCTCTCCCTCTCCTCTCTCTCTCCCTCTCTCTCTCCCTCTCTCTCTCTCTCCCTCTCTCTCTCTCCTCTCCTCTCTCCCTCTCTCCCTCTCTCTCTCCCTCTCTCTCTCCTCTCTCTCTCCTCTCTCTCTCCCTCTCTCTCTCCCTCTCTCTCTCTCTCTCCCTCTCTCTCTCCCTCTCTCTCTCCCTCTCTCTCTCTCCCTCTCTCTCTCCCTCTCTCTCTCTCCCTCTCTCTCTCCCTCTCTCTCCTCCCTCTCTCTCTCCCTCTCTCTCTCCCTCTCTCTCTCCCTCTCTCTCTTCCCTCTCTCTCTCCCTCTCTCTCTCCCTCTCCTCTCTCTCCTCTCCCTCCTCTCTCTCTCTCCTCTCTCTCTCTCTCTCTCTTTCTCTTCTCCTCTCTCTCTCTCTCTCTCTCTCTCCCTCCCTCACCCTCCCTCTCTGCCTCACCCCCTCCCTCTCTGCCTCACCCCCTCTCTCTCTGCCTCACCCCCCCCTCTCTCTCTGCCTCACCCCCCCCTCTCTCTCTGCCTCACCCCCCCCTCTCTCTCTGCCTCACCCCCCCCTCTCTCTCTGCCTCACCCCCCCCTTCTCGCCGTCTGCCTCACCCCCCCCTCTTTCGCCGTCTGCCTCACCCCCCCTCTCTCTCGCCGTCTGCCTCACCCCCCCTCTCTCTCGCCGTCTGCCTCACCCTTTCTCTCTCGCCGTCTGCCTCACCCTTTCTCTCTCGCCGTCTGCCTCACCCTTTCTCTCTCGCCGTCTGCCTCACCCTTTCTCTCTCGCCGTCTGCCTCACCCTTTCTCTCTCGCCGTCTGCCTCACCCTTTCTCTCTCGCCGTCTGCCTCACCCTTTCTCTCTCGCCGTCTGCCTCACCCTCTCTCTCTCGCCGTCTGCCTCACCCTCTCTCTCTCGCTGTCTGACCTCTAAAAAGAAAACTACATATAATAGGGTCTTAACCGAGTAAAACAGGTAGTAGTATGCAGTGATGTGCTCCTTTGCATGGATATATGCAGAGGAAGAAGTCAAACGACTTTGAATCGCGTAAAAAACCGCATTTCATTCAGGGTAGATTAGGAAAAACACCAATACATCAGAAAGCTGAAGGTATTAGTAGGGTGTGGCTATGCTTTCCAGTAGGCTGCAGCTAGTCGTTAATGAATTCCGGTTGACAGCACACACACCACTCCACTCTGTCAGACTGTGAAGTACAGCAGGTCCCAGCCACTCTAACCTTAGTGGATTTGCGGAGCCTGCGTGTTTTTGGCTCTGACTTTGTCTCTATCAACAGCACCACCTACAGGATGAATACGGCGGTGCCGGCCAACAGAAGCAGATGTCAGTGGTGCATACTCTGGTGGTGATGTGACACTAAGTTGCCCTTTTGTCTCTGCAGGTTGTTTTGGGAGGAGGACAGGAAGCCATGGATGTGACAACGACATCCACCAGGATTGGTAAATTTGAAGCCAGGTAAGCAAGATTATTAAAACAATCTTATGTGCAGGATAGTAAGTTAATGGAGCTGTTGGGTAGAAGCTGTATGTATTTTTGTTTTGCTTTTAGATTTTTCCATGTTGGCGTTGAAGAGGAATTTGGGAGAGTGAAGGGCCATTTCGGACCTATTAATAGTTTAGCATTCCATCCTGATGGCAAAAGGTAAGTGTAATTTCATGTAATCTTGGAGTAAGTCAGTAAGTATCCTGATTGTGATGAGATCTTTCCATCTCTCTACAGTTACAGCAGTGGCGGAGAGGACGGATACGTTAGAATACATTACTTTGATCAGCAATATTTCGATTTTGAGTTTGAATCTTGAGCTTTTGTCATATTGCTGAACGTTCAGAATACAAGGAATCCTACCACCACCAAATATTCATGTAAAAAACAATGCAAAGTGCATTATATTAAAAGAATGTTGAACTATTATATTATTGTTTTAGCCTTAAAAATGGAATTTCATCATGTTAGTTTTTCCCTATATGAAGGAATTAAAAGAGATCAATATTTGCTGTGTTTTGACCACAATGCATTTGCTAAAGAGAGGTTCTCAAACAAGGGGAGGCAGTGTCAACAAGTACGATTTATTCCCATACAAAGTGACCAGCTCACCATTGACAGCTGATATCCGAATAGGCTTATTCATGTGAGTGGTGAGAATTTAATTCAGCTGGACTTTTATGTTACGTACGAAAAACTCGTATTTTTTAATCCATTTTTGTTTTAGTTTTGTGTGTTAAATGACAGGAAAACACATTTTTAAAACCATTTTATTTTGAATTCACGTTTTCACATGTATTTCAAATAAACCATTTGTGGGGGGTGTTTGACCTGCACAAACTGCGCAGCCAAAAATAACATTGCATAATCATGTGCATTTACATTGAAGACTTGTGTGCTTTATCAAATGGATTTTAACCTGCTTAATAACAAGAACGTAACATACCGTATACATTAAAATCACGGATAAAATGCAGTGTTGAAATACATACCTGATCTGAAGCTGCAACAATTACATATACAGATTTAACCAAAATCTAAATGTTACTAATTCTTGAAAGAGAAATGCATGATCTTCATAATAAGTCCTTTAAAAGCATTCTGAAGCCACTTCACATTGGTAAATTCAGCTATATCAATTTGATCTGTAACTAATACAAGATACGTTTCTTAAGTTCTCAAATAATTTACTATTCACACAATTATTTACAAGTTCCATCCCAGGTGCTTGTAGTCAAATATGTATGTCCATATTAGTTGGGAAGCGAACAGTGACCAAAAGCCCAATTCAGAAGGCTGGCAATTGTAAATGATCTCATTTTAATGCCAACAGATTGACCATATTTATAGAAGTTCTCTCTGCTCTTTGTGCTTAATGGATAAAATCTCTTTTGAAATGGACAATAAAAGAGAAATCTGAAAAGTCTGTGTCTGTTATATCTGTGTCTTGTAGATAGGAATTGTCATCTTCTTTACATTTCTTGATTTCTGCCACCAATAGATGCCAACTGTATCGGCATTCGGATGTTCAGAAATTATTAATTGTTTAGGAAAATCTTCACTAGCGCAACAGTGGGAATTCCTTAAGAAGGTTTTGCAGGTCTAAATATGCAGTTTAATATGGATCTTTATCTACAATTTCCCTTGTTCGCTGCCAGAACATCTCTTTGTGTTCTGTAGGCAGTAAGTATCTGAGAAAGAAACCTATAAAATGAAGGAAAATGTGAGTAAACATTTTTTATGCATATAGACATATACCACACTGTTCAAGTATACTCACCTTCCCATAGTTGTATACTTTGTGGGGCCACTGATGGCCAAATGGCTAGTGGGTTTCTTTCATAAACTGGGTTTATAAGGTTATTTCTCTGCCTGAAGTTGTTGAGGATACCCCAAAGAGAATGGGTCTTTTCTCGTACCTTGTAAATATGCCTGATGAAAAATATAATAACTGTCTTAACACTAAGAAATAAAAAAAATTGAAATGGCCTTGCTCAGTTCTGTGATTACCATATTTTTCCAACCATAAGACACACTTTTTTCCCCCTAGTGGGGGTGCGTCTTATGGTCAGGATATACGGGGGTGTGCTGGAGGGGGGGGGCAGCTCGCTCATTAGGCTCATGTAATATGCACTACATCCTCCTGTCCATCACCTCAGTGCTGAAGCTGACGTTGAGGGATGGGTGGGGGTGGTGCATATCACATGTGCCTGATGTATACTGACCCCCTATCCTGTATATAGCCCTCCCCCCACAGTCACGCTATATATCCCCCTGCTGGCACATGCACACAAAAAAATAAACAATTTAACTAACCCTCAGTCTCTCAGGATGGGGACATTACCCCAATAAGTGTCAGCAACACATCCCTTCCCCCATACCAGTGCATTATAACCACATTTTTTGCTTAATATTTTTTTCCCTATTTTTCTCCTCTAAAACCTGAGTGCATCTAATAGTCCGAAAAATACAGTATATAAAATTAAATACAGACCTATCTTGTGGCAAAGTATTTTTGGAAACTATTTGAAGGTTCCTTGTCCCTCAAAGGCAGAATGTAGGTATACATGTGATGATTACATTTTAATACAAGCAAAATTATTTGTAGATTCTGCAGAGTTAGATCTCAGTATGAATGTTAGTTGACCAGTTTCACTACCCTATTTCCTTGAAAATAAGACACTGTCTCATATTAATTTTTGCTCCCATAGAGCTGCTATGTCTTATTTTCAGGGGATATCTTATTATTCCATGAAAAATTCACATTTATTGTTGACCAAAAATATGAACGTGCCGTCCCCTTGCAGCCCCCAATACGGTATCCCCATCATCCCCTTGCTGTCCCAATACAGTATTCCCATCATTCCATGCAGCCCCCAATATGGTATCCCCATCATCCCATGTAGCCTCAATACGATATCCCCATCATCCCCTTGCAGCCAACATTATCCCCTTGCAGCCCCCAATATGGTATCCCCTTCATCCTATGCAGCCCACAATACGGTATCACCATCATCCCTTGCAGCCCCAATACGATATCCCCATCATCCCCTTGCAGCCCACATTATCCCCATCATCCCCTTGCATCCCTTAATATGGTATCCCCTTCATCCCTATGCAGCCCCCAATACAGTTTCTACCTCATCCCATGCAGTCCCCAATTCAATATCACCATCATATACACATACATACATATACACACACCCCTTTTCTCACCGGTCTGCCGCTGTCCCAATGCCCGCCACTACACGTATTCCATCGCCGCTCTCAGTTCCCTGCCTCAGATGCCATAGATGTACGGTGCTACCAGCCAATGAGAAGCTGGCACGTGCCAGCCTCTATCAGAGACCAGCAGCTAACGTCATGCGCCAATGTCAGCTGCCGGTCTCTGTTTGGCCAGTGGCACCAGTCCCGTACATCTACAGCATGTGAGACTGGGAGCAGCACTGTAATACATGAAGTGGCTGGCACCGGGACAGCGTCGGGAGGATGAGTCAAAGCTGCATGCCCCGGTCTTCTGATCAGTGGGCATGCTGCCCAACAAAAAATTGGTATGTTGTTGTTTCGGGGGTGGGGGTGGGGAGAGATGCCTTATATTCAGCAGCATAGCAGACCTCCCCCTAGTACATCTTATTTTCGGGGAGACATTGTAAACATAACTTGGATCACAATATAGTTTTGCTATGTGGTGAAGATCAATGTGCATCTGGCCTACTTCTTCACATGCTTATTGGCAAACAACTTTGACCTATAGCCTTGGCATAAAGGAACAATTACGATACTAATGTATATCCTACCAGTTCCTCCCCTTATTTCCTATCATACTATTTTGTGGATGCTGCATGAGTTTCCTAAAATGTCTTATCTGCAGTAGAACCCAAAGGTTGTCATCAAGTCAAACCTTGGTAAACAACCAAAGGACCCCCTTAAAGTGTCAATAAAAGGGGTAATCACCTAATTATATGTTGTTCTTGTTTTATTTTATTTCTTTTTTTAATTAATTTGAAAAGTATGTATAGACTTCACTAGAGGATTTCACTTTTTAATTGTAATAGATGACATTGCAATAATAATGTGTAACATTTAGAAGTGGCTTAAAACTTAAAATCGCAATGTCTGGAATATCTCATATTTGGGCTTATTTTCCTGTTGTGTGAGTTCCTGCCAATGAGCTAAGAAGCTGAACCAAAATCTGGAACCAGCTGGTATGGTGAATAGTCAGTTTCGGGTCGAGGATTTACTTTTTTGACAATCCTTGAAGATATGATTATTCTTTTATTATTTCTTTAAATTTGAGGGTGCAAAAGTGGCTGCATCTTCCCATCGTTTGAGAGCCATATCCCCTAGGTCGATTGAGGGATGAACGCAAACCCTTAGGCCTCTGGAGATGTTCTCCTGTTGGAGATAGTTTTCCAATGAGGTGATCATCCACCATAGATGTATTTTTCTAGTAATCAAATTTTTATGTTTCTTTTTAGATTTCATGATGTCAGTGAATTCCTTTTAAAGTACCTGCAGTACTATTTTATTTATTTATTTATTTTTTTCTATTGACAATATTTGCTTTTGTCCGCCAGACTATTTTCTGGCTTTAAGACTTATAGTGGTCAATTATGGGCTATGACATTTCTTGACCATGTGTTCTGTCAGCTCCGCCCTCTCCCCCACCCCTACGCATGTTTCGTGTTGTCACTTTCTCAGAAGGTATTTCCATTTTCCATTGAAACATTCTGTGATGTTGTCAGTGCTATTAGTCAGGCATGCACAGTGCTTTGTCTTTAAGGTGGCTTCCTGCCTACAAAGCTAAGATCTAGAACTTGTCTGGAATTAACGTCCCCTGGTGAGGGATGATGTCACAGATAGGTGTTAAGCCTCCCACATTCCAGTGAAGATCTCACCAGGAAAGAGCTGCATTTATGTATCTAAGAAGAGACATTTTCTGCCAGATGGGGTTGTATATAGAATGGCTGACACGTGATATATTGTATACAGGAGTTGAAAAGAGTGATATACTGCAGGTAGGGGCTATAAGGTGTGAAACACTGCAGGATGATGCTGAGAAGAAATGTATATTGCAATATGTGGTTGTTTACAGGGAGCCTGAGCGGAGTGATATACTGCTGGATGGGGCTGTAGATAGAGGGGCTGAGAAGAGTTGAGCGGTTTGTTGCCTGCTGCTGAGAGATCAGTGATGTGAAATTCTAAATGTTGCATTGTTGATGTGTATAAATCAACAGAGCGGCATTGCAGTTTCACATCTCTGAGCAGCAGGTATGACTCACAGCCCTGTACTGATTAGTAATTACCAGCTTCCATTGTGTAGAAATGCAGTAATGGCGGGTTTACACGTTGCGATATCGTAGTCCAATTTCAATGAAAAGTCACGTGGTTCGATCGTTGGACCCGATATCGTTCCTGCGTTGTATGGTGTGAACGTCCAATACGATGCAGGAACGATGTCAATGCGATATCGGGGATTGAATGAGCGTGCTATTCAATGCCCCGATATTGAAGGGAGATTGGAGTCGGATCGTGCTGTGTAAACGCCCAACTACGATGCGATTTGAAACGTCACCCATTCACTCCCATGTTAAATGGTCGTTCCTGGGTTGGGGGGCGTAGACATCGCACGGACGTTGTATTCCGATATCGCAGCGTGTAAACCTCCGATGCGATGCGGGAGAAACGTGCACTAAATGCGCGCTCCCGCGACATTGAGTTGCGATATCGGAACGATATTGTAGCGTGTAAACCCACCATAAGATTTGAGCCCTGCTGTAAACCAGCTCTCAATAAAATCACTCTAGCTAAACTGATGTGGAATGTATAATCGGGTCAGGTAGTGATAATATATAGGAACAGTGTTCACAGATGCTTAAGGTGAATTCTAAACATTGGAGAGATGTAGCTTGTCAGAAACACTCAGGAGAGGGAAATGTCATTTTAGCAGATAAGAATAGGCTGTGTGAAGCTCGATGCTCAGAAGGGCATAGAGATGAAAAAACCTCACAAAAGTACAAGAAAGAAAATTTGTTCTGCTAAGTCTGTATATAAACATGTATGCATTTACTGTGCTTTATGAAAAATAGTGAGATTGTGGGACTAACCCGCTAATAGGTTTATAAGGTTTAGAAGCATTTTATTAGGTTTTAAGCTGCCTTGGCTAAATATGACTTTGCTGAGAACGCTTATACTTAGCAGCTGCTGCCCGCTTCTTATGGTGTGGACACAGCTGTAAATACACTGTGCAGAATTATTAGGCAAGTTGTATTTTAGAGGATTATTTTTATTATTGATCAACAACTGTTCCCAATCAACCCAAAAAACTCATAAATATCAAAGCTTAATATTTTTGGAAGTTGGAGTGGGTTTTGTTTAGATTTGGCTATTTTAGGAGGATATCTGTTTGTGCAGGTAACTACTACTGTGCAGAATTATTAGGCAACTTAATAAAAACCAAATATATTCCCATCTCACTTGTTTATTTTCACCTGGTAAACTAATATAACTGCCCAACAATTAGAAAAAAACATTTCTCTAGTCACCTTCCACGACAGCATAGGAGGTAGCCTCGCCACGCCCTAATTGGGACAGGAAGCAGAAGAGGTTAAAAGGACCCTCCCACCTCCCACTAGCCAGTGTCTTTCCTGTCCCCATGGGGCATGGAGAGGTTTTTTTCCTGTGCTGTGGGGCCGGCGACTGCAGCATACCTGATGTTTAGCCGGGCAGCGTTGGTTGGTGCTACGGCTCTCCTCCTCCGGCTGCTCCTACCGCATGTTTTTCGCGGTAGGACCGGGCAGCGTTGGTCGGGCTTCCGCTCCTCCTCCTGCTGCTCCCACGTATGTGGGACTGCTGCCCTGGCCCTCCGGATCCCCTCGGGGTGAAGCGGGCTGTGGGCTCCCTGGCCGGCGACCTCCCTGTTCCGGAGCCCGCCGGCCGCTTCCCGCGCTTTCTTACTGTTCCAGCGCGACCGGAAGTGACGCTGGTGGGCGGGACTTCCGGTCACGCGCTCCCCGGCGGGAGCGTAGCGCTTCCGGGTTCCAGTGACGGGACCTGGCGATCAGCATGCGGCCACGCCACCACTGCGGGTGGCCTGGCCAGGACCCGGTGCGGGAAGCGGGGAACTCGTTACAGACACTGGGGGGCAGGCCTTTCTTTAGGAAGGCTGCCCTGAAGACTTCTGAGCCACGGTAAGGTACTGTCCTATGTGTGCTACTGGGTCTTCTCCTGCAGCTGCAGTGCCAGTGTTTCCCCTGCCACAGTGTATGTCTGATGGAGTGTGGGGGGGGGTCCTCTTTTCTGCCTATGGGCAGTTGTTATTGTTGGTCCCCTTCCCTGTGCTTTGGTTCAGGGGACAAGTCTGGCATCAGCCCCCTCTGGGAGGTCCGTTAATGCCTGTTGTCCTGGTTGGGCTTCACACACTAGCCTAGTGTATGGCATGAGATCCCGGGTTTTCCTGGAGATTCAGGCTTCCCTTTCCTCATTCTCTCTGGCAGCTCCTTTTGGGGATGCTCCTGGGAGAGGGAAGGTCAGGTTTGGGCTACTGTCGCTCCATCTTCCAGTGCCACTGAACTGTGTAGGTTCCTCTTCTACTTGGAGGAACTTGGGCTAGGGCTGGTCAGAGCTCTATGGGAAAGTTCTACCATCTGGGGATGTTGGCGGCTTTGGAGCTGCCAGCCCAGTCAGCTTTCCAGTCCATTCTACCATTGTTCAGGATTGGAGCTTTCCTGTGAATTCCTTCAGGGGGTGATCCCAGTAGTTGGTTTCTCTCGTGGCATCTCTGATTCACGGGGTCCCCGGGGGGGGTGCAGGTTGGCATGTAGCTAACAAGACTGCGCTCCCCTTTGAGGCTGCCTCCCACCTGGGCCAGATGGGCTGCATGGTTGTGGGCCTTCTGCCTTTGTCTGTGGACGATGGTCAACTGGGCTCCCTTCAGGGGCTCCCTATGGTGGAGCTCCTTGTCTTCCTTCCCTTTCTCCGGTGAGCTTCCTGGGGGCTTGCAGAGGCCTGGGTCCGTCTGACACCCTGTATCTCTGTCTTTCCGTCTCCACCTGACGGACTTTGGGGCTGACTTTGAGGAGTGCCTTAATGAGACTCTGCTCTCTACCCTTCATTGGGTTCTTGGTGTTTGGACCTGGCCTTGTTGCCTTTATGGACCAGGCAGCTTGAGCGCAGGGCTCTTCCGGTGCGGCCTACTAGTTGGTGGTCCCTTTGGCACTTGGTACCTCGGACCTCCTAGCCAGGGGTTCCTGGGCGGTGGAGTTCCCTTGTAGGCCTTGGACTAGTTGTCCTCGTGCCTTGTCCGCTGCAGCTGCTGTACTCTGCCTCTCAGTGGCTCGGGGGGGGAAGGGGTAAAAGGGCGAACTCAGCCTTTCTTTCCCGGTCCTGTGTTTGAGCCTCCTACCCAAGGCACCACGGGCTCTAGTGGTATATTCATATTTCCCAGGAGGCATTACGCCTCGGAATTCTCTGTGTTGGGCATTTTTCGCCTGCTGCCCGCAGTGGGTTCTTGGACTGGTCTCCCTGAGATCGGTAAATGCTTCGTGGTGTTCTCCCCCAGTGGCTGACTTCGCCGCTTGCCGGGGGTTCTGAGGGTCTTTCCGAAGACCTCCTCATCGTGTTCGAGTTGCCTCCTCCGCCTGCTCTCCGGGTTCCTACCCTGCCCTCTCAGGGTACTTAGGTTCTTGTGTACTCCGGAGTTCAGGATCTCCTTCGCCCGACGGTCTTCTCGTCTGTCCAGGCTGTGAGGAGGGGTTGGGGGCTTTCCCGACTCTTCTTGGTCGAACTAGCCCTCTGGAGGGGCTTGTGTCATCGTCGGCTTCCAACGCCTCCCCCTTCATGGGGGCAGGGCTACGCCACCAGATGGCTCCCCTCGACTGGACTGACGCATACTGCGGGTGCCCATTCTCCCTCACCCCCAGATGCTCCTCAGGTTCACAATCCTGTACAGAGGAACAGTCCTCCGCTTTCTTTTCATGGGGGTTCTCCTCGGCTCCGGGGTTTCTCGTTCAATATGGCGGAGGTCGTTGCTTTCCTATTGGATTGCAGCCTCTGGGTGCTATGTCTGGGCTGTTTCCTTCTTCTTGCTCCTTCTCCCCTGTCCTTCGGGTGCAGGGTGGTGGAGTCTCTGCTGCGCTTCTGCGCAGTCGGGCGTCTCCCTCCTTTCGGGCGACGGTCGGCTCTGGGATCATTGACGTTCTCCATCCTGCCTGTCAGGTGGTCTCAGGCTCACTCAGGTTCATCTGGACCATGTCTTTCCTGTTGGGGCAGTCTGCCGTCCTCTGAATCCCCGGGTTCGTCTCCCGGGGATTGCCTCCTCATCCCTCCTCTGGTAGTTGAATCCAACGGCCTGCTTTTAGGGGTGGCCTGGGTTTTGACTCCCCTGGTGGCTTTTCCTCTGGATGCCAACCTAGGTGGGGGGGGCGGGGGTCGCCCTCTCCAAGGAGTCTGGGGTCTCCTCTTCATTCGCGGTCCTCTATTCGCTGGGAACTGAGAGTGGTACTTGAGGTCCTTTTTGGCTGTTCGTGTTTCTTTCCGGGGATGGGCCATTCTAGCGAGTGGCTGCTGTGGCAGCAACAAGGGAGCAGTGAATCTCCTGCCCCGTGCCCCATTCACCCAGCTGTGGCTGTGGGTTCAGTTCCTAAGCTGTACTTATCCTCCGAGTCATGATCTATGGATGACACTTGCTGGCTACAGGCTCTCCCCCTAGCGGGCCCCATTCCCTGGCAACTGTGGGCCACTTGCCATTGGGCGATGCTGTTGGTATTCGTCCGACCGCATTCCTCTTCTTCCTTCTGTAGTCCGCCTGATAGGATCCCTGCCCCTTCAGGCTGGGTGTTCAGCCTCCGGGAGGTCCTCCCGGGAAGGGGGAGCCTGGTCCAAGCGGTGTTCTGCTCCCTGGTCGCCAGTTGGGATGCCCGGAGCTCGTCCTTTTTGCTTCCCGGGCGACTCATACTGTAGCAGCCTATGTCTCCCTGCACCTCGAGTTGCGGCCTGGTGGGGGATGGACCTCTTTCTCCCAGACTGAGGTTTTTTCTTATTGCTTCTGGCCTCCTGTCCCCCTTCTCCCTTCTCGTGAGATTCCTGGGGGGGTCTGGTAAGGGGTCCACACTGTTCTGAGGGCCCCTCTATGGGCGAGGTGGTATTGGTTCATCCTGCTCATGGCGCTCTAGGTCGGTGGACCAGTCCTTTTGCATTCGGACCTCTGCTTGCTATCTCGTGGTCTTCTGTTCCTTCGGATGCTCGGCAGCTCAACTTAGCTGCAGGGTTTCTGAGGACCAGGGCTGAGGCCTCTGGGCCTGTCGGCCGAGTTGGTGGCCTCCTTGCGGACATTCCGCATTCCGGTCACTTCGGCACTTTGTCATGCGGGTGTGAAGTGGTTTTTCTCCTACATGTGGTTAGGGCCGGCGTCTTTGATCCGGCACATGCCGGGTTCGGCGTTTGGTTCTAGGTTTGCCACGGATTCGGCGGGGTCCTCATTGTTGGCCTGACTGGGCTTTTTCGCCCTTCCTTTTGGACTTCTGTCCTCCTGTGATATCCGTTGTTGTCGAACGGGTTGGCGTTTCTGCTGACGGTTGCTTCTGGCCTATGTGTTGGGGGGGCTTCAGGCTTTCTCTGGCCAGGACCCGTCGCTGTCTGTCCTGGATGACTGCTTTATCCTTCACCTGGACCCTTCGTTTCTTCCCGAGGTCTTCTCGGCATTCTTTCGCTCCCAGTGGATGTTTCTTCCTTCCCTTTGTCAACTTCCGCGGACTCCGTCGGTGGTGAACTTTCTTTATTTTTCTGTCCATGGTGCAGTGCTCTGGAGTGTGGGCGTCCTGGCGTGTGGCTCTATATGTTGGCCGCCCTTTTGGTCGTCATACGGGCGAGGCAATGGCTCTATGTTCTTTCGCCTCCTGGTTTCGGAATTTCTTTCCGGACTCCTTCCTTTCCCAGCTGTTCCTGCTCGTTTCTCCAGTTTTCCCTCTGTCTCCTGGGAGGAAAGGGGCTGGGGCTTCTCCGGAGCAGTTTGCTAGGCTACTTCCTGGGGTTCATTGCATGCTTCCCGAAGTTTTACGGTCTGGCCCTGGCTTCCCCTGGGGCTTTAGCTTTTGGCAGGATCGTCCTGCAGGCTGTAGTCCCACCCTAAGTATTAGTTCGTTGGTATTCCTCCTATGCTGTCGTGGAAGGTGACTAGAGAAAATAGAATTATTCTTACCGTTAATTCGGTTTCTAGGAACCTTCCACGACAGCACTTATTTCCCTCCCTATGTTCCTCGATTTTTCCTGGAATGTATTACTGTTATTATTGCTCTCAGGCTATGGTTCTTTGTAAGACACTGGCTAGTGGGAGGTGGGAGGGTCCTTTTAACCTCTTCTGCTTCCTGTCCCAATTAGGGCGTGGCGAGGCTACCTCCTATGCTGTCGTGGAAGGTTCCTAGAAACCGAATTAACGGTAAGAATAATTCTATTTTCTGACATGCAAAAACAAAACACAAAAAAATTAGTGATCAATATAGCCACCTTTCTTTATGATGACACTCAACAGCCTTCCATCCATAGATTCTGTCAGTTGCTTGATCTGTTTATGATCAACATTGTGTGCAGCAGCCACCAGAGCCTCCCAGACACTGTTCCGAGAGGTGTACTGGTTTCCCTCCCTGTAGGGCTCACAGTTTAGGAGGGACCACAGGTTCTCTATCGGGTTCAGATCAGGTGAACAAGGGTGCCATGTCATTATTTTTTCTTCTTTTAGACCTTTACTGGCCAGCCACGCTGTGGAGTAGTTGGATGCATGTGATGGAGCATTGTCCTGCATGAAAATCATGTTTTCTCCTTCGCCTCATTGGGGGACACAGGACCTTGGGTGTTATGCTGCTGTCCACTAGGTGGCGACACTAGGCAGAATCTGCAAAAGAGTTAAGTGGCTCCTCCTCTGCAGTATACACCCCTGGAGCAGGCATTGCCTCACCAGTTTTTGCTTAGTGTCTGAAGGAGGCACACGTTCTTACTTTTCTGGTCATCATAATGGGAGACCCAGACAATGGGGTTTAGGGCACTGCCCTCCGGAGGTCACACTAGGTACTACAAGTTTGTAGACACCGCCTCCTCCGCTTATAAACCCCTACCGCAGGGAACATCCTCAGTTTTAAACTTAGTGTGCTCGGAGGATCACGCTTTGCTTGCACTTCACTGCATTCTCACTACTTACGTGATGGCGTCTGAAGACAAGGTAATACGGTCCTATCGGGACCGGTGACAGCCTCCCCGCTCACCCTTAGTGGCACACGCTGGTGGAGGTACCGGAGGGCCTAGAGCCTGGACACTTCGTGTTCTCCCGGTACGCTGTTACGCTCCTCTCCATCCCTCTCTGGGGGGCTCTGGAGAGTGGGAGATGGGAGCCTTGCACAGCTTCGCTCCGTCCGAGGCCTCCCTAAATGGTGCTTACAGACCGGACTGGAGCCAGCCCAGTCCGAGGCCTCCCTAAATGGTGCTTACACTCCGGACTGGTGCTGAGCGGCCCAGTCTGAGGCCTCCCTAAATGGTGCTTACAGACCAGACTGGTGCTGCGCCCCCGTCCGAGGCCTCCCTAAATGGTGCTTACAGACCGGACCGGCACTGAGGCACTCTGTGTCTCCTACGTGCCTGGGGGTAGTGTCTGGCACTTTATGTGTTTCAGGACACTCAGACCGCGCGTTGCCCTCGGGTCCGCGGTTCTGCGGGTGTACCCTGTGCTGGGGTCACCCTGGCTGACCGCCCTGTGTGTCACAGGGGCTGAGGCCGTAGGCTGCGGATGTTTGTTCCCTCATGTGGATGGTGTACATGCAGCCTGTGTATAATGTTTTTTTGCACTCTTTCCCGCGCTGCGGGCTCCGGCTCCCTCATGCTGTGGATGCTTGGAGGATGGGAAGCAGCCCGTGCGGTGACGTCATCGCTGGGCGTGTGTGTGTGTTTCCGCGGTCTCTCGGCGCCGCCCACAGTTTCACTGTCGGCGGCCATCTTTACCCTCACTTCCCGGTTGGGATTCTTATGCAGCGTGCGTCTGCACTCCAGAGGGGAGACCGGAAAACCGTCGCGGAGGTCACACACACACCGCTTCCTCATACCGCTTTACTGCGGTCGGTAAGCCACCGGGATTCCCGGTTTTGTTGTCAATTTGGCTTATTTTCCCTACTGTGGCGATGTCCTCAGCTGGGAAGCGTGCTGCTAAGGCGGCGGCAGCAACCACCATTACCTGTGCTACATGCAATGGTGCACTGGTGGAGGGGTCCTGCAATAACTGCGGACGCCCAGAGGCCCGGGCTGGCACTGCTGAGTCAGCAGCTCCGGTGCTATACCCTGAGGTTCAGGTGATCTCAGGGCCATGGGAGACTCAGAATAAGATTAATGAATCTCTGCTGTCTCAGCTGTCCTCCATGTCGCAATCCCTGGAGGCACTTAATAGGAGACTGGATAGCCCAGCTACTCCATCCAGTTACCCCCGGGTGTCCCCCTCTTCTGCTGCGAGACCCCTTAAGCGGGCTCGTCGTGAGGATTCACCCGAGCTCCATACTCGCTCTGAGGAGGAGCGTTCCTCTGATGGTGAGGAAGATGATGGGGGTTCAACTTTCGGGTCTGTGTCTGTATCTGAACCACCAGACGGGGTGGAGGATCTGGTGTCCTCTATCAACGAGACTTTACGTCTCGTGACACCCCCTGAGGAGGTGACGGTGCACCCGAAGGAGGTCTATCAATGGCTGCGGCCGGAGGCTAGACCAAGTGGCTCCTTCATGGACCACACTAATTTTGGAAGGGTGGTTAGAGCCCCCAGGTTACATCCTGGGCGGCGTTTTGTCCGTAAAACCAAGGACAATCGCTTCCCCTTTCCCCAGGAGGTGCTTCAGGAGTGGTCGCAGTCCCCGAAGGTGGATGCTTCCATGACCAGGATTGCTGCACGCTCCCTTTTCTCTGCCTCTGATAGCTCCTCACTGAAGGATGCTACTGATAGACAGGTCGAGCAACTCGCCAAGTCTTCCTATGAGGCTGTGGGGTCTTCATTTGCCCCTAATTTTGCCACGGTCTGGACCTTACAAGCGATTACTACCTGCTTGGATGGTATCTCTGACGTGGCAAGATCCAGTCCAGAGGTCCTAGCACTTACCGAAAGGGCGAGGGCCTATGCGGACTACGCCAGGACGGCGACTCTGGAAACTGCCACTCGCTCAGCTGTGGCTTCGGCCAATGCGATAGCGATCCGCAGGTTGTTGTGGCTGCGTCTTTGGGACTCAGATGCCACATCCAAGAAGATTTTGCAGAATCTTCCGTTTGCTGGTGACAGGCTTTTTGGCACCGAACTGGACAAGCTAATTAAGGATTCTGCTGAGTCTAAGATACCGCAGAATAAGCCTAAGCCACGGTATACCGTTAAAAGGAACCCTAAACAGTGGTCCTTTCGTTCCAGCTCGCAGTCATCAGCACCGTCCGCTCGCACGGACCGAGGGGGAAAGCCCGCTTCCCAGTGGCGCTCTAAGAGTCGTCCAAAGAAGCCGGCGGGGGCGGCAGCTGCCACCCCCAAACCCGCCTCTACATGACTCGCTCTCTCATCCTGCCTCCCCACAGGTGGGGGGCCGCTTGTCTCGCTTTCAGGACAAGTGGCTGCTTCACGTTCAAGATCAGTGGGTTCGAGACGTGATCTCGCGAGGGTACAGGATAGAGCTGACGTCAAAACCGATATCCCGATTCCATCGGTCGGTCCCGTCACCAGAAAAAGCTCAGGCTTTTTACCAGGTGTTGGAGGGTCTCCGCAGAGACGGAGTGGTGGTCCCGGTACCTTCCGGAGAGAGGTTCAGGGGTTTTTACTCCAACCTCTTTATCGTCCCGAAGAAGGACGGATCCTTCCGCCCAGTACTGGACCTGAAGCTGTTCAACCATCACGTGTTGGTTCGGAAGTTCCGTATGGAATCACTGCGCTCCGTGATCGCAGCTGTGTCACAGGGGGACTTCCTAGCGTCCATAGATATCAGAGACGCTTACCTTCACGTACCCATTGCACCGGCTCATCAGCGCTGGTTGCGATTCGCAGTGGGGGAAGAACACTTCCAATTTGTGGCACTGCCATTCGGGCTAGCCTCGGCACCGCGGGTGTTCACAAAAGTGATGGCTTCCATGATGGCTCTCCTGCACATGCAGGGACATGCCGTCATTCCCTATTTAGACGACCTGCTGGTCAGGGCGCCATCAGAACACCTCTGTCAAGAGAGCCTGGATGTGACCATGCGGTCTCTGGAACAGTTCGGTTGGCTCCTCAATATTCAGAAGTCAACGCTAGTTCCGACCCAGTCTTTGACTTATCTGGGCATGGACTTCAACACAGCCTCAGCCCTGGTGTCTCTGCCACGAGTCAAACAGATGGCGATCCAATCAGGAGTACAAGCAGTCCTCCTGTCACCACACTCATCCCTACGGGTATTGATGAGACTAGTGGGACGCATGGTAGCAGCGATAGAGGCGGTGCCGTTCGCACAGTTTCGTCTCCGTCCTCTCCAGCTGGAGATTCTCCACAGATGGGACAAGAGGACGATCTCGCTGAATCGGCTGGTGACACTGTCACAACCGACCAAGGACTCCCTACAGTGGTGGCTCCAGCCACGTCACCTGTCACGAGGCCGGTCCTTCCTAAAACCGTCATGGTTAGTGGTGACCACAGACGCCAGTCTGAAGGGCTGGGGTGCGGTGTTCTTGCACCACAGGGCTCAAGGCCTCTGGACTCAGTCGGAGTCGGCATTGCAGATCAATGTGCTGGAGATCAAGGCGGTCTATCTGGCGCTCCTGGCGTTTCAGAAATTCCTGTCAGGACACCCCATTCGGGTGCAGTCCGACAATGCGACGGCCGTCGCCTACATAAATCATCAGGGAGGGACCAGAAGTGCTCAGGCCCTCGCCGAAGTCCACCGCATTCTAGCCTGGGTGGAGGAAAACGGCTGCCTGATCTCCGCAGTTCACATCCCAGGGGTCGAGAACTGGGAGGCCGACTACCTGAGCCGACAGGGCATGGACGCCGGAGAGTGGTCTCTTCATCCAGACGTCTTCCGGGACATCTGCGGCAGATGGGGCACTCCGGACGTGGATCTGATGGCCTCACGGCTGAATCATCAGGTACCCCAATACATGGCAAGATCGTGGGATCCTCAGTCTCTGGGGGCGGATGCCCTGATCCTGAGTTGGTCCAGCTTCCAGCTGCCTTATGTGTTCCCGCCTCTGGCTCTGATTCCCAGGGTCCTGTGGAAAATCAGGATGGAATGCAGAGTAGCCATTCTAGTGGCTCCAGATTGGCCCAGGAGGTCCTGGTACCCGGACCTGTGGCAACTGTCAGGCGGACACCGGTGGGCTCTTCCAGAACGCGCAGATCTACTCGCGCAAGGCCCATTCTTCCACCTCAATTCCAGGGCCCTCAGATTGACTGCATGGCTCTTGAGGCCTGGCTGCTGACGTCCAGAGGATTCTCTCCTACAGTGGTTGCCACTATGAATAGGGCTAGGAGACCTGTCTCCAGGAAGATATACCACAGAACGTGGAAAATCTTTTTCTCCTGGTGTGCCTCTGGTGGACGCTCACCGTGGCCATTGTCCATTCCGACATTGTTGGCTTTCCTACAGTCGGGGTTGGAGTTGGGATTATCCCTTGGCTCTCTGAAAGGTCAAGTGTCAGCACTTTCAGTGCTGTTTGACAGGCGCTTGGCGCTACTACCGAAGGTCCGCCAATTTCTGCAGGGGGTAGCTCGGGTGGTTCCGCCTTACAGGCGACCTCTGGACCCTTGGGACCTCAACATGGTCCTGGCGGCTCTGCAGAAACCGCCGTTTGAGCCACTGAGAGACATCTCTCTCTCTCGTCTGTCCCAGAAAGTGGTCTTTCTGGTGGCAATTACGTCCCTGAGAAGGGTCTCAGAATTGGCTGCACTTTCGTGCAAGTCACCCTTTCTGGTGGTTCACCAAGACAAGGTGGTGTTGCGCCCACGGCCTGAATTCTTGCCGAAGGTGGTTTCAACGTTTCACCTAAACCAGGAGATTGTTCTCCCATCATTTTGCCCCGCTCCCGTTCATCAGGTTGAGCGCGACCTCCATACTCTGGATCTCGTGAGGGCTGTACGCATTTATGTGTCCAGGACCGCCTCCTTTAGGAGTTCGGATTCCTTATTTGTCCTCACGATGGGTCGCTGTAAGGGGTCCGCGGCCTCGAAGTCGACCTTGGCCAGATGGATCAAGGCTCCCATTCAGGAGGCTTACCGGTCTTCTGGTTTGCCTCTCCCGGTGGGTTTGAAGGCACACTCTACTAGAGCTGTAGGTGCCTCCTGGGCCTTGCGACATAGAGCGTCTGCTCTACAGGTGTGTCAGGCGGCCACTTGGTCCAGCCTGCACACTTTCTCTAAGCACTATATGGTGCATGCCCATGCCTCTGCGGATGCAAGTTTGGGCAGGCGGGTTCTCCAGGCGGCGGTTGCCCACCTTTAAAGGGAACCATGTGTTACCCGTCTTGTTGAGGAACTCTTCCCGCCCTGGGGTATTGCTTTAGGACATCCCCATTGTCTGGGTCTCCCATTATGATGACCAGAAAAAAGAGAATTTTGTTTACGTACCGTAAATTCTTTTTTCTTTAATCATCAATGGGAGACCCAGCACCCACCCAGTTGTTCCTTTGCATGTTTTGCATTTGCTCTGTTCTCTGTTGAGACAGTGTTTGCCGGGTTGTTGAGCCGTTTTGTGTACGGCATTCTTCCCGATGTTTCGGGTGTGGTTTATTTCCTCCTCGCAGCTTGTAGACCAAACTGAGGATGTTCCCTGCGGTAGGGGTTTATAAGCGGAGGAGGCGGTGTCTACAAACTTGTAGTACCTAGTGTGACCTCCGGAGGGCAGTGCCCTAAACCCCATTGTCTGGGTCTCCCATTGATGATTAAAGAAAAAAGAATTTACGGTACGTAAACAAAATTCTCTTTATCTCTCCATTATTTTTTTTTTTTTTGAAGCTGCATTTTTATTTTTTGAAGGGACATGTCGACCACAGATACCTCCCCAGACCCCACAGTTGGAACTCTGGGTCGAGCTATTTTGTCTGCTAAGGGTTATTCCTTTCTCGGCCCTCCACTGTTGGAGGTGCAGGGTTGAAGCGATTTTCAGACTTGCCGGTTCCCAGTCCCGTGTTCCTCCCCAGTCCCCACAGATGGTGCTCTGGATTGCAGTAATGCTCCATGTTCCCCACTGCAAGCAGCAAGTTAGATGGAAATCAAAGCCGGCAAAGACGACCTTCACCCCACCCCCCCTCCTTCCTCAGCTCCCCACAGTTGGGGTGCTGGGTTACAGTTGAGAGACCCCCTGCAGGTAACAAGTCTGTTGCAGGAATGGTATCAACAGATAAGTGACCTCTGAAGGTGGACGACAGCATCCCTCCCTAATTCCACCTTCGGGGCTCTTAGGTCGAGACGCCGCAAGGTATGGCGAGCTGCAGCACATAGCTGCACTGCAAAACGCTGCAGCACACCGCGAGGGGTCTACCCCTAAACCAGCTCTGCTGCGTGAGGGAAAAATGCTGCAGCACATCTCAATGCTGCAGCACACCTTAGAAGAGCCAGCTTAACTGCTTCCAAAGCCAAAATGCCGCAGCACATCTCAATGCTGCAGCACACCTTAGAAGAGCCAGCTTAACTGCATGTTCCCAAGGCCAGAATGCCGCAGCACATCACAATGCTGTGGCACACTTCAGGAGCACCAACTCTGCTGCGTGCTCCTGATGGGGCCGGCACAGGTTGGACAGCAGGCACATGTCTACATGTCCAACGCCGTTGCAGAGGCAGAATAAGAATTCCAGCAATGCCCCTATACAGGCCCTTACCTTTACAGGGGGCCCTCAATGTGGGAGCACAGTGACAGGCTACGTGCTCCGGCAGGTATTCCGTCTATCGTGGGTGCAGCCTCCGGTGAGGCCATCACTGTGTCTGGCCGGGCCACCGCCATTCCCGGGCCCGCAGACCTCTGCGCTGGGCCTCCGCCTTTCCCGGGCGCGCGATTCATGCGAGGCTTCGGCCTAGCCGTCCCATCAGACGGCCTCCCCCTGACGTCGAACCCTCCACGGTGTCAGCACAGTAGGCGGGACAATGCTAAAACGGGTGCCTTTAAACATTTCTTGGTGCGTTCTTTCCGGCTTCGCCGCCCTTCTCCTCGCCTGACCGCCATTGCTGACGCCGCTGTATAGCGGCGGCAAACAGCGCTTACATGTGTGGGGGCACAGACTGGCCACAGTGTTGACCAGCCTAAAGGGGCTGCGTTTGCACATGTGGGGACATGCTGCCAGGCAGGGGGGTCTGCTAAGGCACACACTAATGTGCAGAAGCCTGCAGACACCTGCTTCCGCAGGGCTTGCACTTCAGGGGGCACAGTGCCAGGCGGATGGACTGCCTGAGCACACACTAGGGTGTCAGCAGCCTGTAGTCACCTTGCCACCGCAGCGCGTGCGCATGTGGGGGCACAGTGACAGGTGGAGGGTTTGCTAAGGCACACACTAATGTGCAGAAGCCTGCAGACACCTGCTTCCGCAGGGCTTGCACTTCAGGGTGCACAGTGCCAGGCGGAAGGTCTGCTAGAGCTCCCCTTCCTGCCAGCGCTGCGTAATCCTTTTGCCCCTATCCTCCCAGAAGAAGCTGATAGGGATTTAGGGACCCTTTCTCAAGGAGAATCCGCAGCCACTATAGTCACTTCAATGTCGCAGCATCTGCTGTGCAGTGCACACAGTGACTCCAGGAGAATACAATCAGCACAGCTTGGCTGTGCAGCAGTCTCCAATAGCAAATGAAGGACATCCAGCAGTGACATATCCTGCGGCAGTTCGCTCAGGTTGTCCAGCACTGGTTTTTCCAGCAGTAAAAATAAACGTTCCTGATTCCCGATGTCATGCACATCCCTGATCCCGGGCAAAGTCTCTACCGCACGTGTTATATTTTTTCCTACCACCATGCCAGATGTAGGTACCTGTTGGTACACCTACCAACCTTATGGCTTTACCCTGGGGGGAGCTAGGTTAAAGTGAGACACCGACGTGTCTCTTCCTTCAGCCCCACCGTTAGCGGAGCCCAGTTGATATCAAACGTCTCTAAAAAGTCGTCCAAAATACCCCTTCCAGGGCCCCCACACAGTTGGCACACCTAGATTGTGGTGGACTTACTACGCGTTAAACTGACAGGTTCCTTCTTTGTCCCCCCACTGTTGGAGAGCCCAGTCGAAGGTGATGTAACCTGCAATTACCAGACATCTGTAAGGCGTCCCAGGACTGTTTGCCAATCCCCTCCAGACCCCACAGCTGGAGTTCTGGTTGACGGTGATGACAGCCATGTCTCACGAGACACAGGCTGAAACACTTCGATCCGCAGGTGCACGGGTAATCATAGTATACTCCCTTCTCAACTCTCCACTGTTGGGGTGCTGAGCTGTAGCCGAGATTGCTATATGCCATACTCCTTCCTCGACTCCCCACTGTTGGGGACTCGGGTTGATGTTGCAACTGCACAAGGCCTAACCAGACTCCCTTCCCAGACTACAAAAAAAAAAAAAAATTGAAACGAAACTCTGTGTCGCAGAACGCGGAGCACGGGCTCAGCTGCCAATCTCCTCACTGCACCTATATTAGGTTCTCAGGTTGAGACGACATGCGCAAACACTGCACAGCCTGCATCGAAGCAGGACCTCGCAGACTCCCGACCGCATGAACGCAATGGATGGTCCCTCCAATCCCCTGTTTGACTGTAGCCCGAACTTTCTTCCACGCAGTCTGTCCCTTCTCGATTCAGGAGTCAAAAGAGAATACAAAGGTTTTTTCCCAGCCTGAGGTTGGCCATATCTATACTGCATTACAAGAGTCTCCCATCTCTGGACGACTTATTCCTCAATGCATGATATTCCGGGACGGCGAACGAAGTGTTACTTTCACTGGGCTCGTTAACAAGACTCAGTTGGCAGTTTACCCTACACAAGTCTACCATATTTACACATATGAAGTCTCAGCCATAGGATAGTGGCAACAGTTCCATTGGCTTACCCGCATCTCCGGCCTTCAATTATCCGTGCTCAGGCTTGGCATGAGAACAGGATGTGGTGCAATGTGCCCTATCACAATGCACATGGCTGTAGTTTCGCCTAGATCCGAAAATGCCCCTCAATCTACGAAGATTCGGGCAGTAGTTATAACACTGAAATCATTCAGTCACCGTCTTGCAAGTCGGACATGTCAGGATACAACCAGACAATAACAAAGCCGGGCATGTGTCAACCACCAGGGAGTACCCGCACTTTCCAAGCGATGTCAAACTTTTCGCCACATCCTTCATCGGGTGGATGCCTTGAACACTGTGCTTCAGCTGTTCTCATACCACGCGTATACATCGGGAAAGTGGTTTTCCCTATCCCGCCAAGAGATGAACTCGGGGAATCTATCCCTTCTTCCAGATGTCCTCCGTTAAGGCAACCAGCGCCACAAAACTACAGATGGGGACCTGACAGCATCAAGTCTCCAAGTCAACGTTCCTTATTCCTGACCAGGTTCTAGGACCCGCAGTCAATAGGACAGATGCACTAGTCCAAGACTGGACCTATATCCGTCTCCTTTATACTCCTTCCCCGCTACCAGGATAGTGCGGAATGTCAAACTAGAATGTCACCGTCTCATGCCTGTGGTCTCAGACTGGCCAAATGTGCTTGGACGCAGATTTCGTCCAACTCATAACAGCAGTATTAGGACGACTGAAAGACAGTCCAGAACTGCTCTCTCACGGCCAGTTCTCCTTAGAATTCCTTAAATCTGAATTAATGGCATAGCCCTTGAGACCTGGAATTTAACCCAAGGGTTTTTTCCAGTATATTGTGGCGACCATAGTCACAGCAAGGAAACCAGCCTTATCGACGATATACCATTACACATGTGTAATGGTTTTCCTTTTCTTTTTCCTTGGGACACCTCTACGGGTCATTCTCCTTGACTCTACTTTATACCAAGAACTCTGAACTCTCCGTTTCTTCCACTTAGACCTAGATGCAGGTCTGTCTTTAGGGTCTCTCACACAGCAGTTTTCAACCTGTTTCACCTTCTTTCAAAAATGTCTTGCCACCAGACTTCTATGAATATCCTTCCTTCGAAGGATCTGCCATTTAAGGTCTCCAGACAACAGGACTACACCCGTGAAACCTACACATCGCCCTCACGGTCCTGCAACACTCACCTTTTGAGCCTCTATAGGATATTATACTTAGCATTCTCATCCAAACAGCGGTAGTTTTCAGTGGCAATTACTTTTCTCTGCAGAGCTATCCGTATTTACAGCGCTCT
This sequence comes from Allobates femoralis, assembly GCA_033576535.1. Lineage (NCBI taxonomy): Eukaryota > Metazoa > Chordata > Amphibia > Anura > Aromobatidae > Allobates > Allobates femoralis. Next base: position 391,534,094 of record JARQOC010000002.1, read on the forward strand.
CATGCCAACCATCTTTTCTGGTCTTCCACCTGGAAAAGATCGCCCTATGGCTGGTTGAAGGACCTACATATACAGGGCCTTGTCAGGGCCCTACACATCTAGGTATCCAGCACAGTGCCTTTCAAAGAGGCCGAATTCTCTTTCTTCCTTCTTCCACAGGACAGAAATAAAGGCGCGTCAGTCTCTAAGGTTCCTCTAACCAGGTGGATTCGTCTAACCATCCAAGATGCTTATATCATCAGAACACTCATCCCTTCCGCCAGTGTCCCGGCACATCCTGCTACGATCGAGGGGGGGGCCTCCTGGGCCGTTCAGCACCAGGTGTCAGCGCGACCAGAGCGTAGGCAGCCAAATGGTCAGCCTACACACTTATGCCAATACAGTACTTGCACTCAGTCCTCGGCAACCGCAGGTCTGATTAGACGCATCCTCCAGGCGACAGCAGCCCGCCTGTCGGTGCATAGTTCTTCACTGACCATGCTCAGCGTTACTGGTTCCATTGTTTTTTCCCACACAGGGACTGCTTTAGGACGTCCCATGGTCCTGTGTCCCCCAATGAGGCAAAGGAGAAAAGGGGATTTTTGTGTACTCACCGTAAAATCATTTTCTCTTAGCCTCTAATTGGGGTACACAGCACCCACCCTATTGCCCTTGTGGGCCTTTTCTACAGTTCTTACATAGCTTAGATGTTGCATGGTTAACATGTTTACACATGTTTGCCTATTATCACTCTGTTAAATGTTGAATGTTAAATCTTGTGCCTGTTTGGTTACAGGCCTTGTTATACAATTATTGCTCCGTTGACTCTTCACGGTTTACACATGTGCCTGCTTAGTTACAGGCCTTGTTGTACTCCTATTACTTGCTACCTCTTACCTGTTTACACACGTGCCTGGTTAGTTTCAGGCCCTGTTACACTGTTATTATCTTGTTAGCTATATCTGTTTACCCAGGTTACCTGCGTGGTTGCAGGCCCTGTTTTACTGTTGTTATCTGTTAACTCTCCTACTGCTTTAGCACAAAACTGGTGAGGCAATGCCTGCTCCAGGGGTGTATACTGCAGAGGAGGAGCCACTTAACTCTTTTGCAGATTCTGCCTAGTGTCGCCTCCTAGTGGACATTAGCATAACACCCATGGTCCTGTGTCCCGCAATTAGAGGCTAAGAGAAAAGGATTTTACGGTGAGTACACAAAATCCCCTTTTTCTTGAACGATACCGACTTCTTCCTATACCACTGCTTGAAGAAGTTGTCGTCCAGAAACTGGCAGTAGGTCCGGGAGTTGAGCTTCACTCCATCCTCAACCCGAAAAGGTCCCACAAGTTCAACTCTGATGATACCAGCCCATACCAGTACCCCACCTCCACCTTGCTGGCATCTGAGTCTAAGTGGAGCGCTCTGCCATTTACTGATCCAGCCTTTGGCCCATCCATCTGGCCCATCAAGAGTCACTCTCATTTCATCAGTCCATAAAACCTTTGAAAAATCAGTCTTAAAGGGATCCTGTCACCCCCAAATCACCTCTAAACCTATTAAAACCTGTCCCTAGAGCATATTAACACTGTCCCTACACTCCTTTTAGCTCCTAAATGGCATTAGTCAAAGTGAATATAAACGTTTTATAAGTACCTGATTAGTCATGATAATGAGTGACTATGCTATTCATAGTCACTCATCAAGGCAGCCCCTCTTCTTCATATCACGCCTATTCAGGCGTGCTCGTCAGTCTATGTTCAAAATCGCGCCTCCCTGCGCGCCTCCCCTCTCTCTCATAGCGTCCGGGCTTCACTGTAAGCTGTATGACGCGATTCGCGTCATTCCCGGCGCCGGATGACGTATTTGCAGCCGCGCTGTCAGCTTCAAAATACGCACTGCGCATGCCCATGCGCATGCGCAGTGCGGGACTTGAAGCTGACAGCGCGGCGCGGCTGCAAATACGTCATCTGGCGCCGGGAATGACGCGAATCGCGTCATACAGCTTACAGTGAAGCCCGGACGCTATGAGAGAGAGGGGAGGCGTGCAGGGAGGCGCGATTTTGAACATAGACTGACGAGCACGCCTGAATAGGCGTGATATGAAGAAGAGGGGCTGCCTTGATGAGTGACTATGAATAGCATAGTCACTCATTATCATGACTAATCAGGTACTTATAAAACGTTTATATTCACTTTGACTAATGCCATTTAGGAGCTAAAAGGAGTGTAGGGACAGTGTTAATATGCTCTAGGGACAGGTTTTAATAGGTTTAGAGGTGATTTGGGGGTGACAGGATCCCTTTAAGACATTTTTTGGCCCAGTCTTGACGTTTTATCTTATGTTTCTTGTTCAAGGGTGGTCATTTTTCAGACTTCCTTACCTGATTATAGCACACCTTGTGCTTTTTGATACTCCAGTAATGTTGCAGCTTTGAAATATGGCAAAACTGATGGCAAATGGCATCTTGGCAGCTTCACGCTTGATTTTCCTCTATTCATGGGCAGTTATTTTGCACCTTTTTTGCCCAACATGCTTCTTGCGACCCTGTTGGCCATATGCCATGAAACGCATGATTGTTCGGTAATCACGCTTCAAAGGTTTGGCAATTTCAAGACTGCTGCATCCCTCTGCAAGACATTTCACAATTTTGGACTTTTCAGAGCCCATCAAAGCTCTCTTCTGACCCATTTTGGCTAAGGAAAGGCATTTGCCTAATAATTAAGCACACCTTAGGCCCCTTTCACATCAGTGGTAAGCGCTGATCGCGGCAGTTGCGGTGTAAAAACTGAAACTGCCGCTGTTACCGCATAACGGCCGGACTTGCGGTTCACAAGCGGCAAGCCCCATGCAATGTCTATGGGGCTTTCGGCAGGTACGGCAAGTGCGGTATAGTTGCAGATTCGGCAGATGCGGCCGCGAAAAAAAACGCGGTCAGCCGCTGTTTTTTGCGGCTGCAAGTGCCGAAACCGCACCTGCCGCACACTTACCGCAAGCCCCATAGACATTGCATGGGGCTTCCCGCAGGTGAACCGCAAGTGCGGCCGTTATGCGGTAAACGCAGCAGTTGTGTTTTTTTCACCGCAACAGCCGTGATCAGAGCTTACCGCTGATGTGAAAAGTCCCTTTTATATAGGATGTTGATGTCATTACACCACACCCCTCCTCATTACAGAGATGCACATCATCTGATTTACTTAATTGGTAGTTGGCTCTCAAGCCTATACAGCTTGGAGTAGGACAACATATACAGTGCAGACCAAAAGTTTGGACACACCTTCACATTCAAAGCGTTTTCTTTATTTTCATGACTATGAAAATTGTAGATTCACACTGAAGGCATCAAAACTATAAATTAACACATGGAATTATTTACTTAAAAAAGTGTGAAGCAACTGAAAATATGTCTTATATTCTAGGTTCTTTAAAGTAGCCACCTTTTGCTTTGATTACTGCTTTGCACACTCTTGGCATTCTCTTGATGAGCTTCAAGAGGTAGTCACCGAAAATGGTATTCACTTCACAGGTGTGCCTTGTCAGGTTTAATAAGTGGGATTTCTTGCCTTATAAATTGGGTTGGGACCATCAGTTGTGTTGTGCAGAAGTCTGGTGGATACACAGCTGATGGCCCTACTGAATAGACTGTTAGAATTTGTATTATGGCAAGAAAAAAGCAGCCAGGTAAAGAAAAACGAGTGGCCATCATTACTTTAAGAAATGAAGGTCAGTCAGTCTGAAAAATGGGGAAAACTTTGAAAGTTTCCTCAAGTGCAGTTGCAAAAACAATCAAGCGCTACAAAGAAACTGGCTCACATGAGGACCGCCCCAGGAAGGAAGACCAAGAGTCACCTCTGCAGCAGAGGATAAGTTCATCTGAGTCTCCAGCCTCAGAAATTGCAGGTTAACAGCAGCTCAGATTAGAGACCAGGTCAATGCCACACAGAGTTCAAGCAGCAGACACATCTCTACAACAACTAAGAGGAGACTTTGTGCAGCAGAACTTCATGCTAAAATAGCTGCTAGGAAACCACTGCTAAGGACAGGCAACAAGCAGAAGAGACTTGTTTGGGCTAAAGAACAGAAGGAATGGACATTAGACCAGTGGAAATCTGTGCTTTGGTCTGAGGAGTCCAAATTTGAGATCTTCGGTTCCAACCACCGTATCTTTGTGTAATGCAGAAAAGGTGAACGGATGGACTCTACATGCCTGGTTTCCCCTGTGTAGCATGGAGGAGGAGATGTGATGGTGTGGGGGTGCTTTGCTGGTGCAACTGTTGGGGATTTATTCAAAATTAAAGGCATACTGAACCAGCATGGCTACCACAGCATCTTGCAGCGGCATGCTATTCCATCCGGTTTGCGTTTAGTTAGACCATCATTTATTTTTCAACAGGAAATGACCCCAAACACACCTCCAGGCTGTGTATGGGCTATTTAACCAAGAAGGAGAGTAATGGGGTGCTACGCCAGATGACCTGGCCTCCACAGTCACCAGACGTGAACCCAATTGAGATGGTTTGGGGTGAGCTGGACCGCAGAGTGAAGGCAAAAGAGCCAACAAGAGCTAAGCATCTCCGGGAACTCCTTCAAGACTGTTGGAAGACCATTTCTGGTGACTACCTCTTGAAGCTCATCAAGAGAATGCCAAGAGTGTGCAAAGCAGTAATCAAAGCAAAAGGTGGCTACTTTGCAGAACCTAGAATATAAGACATATTTTCAGTTGTTTCACACTTTTTTATTAAGTATATAATTCCACATGTGTTAATTCATAGTTTTGATGCCTTCAGTGTGAATATACAATTTTCATAGTCATGAAAATAAAGAAAACTCTGAATGAGAAGGTGTGTCCAAACGTTTGGTGTGTACTGTATAAAAAGTATCATGTGATCAAAATACTCATTTGCCTAATAATTCTGCACACAATGTATGGTAGAAGGTTAATCCCTTCACCTCCGGGCCATTTTCAGTTCAGTTTTTTTTCCCCACTCATCCTTCCATGAGCCATACTTTATATTGTTCACCCATAGTCATATGAGAGCTTTTTTTTTTTTTTGCGGCACAAGTTGTACTTTAGATTGACGTTTAATTTTATATCATATACTGGAAAGCAAGAAAAGTTCCAACTGAGTTGTAATTGCAGAAAAAAAGTGCAATTTCACAATAGTTTTCTTTGTTTATCATGTTCACTATATGAGAAATTTAACCTGGGAAAATGATTCTGCAGATGAGTATGATTTCATGGATGCCAAACATGCAGAGGTTTTTTTTTTTTAAGTGATAAAAAAATGTTCTCCTTGTTGCCATTTTCTGAGACCCATAACACTGCTAATTTTCGGGATGTCAAATTGTGTAACAGCTTATTTTTTTGCACTCTGACTTTTTTATTGCTACCATTTTGGGAGTTGATACAATGCTTTGATCATCTCCTATTACTATGTTGCAACAGCCAAAAAACTGAATTAGTCCTTACCTAATAATTCCTTTTCTTGGAGCCTTCCACGACAGCATTGGAGGATGTCGTCCACGCCCTATTGGGGGACAGGAACACAGGGAGGTTAAAAGCCCCTCCCCTTCCTCCGCACTCCAGTGTATTACCAAGATCACCCGAAGACATGGATTACCTGATACAATCGAACCAAATCCGACAACAAGGGGGGGAACTGATGCTGTCGTGGAAGGCTCCAAGAAAAGGAATTACCGATAAGGACTAATTCAGTTTTCTCCCATCGCCTTCCACGACAGCATTGAAGGAATACCACTGATACTCCTCAGGGTGGGACAATTGCCTGTAGGACTTTCCTACCAAAGGACAGATCCCGACTAGAGGACAGATCTAACAGATAGTGGCGTGAAAGGGTGTGGAGGGACGACCACGTAGCCGCTCTGCATATCTGCTCAGATGAAGCTCCAGCCCGCTCCGCCCAGGATGTAGCAGCAGCCCGAGTGGAATGAGCCTTCAACCCCACCGGAGGAGCAAGGTTTTGAGTGGCGTAGGCCGAACAGATCGCCTTCTTGATCCATGAAGCGATGGTAGCCTTGGAAGCCTTCTTCCCTTTGTTTTTCCCGAAATGCAGAACAAACAGGTCCTGATCCAATCTCCAGGAAGCGGTCACTTGGAGATAGTGGAGGACAGATCGACGGACATCCAAGGTGTGAAACACGGCCTCAGCTGTATTAGCGGGAGAATGACAAAAGGACGGGAGCACCACTTCCTGGGGCCGATGGAAATCCGACACAACTTTAGGAAGAAAGGATGGATCCAAACGAAGCGTAATGCGATCATAAGAAACCATGAAGTAAGGCGCCTGGACCGAGAGAGCCTGTAACTCCCCAACTCGCCTGGGCGAAGTAATGGCCACCAAAAACGCTGTCTTGTGAGAGAGAGATGGAAGGGAAGCAGCCGACAAGGGCTCAAAGGGCTCCTGAGAAAGCCCCTGAAGAACAATGTTCAAATCCCAAGTAGGGACGGAAGCCCGAAGCCTGGGACGCAGTCTACCAGCAGAGGTAAAAAAGCGCCTGATCCATCGATGGGCAGCCAGATCCTGATCAAATACGGCACTGAGAGCTGAAACCTGGACCTTAAGAGTGCTCGGCTGAAGGCCCAAATCCAAGCCTTGCTGCAAAAAATCCAAAATGAGAGCCACATTAGGATGATGAACATCAGGAACGGAAGGAGCACACCAGGACAGAAAGCGTTTCCAAACCTTCCCATAAATAGCGTTCGTCACGGGCTTCCTGCTCTGCTGAAGCGTGCGGATCACTGCTTGGGAGAGACCCTTGGTTCTCAGGATCTCGGCCTCAATAGCCAGGCCGCCAGATTGAGCCACTGAGGGTCCGGGTGAAATAGAGGACCCTGGGACAGGAGGTTGTGGGGCAACCGAATCCGTAAGAGAGCGAAACACGTCCGGATGGAGGCTCCATTCGCCAGGGTGGACCTTCGTGCGGCTCAAAAAATCTGCCTGTACATTGTCTGCTCCTCGTAGATGAACCGCTGACAAGGAGAGAAGATGGCGCTGCGCCCAGGAAAATATTCGTCTTGCAAGCACCTGCAAATGGATGCCCCGAGTACCACCTTGGTGGCGCAAGAAGACAACCGTAGTTACATTGTCCGACAGAACCTTGACGTGACGCCCTTGTAGGACGTGAACTGCAGCATGAAGCGTCTCCTCCACTGCCAGAAGTTCCCGGAAGTTCGAAGATTGACGACTGATCGATTGACTCCAAACCCCCTGGAACGGTACGTGATCCACCATCGCTCCCCAACCGGACCCGCTGGCATCTGTAGTTACGGTGGTCACTGGAGCCTGCAGCCAGGCCACCCCCGTCCGGAGATTCCCGGGATTCATCCACCAGGAAAGGGAGGCCACCACCCGCCCCGGGATCTGGACCCGAGAGTTCAGGGAATCCTGGCGCCTGTCCCAGGAGCACAGAATGTGTTCCTGAAGCAGACGGGAATGAGCCTGAGCCCAAGCCACTGATGGAATGCAGGCCGTCATGGATCCCAACAGGGACATTGCCTCCCGCAAGGTGGGGGACCCCCGAGCACGGAAGCAGGTCAGTTTGTCGCGGAGCAGAAGCCGGTGTGCGACAGGAAGGAACGAGGTCTGTTTTGAGGAGTCCAGCAAGACTCCTAAAAATTGACGGCGGGTCGCCGGAACCAGTTCCGACTTCCGAAGATTGGGCACCCACCCAGACACTGAAGAATCTCCAAGGTTCTGGAAACATGGGTGCGCAGGACATCTGCCGAAGGAGCCACCACAAGCATGTCGTCTAGATAGGGAATCACGCACAAGCACCGAGACTGGAGGAATGCCATCACCTCCCCCAAGAGTTTGGTAAAAACCCTGGGGGCTGACGAAATCCCGAACGGCAGCACATTGAACTGATAATAGCCCGTCCCACCTGCCCCGGAGATCGCGAAGCGCAGAAAGCGTTTGTGAGACGGGTGAATGGGGACGTGATAGTACGCGTCCTGGAGGTCGATGGTGGCCATCATGTACTCCTGCCCGATCAGGGGAATCGCCGAGCGGACGGATTCCATCTTGAATCGCCTGTAAAGAACATGACGATTGAGAAGTTTTAAATTGAAGATGATACGGGGCGCCCCGGAGGGCTTTCGCACCACAAACAACCTGGAGTAGTGCCCCTGGCCCACTTCTCCTGGAGGGACCGGAGACACCACGCCGGAACCTAACAGGTCTTGCAGACCCGACAAAAACAGTGCGCGACAGTCCCCTAGGGGAAGAGGAGTGATCCGCAGACATGAAGGAGGCTGACTCTCGAATTCCAACCGCAGACCCTCCCGAATGGTCGAGAGGATCCACGGGCATGAGGAGATTGCTCCCCACTGGGGAAGAAACCTCAAGAGCCGCCCAGCAATGGGTCCGGTGTCATTGCTTAGAGCCCGGCTGGGCCCCCGCCCCCTGACTTCGGTGCTGGGGGAGCAAGATATTACGGTTTCTGTCACCTTTCTGGTAGGCCCAGCGACCGGATTTACCCTTCCCCCTATACTGGGAGGGCTGGCTACGCTCGGACCAAAAGGACTGCTTCCGAAAGGGCTTCTGTTCAGGGAGACACTTTTTCCGGTCTGACACCTTTTCCAAGATGTCATCCAATGCCGGACCAAACACATAAGACCCCTGAAAAGGGATGCCACACACAGCTTAAGTTTAGATGTGACATCCCCATTCCACATCTTAAGCCACACCGCTCTGCGAGCCGTGTTGGACAACACTGCACTCCTGGCGCCAATGCGGACCGACTCTGCCGAGGCATCAGCCAGGAAGCCTGTAGCACGCCTCAGGAGTGGAACAGAATCCAAAAGCTCCTCCCTGGAAGTACCCTGCAGGATGTGATCTTCCAGCTGGGAGATCCACTTAAAGAGAGATCTGGCCACACATGTCGATGCAATATTCACTTTCAAAGACATAGCGGCCGCCTCCCAGGATTTTTTGAGAACACTCTCCATCTTACGATCGAGGGGGTCCTTCAACTGGGAGGAATCTTCAAACGGTAAGGCGGTCTTTTTAGCCACCCTGGCCACCTGGATGTCCACCTTTGGAACATCCCCGACAAAGTCAGCACCCTCCAAGGGAAACCACTGTTTCAACTCGGAAGGGGTGATCAGCCTATTTTCTGGCGACTCCCACTCCCGGTGGACAAGCTCCCGGATGACCTCATGGACAGGGAAGCCAAACTGCCGCTTAGCCCGTAAGCCTCTGAACATGTCATCCTGCACTGAACAAGGGGGTTCCACCTCCTCATCCCCCATGGTGCTACGGACAGCATCCAGCAATTCCCCCATGGACTCAGAGGAAAAATAGTAGTGTCCAGAATCTCTTGCCTGTGTAGAGGCAACAGAGGCACCATCCTCGCCGTCCTCAGACGCAGAGCTCCGGACAGCCTCCATGAAAGCCATCGAATCACAGTCCTGGAGCTTCCGCTTTTTTGGAGGGGAAGGCCTGGATGCTGCAGCAAAAACCGGCAAGGCTGAGATAGAAGCCTGCACCTCCTGTCTAACTGCTTGAACTTCGTGTCTAACCATGGACTAGAGTTCCTCAAGCAGGGACGGGGATTCTTCCCTGACCACACCGTCTGTACACGGCTGACACAACTTCTTTTTACAGGAAGAATGAATTTTCATGCCGCAGATGCCACATTTTCTGGAAGGGGTTTTGCTGCTTTTAACAGGGGGGCCCTTGTCTCCCTATAAAAAAGGGGAAAGAAGGGACCCAGAGTGAGCGAAGGGATCAAATGCCCCCTACCGCAGTGACCACCCCAAGACACTTACAGGAGCTGGGGGAACGCTGGGCTCTGCAGAGGCAGAGGAGGAAGATCTAACACCCTCCATCTTCAGGGATCTCCTTACCTGGGTGTAGTCTTCCGGCGGGTACTTATCCCTAAGCACCGTGCCTCCCAATGCGGAACAGCTGTTCCCTCCCTCCTCCCGGTCACTGGCCGCAGGCAGACGCGTGTGATAGGCCTGCCGGGCCCCTGGAGCCGCGCCCAAGCCGCCGCCGCGCGCACAGGAGCCGCCGGCCGAAAACCGGAAGTGACGTCACCCGAAACCGGAAGTGACGTCGCGGCACTCACGGAGCGCGCTCCCGGGACCGCAGCTGGAGGAGGGAGACGCCGGAGAGCTGAGACAGGCCTCCGGCGCTCCGAAAACGGCCTGCTTTGCCCCGGAGGACGCAGGAAGGCCGCCAGGTCCCACATGGGAGCCCGAGAAGGAGGAGGAGGTCGCCTCCGACGCCCATCTCTGGCCCGGCCGTAAGTCTACCAAATGCTGCCCCTGCCGGCCTGACAGCACTGGAGCCTCTCCATGCCCCAAGGGGGACAGGAAGACACTGGAGTGCGGAGGAAGGGGAGGGGCTTTTAACCTCTCTGTGTTCCTGTCCCCCAATAGGGCGTGGACGACATCCTCCAATGCTGTCGTGGAAGGCGATGGGAGAAAAACATAATTCTGGCTTTGATTTTTTTTTCTTGTTCATCAATCATATTAAATTCTTCTATAATTTTATTGTACTTTTATGACCACAGTGATGCTAAATGTATTTTATTTATTTTAACCACATTGACTTTTATGATTGCCACTTCCAACAGGTGGTACTAGAGTTTCAAGTACTCTTTGAAAAGGCAATTATCTTTTTTTTTTCTTTTTTTTTTTTTTTTAATCTTTAATGGGGCAAAAGAGGGGTGGTTTGAACTTTTTATTTTTTTCATATATTTTTGTTTTACTTTATAGGTTCAGGTCCCCTAAGGAGCCTAACAATCATCCTATCACTTCCGCTATAAACAGTGCATTAGCGCTGCAATGTTTAGTGAAATTTATGATCTAAAGCTGGCTCTTACATGATTATACTAATGCCAGTTGTAGGGATTCTTCAGCAGAATCCTGGCTGTCAAGGCAACCCATTGGTTTCCTGTGATCACGTGAAATGATGTCAAACCCCATGCCGGTGTGTATTACATGCCACAGGGATTGACAGTGGCATTTAACAGGTTAACAGCTGGGGTAAAAGCACTGCTTCAATCGTGACTGTTAGCAGGGCTGTGAAGTTGAAGTCGGTATAAAATGGACCAACTCCTAAAATATATAATAAACTGGCTACAGTAGTTCAATGCAGAATGTGCTGAATATTATGAATTATGTTCCATCTAAAAAGATCTGATTATTGTATCATAATAATGATTAAAATTTGATGTTCACATTGTACTGCAATAAATTTATCAATTAACCATGAGCCATGTATGGAGGAGTGAGAGTCGTGAAGTTGGTGGTTTTTTTTAAATTTTAACTCTTTTTATTAAGTTTCACACATAACATACAGTTGCGTAGCATAGTATTCCCCACATGGAAAACCTGTAAAGTATAGATTGTCCATTTCTGGAGACGTGCATCTCAGGCCTGTTTGTACTCCATATGGTGGCTCATGTGTCGTCTGTGTTTAGTTAGTATGTGAGCTTCGAATAGTAAGATTTTAACCCCCCCAAGAAGAGAAAAGAAAGAAAAATGGGGAAAAGAGAAAAGCAAGAACAGAGAAAGATGTGAACAAGAAAAAAGTAAATGGAAAGGAAAAGGACCCCTTCACCCACCCCCTGCCCTTCCCTCAGCTCTCTCCCTATAAAAATGCTGATAACCATTCCATTTCTTGATAGCTAGCTCCGCAACCCCACCCAGCAACCACCACAATACCGGTTGCAGTGCCTACAAGTAGTATTCAACCCCCTGCAGATTTAGCTGGTTGACACATGCGGAATTAACTTGGCATTGTGACATTTGGACTGTAGATCAGCCTGGAAGTGGGAAATGCACTGCAGCCAAAAAGATTTTTTAAAATTTTTTTTTTTTTTTAAAGCGTTAAAAGTTAATTCAGAGGGTCATTTATTATTCAACCCCTCAAACCACCAGCATTCTGTTTGGTCCCCCTAAAGTATTAAGAAGTAGTTCAGGCACAAAGAACAATGAGCATCACATGTGTGGATTAATTATCTCTTTTGCCAGCCTTTTCTGACTATTTAAGACCCTCCCCAAACTTGTGAACAGCACTCATACATGGTCAACATGGGAAAGACAAAGGAGCATTCCAACGCCATCAGAGACCAGATCGTGGAGGGTCACAAGGCTGGCAAGGGGTACAAAACCCTTTCCAAGGAGTTGGGCCTACCTGTCTCCACTGTTGAGAGCATTATCCGGAAGTGGAAGGCTTATGGAACTACTGTTAGCCTTCCACGGCCTGGACAGCCTTTGAACGTTTCCTCCCGTGCCGAGGCCAGGCTTGTCCGAAGAGTCAAGGCTAACCCAAGGAGAACAAGGAAGGAGCTCCGGGAAGATCTCATGGCAGTGGGGACATTGGTTTCAGTCAATACCATAAGTAACGTACTCCACCGCAATGGTCTCCGTTCCAGGCGAGCCCGTAAGGTACCTTTACTTTCAAAGCGTCATGTCAAGGCTCGTCTACAGTTTGCTCATGATCACTTGGAGGACTCTGAGACAGACTGGTTCAAGGTTCTATGGTCTCACAGTTTTGAAGATTAGGATGGGGTCAGCACCACCTTGCAGCGTCTCCCATACAGCCTGGGGAGATTTCACCGCCGCCTGCAAGCTTTCAGCCCTTGGCTATGGAGGATGATGCACCGCTCTGCACGCTCTGGTGCTCACTCCAACAGGTTCTATGGTCTGATGAGACCAAGATCGAGATCTTTGGTGCCAACCACACACGTGACGTTTGGAGACTGGATGGCACTGCATACGACCCCAAGAATACCATCCCTACAGTCAAGCAAGGTGGTGGCAGCATCATGCTGTGGGGCTGTTTCTCAGATGGATAGCACGGCCTACCTGGAGATTTTGGCCAAGAACCTCCGCTCCTCCATCAAGGATCTTAAGATGGGTCGTAATTTCATCTTCCAACAAGACAATGACCCAAAGCACACAGCCAAGAAAACCAAGGCCTGGTTCAAGAGGGAAAAAATCAAGGTGATGGAGTGGCCTAGTCAGTCTCCTGACCTTAACCCAATTGAAAACTTGTGGAAGGAGCTCAAGATTAAAGTCCACATGAGACACCCAAAGAACCTAGATAACTTGGAGAAGATCTGCATGGAGGAGTGGGCCAAGATAACTCCAGAGACCTGTGCCGGCCTGATCAGGTCTTATAAAAGACGATTATTAGCTGTAATTGCAAACAAGGGTTATTCCACAAAATATTAAACCTAGGGGTTGAATAAAAATTGACCCACACTTTTATGTTTAAAATTTATTAAAATTCAACTGAGCAACATAACTTTTTGGTTTGTAAGATTTATGCTTCTGTTAATAAATCCTACTCTCGTTTGCAGTTTGAAGGCTCTAACTTATTGCCTCTTATCAAACCACCTAAATCTGCAGGGGGTTGAATACTACTTGTAGGCACTGTATGTGTTATGGTTGTTTCTCATAGTGCCCCGGGACCTTCAGTGGGCCAAGCGTGCCGTCTAAGTCTTGTGAGTTATGCCATGTCGTGTTATGGAAGGGGTATACTAATCGGTGTATGTCACCTCCAGAGTGTTCATCTATTATGAAAGGTTTCCATGTTGCAAAGAATTTAGATGTTCTGGTGTCTCTGTCCCCTTCTGCTTCCACCTTCTCAACCAACATTGCCACCTTCAGATCCATCAATAGTTCCGGTAGCATCGGTGCCGCTGCTGTCAACCAGTGTTGTAATATCAGTTGTTTGTGTAGCACCATGATGGTTTGTAGTAGTTTTCTCTGTGGCTTGTCTAGACCCAGGTCCCCTAGGTTGTCAAATATCCACAAAAAGCAGATTAGTGGTACACAACGCTGTAGTATGTGTTGTATCCAGCTCCTCACTGCCTTCCAGGATTGGAGGATAACCCTGCATTCCTATATCCCATGGAAAATGTCTACCCCCTTGTCCCCACATTTTGGGCATGACTGTTTTCTGTCTAGGTGGGTCTTGTTGGGTGTTATATTGAACCCCAGAATTGCCCCATGCATCACTCTGAAATAGGTGACACTCCACCTTTCGTTCACGATGTTCTTACGAACCTCGCGCTAGCCCTCCAGGATCTTCCCCTCAAGCTCCTCGTCCTGTAATCTTACCTCCCATCTTTTGAGAATCCTGCGCGGCCCTGAGGGGATTAGGTCTCGCCTTAGGGTAGCGTATATGGTGGATGCACTAGTGTCCACTACATCCCTAGCTAGTAGAGTGTCCAGTTCATGGCTTGAGCATTCCTTTCTTAAGTCATATAAGCAATGGAATAAATGTAGCCTCACTTGTTCAAACTGTAGAGTATGAGAATGATTAAGTTGCCACTTCCTAAATGTCTGTCACTGTCAACCACCTCCTCTCCTCCATCTGCATTATGTCCTGCAGTGTTTTAATGCCATTGGCTCTCCAGATTTGAAAGAGTGCATTGTCCTTACCCTAGCTAAAGTCCGGGTGTCTCCTTGGACTAAGGTATTTAGATATCTTCCAGGGTAACCTGAGCTTGATTCGCAGTGCCTTCCATGCCTCCCTCGTGTCTTTGAAAATGATCGAGTTTTTCACCCGGGGATCCACAGTTGCTCCCGTTGAGTGTAGAATGGCTACTGGGTCCCATGGGGTGCACCCCTCTGATTCGAGTGTGTAGTCTGAGTGTTTGCTAGTGTGTTTCAGACAGTCTAAGATATGTCTTGTCAGACATGCTATGTTATAACCTTGTATATTAGGCAACCCTAGTCCACCCTCGTCTCGTGTGAGCATCAGTGTGCGTCCCCTGATTTTTGGTTTCCTGCCACTCCAGAGAAAGGTCATAAAAGCTCTATTTAACCTATTTACGTTGACGTGGCGAGTAGGAGAGGGATGGTCTGGAGTGGGTATAAGAGCCTAGAGAAGCTACACATCTTGATGAGGTGGCACCTCCCCAGCAAGGATAATGGCAATTCTCTCCACCTCTCCAGTTCCGTCACAATTTTGTTGATTAACGGGGCGTAATTTAGTCTGTATATGTTTCTTGTATCTCTCACTAGGTATACTCCCAGGTATTTAATAGCCCTATTTTCTAGGGGGATGTTGCAACAGCTCACTTGAGTACCCCCCGCCACTCCCCACCCTCCTTGTAAGTCTTTCAGCGGGAGTATCTCGCATTTAGATTTGTTCAGGCGGAATCCAGATAGTTCCCCGGAGACCTCAAGCTGTAATATGAGGCCTGGGAGGTCCCTGCGCGCATCCGCCTTGTAAAGTATGACATCATCTGCAAAGAAGCTGGATTTGATTTCCTTGCTGCCTATGTGCATCCCTTGGAAGCTTTGGCCCTCATTTGCCTTGTACGGGGATTTTCTGTTTGGTAAACCATTGGATGTGATCTTAGAAAATGCTAGTGATAAAAAGAAAAATGTTCCATCCTTTCCTGCTTCCACCTTCCACAGTCCTTCCTTTTGTAAACCACGGTTTCCCAGGCGAAGGTCCCCTAGGGAAGGTAGAGACTCTTGGTATGACAAGAAAGACAAAGTCAGGGTTCTTGTTCAAGGGTTCCTCCTTTGACAAGAGAAAACCCGCTAAGTGATGGCTCGCTCCAGGTAGGAGGAAGACTCTCCCGCTTTCTCCCTGCCTGGTCCCGGATAGATGCTTGCAATTGGGCTCTAAGTATTGTAGAAGACGGGTTAAGGCTGGAATTTGCTTCGACCCCTTTGCGGACCCTGGTAATAACTTCTGTCAACAACCCAGAAAAATGCAGGTATCTGATAAACAAGGGGATTTTACTCCACACTGTTTCTGGTTCCGAAGCCAGATGGCTCATTCAGGACAATCATCAACCTGAAAAACCTGAACAGCTTACTGGTGCAGAGAACTTTCAAAATGGAAACCTTGAAATCGGCAATAAGGCTGCTCTTTCAAAATTGTTTTATGGTAGTATTGGACCTGAAGGACGCATACTGCCATGTTCCGATCCACCTGCACCATCAGCAGTTCCTGAGGTTTGCTCTATACATAGGGGCTCCCTCTGTCATTATCAATACCGAGCTCTCCCGTTCGGGCTGGCTATGGCACTACGGATTTTTACAAAATTGTTTGCAGAGGTCATGGCCTACCTACGTTACAAGCAGATCTTGTTAATTCCTTATCTGGACGGTCTTATTGGGGGGAATCCAGGGAACAGTGCATGACTCACCTGCAGGTTGTGCAGTCCACCTTACAGGATCTCGAGTGGATCGTCAACCTCAAAAAAATCCGGATGAGTTCCCACCACGCGACAGATGTTTCTGGGGATGATTCTGGAATCGCAGTCTTAACTTTGCTTGCTTCCGGAGGACAAGCTACAACGGCTTCAGGCATCTGTTCGGGACATTGTACAAACTCCATAGCTGACATTACAGAGAGCCATGTCTCTTCTGGGCTCCCTCACTTCATGTATCCTTGCAGTACCCTGGGCTCAGTTACACACAAGGGTCCTTCAGAGGGAAGTGCTCAGACACCAACTCGGACTGGGGTCGGCGTTGGAAACACAAATCGTTCTCTCAGCCCAGACGTTAGCTTCACTGGGGTGGTGGCTAGTTCGAGAGAACCTCGCAAGTGGAGTCCTGTGGGTACTTCCAGTTTCTGACATTATCACCACAGATGCCAGTTCCTGGGGGTGGGGAGCCTACCCGCAGGATCTTTCCACGCAGGGGTCTGGGACTCACAACTCTCTCAGATGTCCTCAAATATGCGGGAGCTCCAGGCAGTAAGGGAGGCCATTTCTGCTTTCATTCCTTGCCTTCAAGGTCATCATCTCAGGATTCTCTCTGACAACAGTGTGTCGGTGGCATATTTGAACCATTAGGAAGGCACTCGGTCTCAGGCTCTCCTGTGCGTCATGCAAGACATTTATCAGTTGTTACAGGAACACCAGATTTCCCTATCTGCACCTCACCTACGGTGGGAGGCAAATTCAAGAGCAAATTTTCTCAGCAGGATGAAACTGAGGCAGGGAGAATGGGCTCTGGATCCAGGGGTGTTTATTTAGATAGTAGACAGATGGGGTCTGCCGGAGATGGATCTCTTTGCCACTCCAGAGAACAGGCAAGTGCAGAGGTTCTGTTCTCTGTATCCCAGGGACAGGCCCTTTGCGGTGGACACTCTGCAGATTCCCTGGTCCTCTGGCCTCCTGTATGCCTTTCCCCCCTTAGTAATGATTCCTACAGTACTTCGAAGGTCAGGAAGGACGGAGCCAGGGTCATTCTGATAGCGCTCTTCTGGCCCAGGAGGGCTTGGTTCTTTTGGCTCAGTCATCTGTCGCTGATGGATTTCTGGACTCTCCCAATTTTCCAGTCTCTGCTCTCCCAGGGGCTGGTCCATCATCCACAGGTGTCGGGTCTCAGGTTGACGGCATGGAACTTGAATGGTGGCTCCTGTCACGTAAAGGGTTCTCCGCTGGTCTAATTCACACCCTGATGTCCAGTAGAAAGCAGGTTAACTGCTAAAATTTACGGTAAAGTGTGGAAAATATTTCTGTTCTCTTCAGGGGCAAGCCAAGAGGGGGAAGCACCAGTGACAGCGATATCAGAGTTCCTGCAGAAAGGGTGGGAGCTGGGTCTCTCAGTCAATACCCTGAAAATCCAGGTCTCGGCCCTTGGAACCTTGTACAATTGTAACCTAGCTGGGTCGTCTTGGGTTTCACGGTTTATCTGGTCCTGCAAACGAGCCACTCTGGTCCCCTGTCTGAAAATGTCTCCGTGGGATCTCAATTTAGTGCTGGAGGCTTCAACCAAACCTCTCTTTGAGCCTTTGTCTTCCGCTTCACCTAAGGTCCCGAGTCTGAAGGTGGTCCTGTTGGTGGCTTTGACGTCAGCCAGGTGACTTAGTGACTTGCAGGCCTTGTCAGTAGTGGGGCCTTATACTCAAATTTTGCAGGATAGGGTCTTTCTCGGCCTGGACCCTTCCTACCTCCCGAAAGTGGCTAAACATTTCCACAGGGTACAGGAGACTGTGCTCCCTTCTTTTTGTGACCATCCGTCTAATCAGAAGGAGGAAGTTTTACACACCTTAGATGTCAGGAGAGCATTGGTTACTTACTTGGGCAGGTCCAAAGAATGCAGGAAGGCTCAGACCCTGTGTGTGTCCTTTCAGGGGGCCTCTAGGGGTACAGCTGTATCTAAAGGTACCTTAGTTAGGTGGCTTCAGGAGGCTATAGCCTTAGCTTATTCTAGCCAGGTATGGGTTCCAGAGGGCATCACCGCACATTCTGCCACGGCAGTTGCAACTTCGTGGGCAGAGAAGGCTGACGTCCCCTTAGACTTAATCTGTAGGGCTGCTACATGGTCTTCTCCTTCTACCTCTTTCAGACATTACAGACTTGATCTTTCTTCCACTGAAAAGGTGACCTTTGGTAGATGGGTCCTTCAAGCGGTGGTCCCTCCCTAAGTATTCTTTTCTCTGAAATCTCTCAGCTGGTACTGTCATGGCGATGATGGAAAAATCTAAATTACTTACCGGTAATGTTTTTTTCCGGAGCCACGACAGCACCACCGCATCCCTCCCTTTTTGCCTTTTGGTGTGTGTCACGTTTGGGGTGTATTGTTGTTGATTTCTTTGGTGATGGTTGTGTACTAACGTTTTTTGGTACTCTTCTCCAACTGAGGTGCAGGAGAGGTACCGCCTTTTTAATCTCAGGGGTTTCTTGTCTGGGATGTTCGGTCCTCTCTCTCTAAGGTGGTGCTGTTGTGGCTCCGGAAAAACCCATTACCGGTAAGTAATTTAGATTTTTTTTGCGTATTTGTAGGTGTGCAGAAAAGTGCGGTCAACAACAGTTTTGTACACCTTTTGAAAATGACATCGCTGAACAGAGACCAAACAGAGGCCAGAGTACCTTTGCTGCCTCATTAGTGAATGGATTCGTCAGGGGGAATTCACCTGAATCTTGTATTTCCGAGATGTAGCTGGAAACCCGAATGTAAGTGCTCAGCATAGAGCACAGGGTAAAGGTGAACTGATCCAAAATGTTATGGCCACTTTACACGTCCCAATGTCGGTCCGATATTGGATCCAACGCCGCGGGAGCGCGCTTTTTCTGGGCAGAATTCCAAGATCGCATAGGAGATGTTACACAGCGCGATATCGGCAGGCAACACTCCAGCGATGTGTACGCCCCCTTGTACGGCCGACCCAGGAACGACCATTTAACATGGGAGAGAATAGGGGACGTTGTACTTCACATTGCTGTTGAGCTTTTACACAGCCCGATCTGGCCACAACGTCCAACCAATATCGGCCCGTTGGAGAGCAGGCTCATTTGATCCCCGATATCGGTTTGGCATCGTTCGTGCATCGTATTGGGCGTTTAAACCATACAACGCACGACCGATATCGGGGCCTTGCATGAACCACGTGACTTTTGGTCGGAGTTGGACGCCGATATCGGGACGTGTAAAGTGGCCATAAGTCATATAAAGCAAACAGGTATATGTAATCATGGGTGCTTTTATATTTTAATGATTTGACATAATAAAGTAAAAGAAATTGTAAGGAGAACTCCTAGCACGTTTTCTAATTGTATGATCCAAAACGTTCTGTACCCAAATTGCCACAAATATTCAGGAAACAGAAAGAAGCCAGGACTTATCAAATCAGATCAGCAGTTTTATTGTGCCCAGGTGCACATAGCAGGGTGTGAGTAGCGGGTGGGAGGACGGGGGGTGGTAGTACAACGGCGTTTCGCGCTGCTAATGGCGCTTCAGCGGGTACAATCCTCTAATGAGCGGCACTGGAAGTGAGCACCGGGACAGTCGGCTACGGATTAGCAGGGAGAACATCCTCACCACCCTGTTCGGCCGTACGAGCCGTGGACTGCTGCGGCGAAAGACCTCCGGAGGAGAGGAGGTGTCACGCTGGGA
Organism: Allobates femoralis; assembly: GCA_033576535.1. NCBI lineage: Eukaryota > Metazoa > Chordata > Amphibia > Anura > Aromobatidae > Allobates > Allobates femoralis. Next base: position 391,553,919 of record JARQOC010000002.1, read on the forward strand.
AGGAGTGCAGGCCCTGAATATCTTCAAAACTGTGAGTCCAAATTGCCACAAATAGCATTCAACTCAACCCACGGAAAAGCAAGTCCCCGCCAAGGTCTGTCATATGTTAATGGAAATATAGGAGGCTTCTACGCAGGGCTGCGTAGTCGTGGAGTCTGAGTTGGTGCCCATTTTGATGGAATCTGTCAGTATAAAATGGACCAACTCAGACTCCTAAAATATATAATAAATTGGGTACAGTACTTCAATGCAGAATGTGCTGAATATTATTATTATTATTATTAATTATGTTGTATCTAAATATCTTGGTTGTTGTATCATAATAATAAATAGCCTGATGTTTACATTGTACTACAATAAATGTACCACTTAAACATAAGCCATGTATGAAGGAGTCAGAGTTGGAGTCTGAGTCATTGAAATTGAGTAATTGGTGGTTTGGTTTACGACTTCACAGCCCTGCTTCCACGTTACTGGTAGCACAAAGGCTCTGGAACAGAAAACCAGCGCTCCCAAGTCCAAATGCTCACCTTCCTTCTGAGCCCCACAACATCTAAACCACAGTTAATGTCCACATATTTGGCAATGTTGTACTGAGGAAGCCCACTTAATTAAATGGGGGAAAGGGGGTGCGTCCAGAAGCGCATGCTGTGCAGAGTGTAACCGGCACTACAAGGGCTTACTTGCAATTCTTCATTCACCGCGTTCGACTCCATGGGTGTTTTCCAGAGATTAATTCATCATCACACCTATAGATGAACTTGTAGAGGGGAGTAATCTCCCAAAATGTTGTCACTTGAAGGAGTTTCTGCTGTTCTTAAACTTAGGGGCTCTGCAAATGGTGTTGGCAAACAATTTTACTAAATCTGTCCTCCAAAAATCAAATGGCGCTTTTCCCTCCTGAGCCTAAACAGTACTGTACAGTACAGTCACATGTGGGGTATTGCCATGTTCAGGAGAAATTGTGTAATACATTTTATGGTGTTAATAACTCACTGCGCTCCTCGATAAATTCATTGAGGGGTGCAGTTTGTAAAATTGGGTCACTTATTGGGGATTTCTGCTAATCTGAACTGAAAAGTGCTGTCAAATATGTTGGCGCTATATAAATAAATTATTATAATCTGGCACCTAAGGGGCTCTGCCAATGCAACAAGGCACCCTTAAACCATTCCTGCTAAATCTGAAATCCAATTTCTCGCTCCATCACTTCTGAGCTTTGCACTGTACCTCAAAAGTAGTCTTCAATCAAATATGGAGGTATTTGTATACTCAAGAGAAATTGAACAACAAATTGAATGGTTCATTATCTCCGTTTACCCTTGTGAAAATCAAAATGTGGGGCTAAAACCACATTTTTGTTCGAAACATTTCATTTTTTTTCTTTTTTTTAACGACTCAACTTTCTAACAATAAGTTAAGTGCCTAGGGGTTCGAGGTGTTCACCACACATCTAGATAAGTTCTTTGAGGGATCTAATTTCCAAATTGGGGTCTCTTATGGGGGTTTACACTGTTTAGGCACATCATGGGTTCTACACTCCTTGACAGAAGTTATGTCCCTTATCCATGTTATGTAAATAATTCTTATAACCTGACATTAAATTCATCCATTGGTTTTATAAATTACTCTTTTGAAAGCTGAAACCCTCCGAAATGTGGTTTAGGTTAAGAAAATAAATTGGAATCAATGATGAAATATTGATCATTTAATGAACACAGAATGGTCAGATTTTGGCAGACAAAAGTTTTGTCGCCCACAGAAAGTAATGTGATTTTCAAACAAAAAATTTACTTAAAATACAAATATATGTTGCATAACATTGGTGAATGAAGTTGTGGTGCTATTAGAGTCATATTTAATATTTTGTGTGACTTCCATGAGCTTGAAGGACTGCATCCATGCGGTTTAACAATGATTCATACAATTTATTAATGAAGTCATCAGGAATAGCAAAGAATGCAGTCTTACATGCCTCCCAGAATTCATCTAGATTCTTTGGTTTTGTCTTCCAAGCTTCCTCTTTCATCCTACCCCAAACATGCTCAATGTTGTTCATGTCTGGTGACTAGGCTGGACAGTCCTTGAGCACCTTGATCTTTTTTGCCAGGAGGAATTTTGTTGTAGAGATGGATGTATGAGATGGAGCACCATCCTGCTGCAAAATTTGACCCCTTTTATGATTTGGAATATAAGAGGTTGTTAATACACCTTGATATTTTAGGCTATTGATATTGCCTTCCACATTGCAAATGTTTCGCACACCCCATACTGAATGTAACCCCATACCATGATCTTTCCACCACCAAATTTAACTGTTTTCTGGGTGTATTTTGTATCCATATGGGCTCCAGTAGGTCTCCTGCACTATTTGCTGTGGAAATGGTGTAATTCTACTGAAGATTCATCAGAGAAATCCACCTTCTGCCACTTTTCCAGTGTCCATCTGTTTAGCAGGCTGTGGGACTTTGCAAATGCCACACTTTTTTTATTTGCCTTTTGCTTAATGCTGGCTTCTGTGCACTGATTCAACCATGGAGGCCATTTTGAGACAGAGTCCTACAATCTGTTCTACTTGACACAGGGACTTGAGGTGACCAGGCCTGTTGGAGCTCTGCTGCAGTGGAAGTGCGGTGCGCCTAGGAATTCACTGTGTTGATCGCTTTAGCCAGCTGCCCACAGTGTTTTCTTGAACTGGTCTCCCTGAGATCAGTGAATGCTTTGCCTTGCTCCCACCTAGCCAGAATCCTACTCCACACTGATGAGAGGCAACACCCCAAAACAGCTGTATGTGGATGGATACCTGGCCTTGGTATTCCCTTGTCATATCTCTAAACTCGTAAAAGAGCTGGATATTGAGTAAAAGGGCCACTTAATATAGTGGTTATGATGTTCTCCGCAAGGACCACCCTTTGGCTGGGTCCTTCCCTGGAGGGATACCTTGCTAGTCCTGTGTTTGAGACTCCTAACCGAGGCTCCACAGACTTTATTTACATATTCATAATTCCCAGGGGGCAATGCGCCTAGGAATTCACTGTGTTGAGCGCTTTAGCCAGCTGCCCACAGTGTATTCTTAGACTTGTCTCCCTGAGATCAGTGAATGCTTTGTGGGAGTGGAAGAGGGGCTTGCTTTGGACTTTCTAAACAACAAACGTTCCTTTTGAGCAGTTGTTTTGCAGCGTCTGCCGGACCTGGGCTTGTCAAGCACATCTCCAGTCTCAAATCTTTTTTAATTTTTTGTACTTGACACTGAGACACAATAAAGGTGCCAGCCACCTCTGCAGTGGATCAGGTCTTCACCATCTTGATAATCAAGGCTTTGGTTGCAGGGTGGATTTTTGGCATGTTGTCAGAGCTCAAGTTGCAGTTCAAGTGAAGGTCTGGGGTGCTGGGTTTCTTTTTATACACACCCACTAATTAACAGATCATTTACTGAGCACAGGTGAGGATGTAAACTAGGATTGGGTGCATTATATAACCAGGTGACAAAACTTTTGTCTTGATAAAATCTGACCATTCTGTGTTCATTAAATGATCAATATTTCAGCATTGATGCCAATTTATTTTCTTAACCTAAACCACATTTGGGATGGTTTCAGCTTTCAAAAAAGTAATTTATAAAACCAATAGATGCATTTAACGTCAGGTTATAACTTTTATTTACATAACATGGATAAGTGACATAACTTCTGTCACGGAGTGTACACACGTGATAAGGTATTAGCTAACAATATCAGCCAAGATTGCATGTCAAAAGGCGTGTGTTCTACACATGTTGCTGATTTTTTTCTTGGAGATTTCGTGCAGAAAAAATTGCAGTGTCAATTCTTGGTGCAGATTTCCTGCGTTTTCCGGACATTGACTTCATTTAGAAAAACGCATGGCATTTTTGGTGCGTTTTTCTGCCAGAGGATGCAGATTTTCTGCAGAAAATTACTGCATCAAATACTCAGCGTGTGCACAAAGCCTAAAAGCGTATCTTGGACTGGTGACTGACTAGAGAACATATGACAACTGCCTGTATTGTAAGGGACGGAGGGAAATTATGTATTCATCTGACCTTCATAGATATAATGTTAATTCAACAGCAATGTTCTATATGGAAGAAAAAAATGGTCTACTTTACACATTTACACTCTATATCCTACTGTGTTAAGTATTAACTTGCCTTTCCTTTTCATTGTTGCATAAGAACGTCCCATACTCAGAGCTGTAGGCATGCGTTGCAAGTGCACTTAACAGTTTTTCATTAAATTCCATCGCCAGAGGAAATTGTCGTGTGAGTTGCCAGCAACAATCCAAAAAAAGGAGAAAGTTTGGTGATTCTTGCTGAAAACGGCCATGTGACCAGCCGGATCGAGCGCAACGTAGTTGAAAAGGATGACCAGCCTGTGAAAGTAGGAATTAAAAATGAGCGATGGCCAAATGTCATATCCCATACTCCACTAGCATGTCTAGAGTGTTCAAGGTCACCCACCTGTAGCCATTCCCGTTCAATTAGATCCTGGAAGCCAACCATTGTACGGCAATCTGGGGACAAAATAAGTTGTGCCAGGGATGTCACCAGCAATGTATTGTTAGATCCTTCTTCTCCGTGTACAAGTACACAACCACCTTCCCTGCACATAAATAGGGGTTTCAAGTTAGAGGTCTTGGTAATTGTTCGAAAGCTGCTAGTTTCTGCTATCCCCTCAGTATGCTGTATGGTTCCTGAGATACAGGCATTTTTATTTAATGCTCGTTTTTTGGGTCTTTACCAAGTGGCATGGCTCACAGGATAATGATGCAGACTAGCCTAAACACACATCCAGTAAGAAAACCTCTTTTACAGAACGTAATAAAACAACATGAGATGGCTCATACCTCTGTAACCATATAACAGACTTAAAACAAAAAACCTAATAACAAAAGTGAAAAATGCATCACCATGGGAATATATCCAGGTTGCTCTGTTTCATATATAGTAAGGGACTCCAACCAAAGCTGTGGCATGCAGCTCCAATTAATCCAAGAAAAAGAGTGAATCCTGTGTAGTTTATTTCATATCACATCATGTGATATGAAATAAACTTCCGTTTTATACTACACAGGGTTCACCCTTTTTCTTGGAAAAATCATAATACTCAAAGAAGCACCGAGAATAAAATAGGAGCAAAAACTGGCCATTTTTTACTTAGTGTCAGGATATCTTTAAATACCCTTTTGACAAATACTTGAATAAATAATAGGTCAAAAATGTTTGTACCATGTTAGCCAGTAGATACAAAAGTATTGTAATCTGAGAGTCCTCCGTGATTTATACCTTTTAATGGCTAACTGAAAAGATGGTAAATAATAGCAAGCTTTCGAGACTCTATGGTCTCTTCATCAGGCTAATGCATAAAGAAGGAATAATTAAAGAATGAAATTATCAGGACGTGCATAAAATTATGTTTAAACAAAGCTCAATTCTCTCTAGTTCATGTTTCAATTTTCACAGACCTCTCGATGCATTCAGCAGCTAGGCCTGCAATACTTAGAGCTTCTTTGATGTTGGACAGCCATAGTGAAACTTGCAACTTGCTGAGCCAATGATTCCTTCCCAGGTAGGTCTGGTAGCAGGTACCAACCAAGCGTGTCAGGCTGTTTTGTAGGGCTTGTCCCCTAAAGGCATAAGGATTGGTTAGAAGCAGAATCTCTAAGAAAAGGTCTCCACTGCTGCCTCTCTTAAACACACCTTTCTAATGGGCGATAGAGCACACTCCAGTTTGGATATCTGTCCTTTGTTTCTGTGCCTCCCCCTGCACTTCTTGCTTGTTTGGCTTCCTGTTGTGTACGAATGTCGATAATAAATCCACGTACATTGCCCATTAATGCTGCATTGAGCAACATCTCATCATCTTCACAACAGTGATGGTTTGGACCAACAAGAGGCTGAGCAGATCGCAGCAAAACCTTAGAAACATGGAGGATGCACGTATTAAATATGTATTACACAAGAAACACGGTCGAAACAAATATTTAAATAGTCACGGTAAACATAAAGCGATAATACAAACAATAAAATAAGTTTTTTTTTCTTAGTACCATTTTATATTTTTATTACTTTTGTGAAGGTTTGAAAATATAACAATAAACTGAAAAGGAAAGGACAAACTTGAAAAGAAAAAGGGACATCGGGGAAAAAAAGAGAAAACAGGTGGGTTAACTTAAGCAATAGTGCACCGATTAAAACTGAAAAACATGCATGTTTACCTTTTATCATCAAGGAGCTTTGTAATTTTTTTTTTTTTGAAGAAAAAGAAAAGCTTTCTCCACGTATGAGCAACTCAACCTTTTTTTAAAATTCCTTTTACCAGAATGCAATACCTCAGGTAGTAGCTGTGCTAGGTTTGGAGCTTTGCAATATCCATTGCTGGATTGAAGTATCAGACATACAGTGTGAAAAAGTGTTTCCAACCTTCAAGATTTCTTTTGCATTTTTGTCCTGCTTAAATATTTCAGGTCACCAAACAAATTTAAATATTAGACCAAAATAGCAGAGGTAAACGCAAAATGCAGTTTTTAAATGAAGGTTTTAAAACCAGCTCTCCTCCCTCCTGTCAAAATCACACCTCACCCCCAGCGCCCATGACCCGATCCCATCCCACCTCATTCCCAGCCTCTCATCCGTTATCATCCCAGCCCTGACTCATCTTTTCAACCTATCACTCACCACCGGCACCTTCAAACATGCCTTGATCACACCCATCCTCAAAAAGCTATCCCTTGACCCGACGGCTGTCTCCAACTACCGCCCTATATCTCTCCTTCCCTTCGCCTCTAAACTACTTGAACAGCACGTCCACTCTGAGCTGTCCTCTCACCTCTCCTCCTCCTCCATCTTCGACTGCCTGCAATCCGGCTTCAGACCCCTCCACTCCACGGAAACAGCACTGACCAAAGTCACCAATGACCTACTGACTGCCAAAAACAAGCGCCACTACTCTGTCCTCCTTGACCTGTCCGCCGCCTTCGACACTGTTGACCACTCCCTTCTACTTCAGATCTTGGAATCTCTTGGCATCACAGACCTTGCCCTCTCCTGGATCTCCTCATACTTAACGGACTGGACCTTCAGCGTCACCCACTCCCACACATCCTCCTCGGCCTACCCCCTATCTGTCGGGGTCCCCCAGGGCTCAGTGCTAGGACCATTACTCTTCTCAATCTACACTCTCGGCCTAGGGAAACTCATTGAGTCCCATGGCCTCCAGTACCACCTCTACGCCGACGACACTCAAATCTACCTGTCTGGATCTGACATTGCCTCCCTACTATCCAAAATTTCGCAGTGCCTGTCCACCATTTCCTCCTTCTTCTCTGCTCGCTTCCTTAAGCTGAACATGGACAAAACCGAATTCATCGGCTTCCCCCCAAGCCGCTCACCCTCACTGCCTGACCTACCCATTGTCGTCAACGACTGCTCTCTCTCCCCAGTCCCCCACGCCAAGTGCCTCTGGGTTATCCTTGATTCTCCCCTCTCCTTCAAGCCCCACATCCAAGCCCTTGCCACCTCCTGCCGACTCCAGCTCAAAAACATCTCTTGGATCCACACTTTCCTTGACCACAACACTGCTAAAACCCTTATTCACGCTCTCATCATCTCCCGCCTTGACTACTGCAACCTCCTGCTCACCGGCCTCCCCGCTACCTCCATTTCACCTATCCAATCTATACTGAACTCCGCTGCCTGCCTAATCCATTTGTCTCTCCACTACTCCCCTGTCTCCCCCCTCTGCCAAGCCCTTCACTGGCTCCCTGCTTCCCAGAGATTCCGGTTTAAAAAACTAACCATGACATACAAAGCCACACACAACCTGTCCCCTCCATACATCTACGACATGGTCTCCCAATACCTACCCTCACGCAACTTGCGATCTTCCCAAGAACTCCTCCTCTACTCCCCCTTCATTTCCTCTTCGCACAACCGCATACAGGTCTTCTCCCGTGCATCACCCATACTCTGGAATTCGCTGCCCCACCACATCATGCATTCCCCTACCCTGGGAACCTTCAAAAGAGGCCTGAAAACCCACCTCTTCCGCCAAGCCTACAACCTGCAATGAGTCCCAGTCCACCGCACCGCCTCATGACTAACACCTCCCCTTCCTAATGTATCCCCACCCGCCCCTCATAGACTGAGCCCTCGCGGACAGGATCTTCCCCCCTATTGTATCTGTACGTTAGAATTGTCCACAGCCATTGTTACTTGTATCGTTACTATGTTACTTGTCCTAGTCTGCCCTCTTAACAAGTAAAGCGTCATGGAATATTATGGCGCTATATAAATAAATAATAATAATAATTATTAAGGAAAACAGAAATACAAAACCTACTGGATCCTGGGTGAAAAAGTGATTGCACCCCCTAAAATATAAATTAACTGTGGTTTATCATATCTTTGGGAAGCTGAGTTAAATTTTCCTAGCCATACCCAGGCCTGATTACTGCCACACCTTTTTTTCAATCAAGAAATCACTTAAATAGGACCTGCCTGACAAAGTAAGGTAGACTAAGGTGCAGTCACACACTGCGTATTTGACAGGGTGACTTATTTTCGGGGAATATAAGACAGGGTACCGCTAAAGTGCCATTTTTGCCCATTGCATGTTTTACCTGTGTCCCCGCTGTCCTACTGGCCCCGCTGTCCTCCGTGGGCTCCCCTCTGCCCTCAGGTGCAGCCGCACGTCCGCTGTCCCCCGTGGGTTCCCCTCTGCCCTCAGGTGCCGCAGGTAACCCTGAGGGAATAGGGTTAATCTTGTGCGCCTGTCGCCACGGCCTGACGTCACCGCTGCCGGCAGGAGCTTCTGATTGGCCAGCGGCTCCCCAGCATCTCTAGCGCTGATTGGCTCAGTGGCTCGAGTGCTGATTGGCCAGAAGCTCCTGCATGAAGAAGCATCTGGACAACGCCCTGCACCGCGGAGGAATCCATAGCCCGATGCCGCCATTACCCTAAAAAGTAAGGATGTTTCCTTGCCGACTTGCCCATCAAAAATGCAATTCCGCCGCACAGCCGACTTGCGGCACACTTGCGGCAAACTTGCGGCACACTTGCGGCAAACTTGCGGCAGGTCCCCATAGAATGTACGGTACTGTATGGGACACTTGCGGCAAGGTGCGGTTACCGCACCTTTGCCGCACCTTGAACAAGTAAGTGTCCCATACAGTACCGTACATTGTATGGGGACCTGCCGCAAGTGTGCCGCAAGTCGGCTGTGCGGTGGAATTGCGGTTTTAACGGTACTGTGCTGGGGGCTGCAGTGGCATACTGTATGGGGCTGGGACCCCATGGGAGGCTGCAGTGGGATACTGTATGGGGCTGTGACCCCATGAGAGGCTGTGTGGGATACTGTATGGGGGCTGCAACCCTATGGGAGGCTGTGTGGGATACTGTATGGTATTGTCATTTTTTTTTTATATAAGTCATACCCCGAATATAAGACAGGGTGGGACTTTTGGGGGTAAAATTAATATAAGACACTGTCTTATATTTGGGGAAACACGGTAGAAACAAGTGCTTCACTTCTGTATTTAATCACCCACTGCTGGTTTTAATCAGCCACTCCTGGTTTTGGCTACAAAAACTGAAAGAGCACTTGCGTAAAAATATGCAGCAAATACGCAGTGTGTGAATGCACACTAAACGATCCTCAAAAGCTAGACATCATGCTGCGATTTAAAGAAATGAAGGAAAAATTGAGATACAAAATGTTTGAGATCTATTAGTCTGGAAAAAGTTATAAAGCCATTTCTAATGCTTTGGGACTCGAGCAAACCACAGTGAGAGCTATTATCCATAAATGGTGAAAATATGAAACAGTGGTGAACCTACCCAAGTTAGCTGGGTGACCAAAATTACCCCAAGGGCACAATGACAACTCATCCAAGAGGTCACAAAAGACCCCACAACAACATCCAAAGAATTGCAGGCCTCACTTGCCTCAGTTAAAGTCAGTTTTCACCATAAGAAAGTAAATGGGCAAAAATGGCCTGCATGGCAGAGTTCCAAGACAAAAACCATTGCTGTGCAAATTTTGATGATCCCTAAGACTTTTCGGAAAATACTCTGTGGACTGGCGAGACAAAAGTTGAACTTTTTAAAAGGTGTATGTCACATTGCATCTGGTGTAGAAGTAATACAACATTTCAGAAAAGGAACATCATACCAACAGTAAAATATGGTGGTGTTAGTGTGATGGTCTGGGGTGTTTTGTTGCTTCAGGAACTGGAAGACTTTCTGTGGTAAATGGAACCATGAATTCTGTCTACCAAAAAATCCAGAAGGAGAATGTCCGGCCATCTGTTCATGACCTCAAGCTGAAGCACACATGTGTTATGCAGCAGGACAATGATCCAAAACACTCCAGCATGTCCACTTCTGAATGGCTTAAGAAAAACAATATTAAGACTTTGGAGTGACCTAGTCAAAGGCATGACCTTAATCCAATTGAGATGCTGTGGCATAACCTTAAGAATGCGGTTCATGCTTGGAAACCCTCCAATGTGGCTGAATTACAACAATTCTACAATGATGAGTGGGCCAAAATTCCTCCAGAGTGTCATAAAGGACTCATTGCCAGTTATAGCAAATGCTTGATTGCAGTTGTTGCTGCTGAGGGTGGCACAACCAGTGATTAGGTTCAGGGGGCAATCATTTTTTCACACAGGACCCTACAGGTTTGGCTTTCTTTTTCCCTTAATAATAAAGATCTTCATTTGTAAACTGCATTTTGAGTTTACTTCTGTTATGTTTGACTAATATTTAAATTTGTTTGGTGATCTGAAATATTTATGTGCTTCAATTATGGAAAAGTATAAGAAATCAGGAAGGGGGGAAACACTGTGTTTCACACCACTGTACCAAATATTGCAAAATGCTTGATTGGCTCTTTTTAATTTGGGTATATTACTTACCGTATATACTCGCGTATAAGCCGAGTTTTTCAGCCCAAAAATTGGGCTGAAAAGTCCCCCCCTCGGCTTATACGCGAGTCAATACGGTCCCCCTCAAAGTTTGGCGCCCCCACCTCACTTGCTGGCCCCCCCCGCAATCGCGGATCGCGGCTCCCGACTCCGGCTTCCATCTTCCTCTCTGTCTTCCTGCTTGTCACGTGACCGGCCGGCGTCGCGATGACGTCATCGCGATGAGCCCCGGCCACAAAGCAGGAAGACAGAGATGAAGATGGAAGCCGGAGCCGGGAGCCGCGATCCGCCACCGGAGGGTGACAGCTGCTAGACAGGTAATGTATATGCGCAGCGCTGCATGCGGGGGGGCCAGCAAGTGAGGTGGGGGCGCCAAACTATGAGGGGGGCCCTGCTGGGGCCCTGTATACTAACACTGGGGCTGTATATACTACTGGGGCTGTATATACTACTGGGGCTGTATGTATACTACCACTGGGGCTGTATATACTACTGGGGCTGCTGGATACTACCACTGGGGCTGTATATACTACTGGGGCTGTATATACCTCTGGGGCTGCTGTATACTGATGGGGGGGCTGTATACTACCTCTGGAGCTGCTGGATACTACCACTGGGGCTGTATATACCACTTGGGCTGCTGTATACTACCACTGGGGCTGTATATACCTCTGGGGCTGTATATACTACTGGGGCTGTATGTATACTACCACTGGGGCTGTATATACCACTGGGGCTGCTGTATACTACCACTGGGGCTGTATATACCACTGGGGCTGCTGTATACTACCACTGGGGCTGTATATACCACTGGGGCTGTATGTATACTACCACTGGGGCTGTATATACTACTGGGGCTGCTGGATACTACCACTGGGGCTGTATATACCTCTGGGGCTGCTGTATACTGATGGGGGGGCTGTATACTACCTCTGGGGCTGCTGGATACTACCACTGGGGCTGTATATACCACTGGGGCTGCTGTATACTACCACTGGGGCTGTATATACCTCTGGGGCTGTATATACTACTGGGGCTGTATGTATACTACCACTGGGGCTGTATATACTACTGGGGCTGCTGGATACTACCACTGGGGCTGTATATACTACTGGGGCTGTATATACCTCTGGGGCTGCTGTATACTGATGGGGGGGCTGTATACTACCTCTGGGGCTGCTGGATACTACCACTGGGGCTGTATATACCACTGGGGCTGCTGTATACTACCACTGGGGCTGTATATACCTCTGGGGCTGTATATACTACTGGGGCTGTATGTATACTACCACTGGGGCTGTATATACTACTGGGGCTGCTGGATACTACCACTGGGGCTGTATATACTACTGGGGCTGTATATACTACTGGGGCTGTATGTATACTACCACTGGGGCTGTATATACCACTGGGGCTGCTGTATACTACCACTGGGGCTGTATATACCTCTGGGGCTGCTGTATATACCACTGGGGCTGTATATACCACTGGGGCTGTATATACTACTGGGGCTGCGTGTATACTACCACTGGGGCTGTATATACTACTGGGGCTGCGTGTATACTACCACTGGGGCTGCTGCTGTATACTACCACTGGGGCTGCTGTATATACCTCTGGGGCTGCTGTATACTACCACTGGGGCTGCTGCTGTATATACCACTGGGGCTGCTGCTGTAACACTGCTGGGGCCTGTATATACCACTGGGGAGGCTGCTGTATACCACACTGCTGGGGGCTGTATACCTGTGCTGGGGTCCACCCTCGGCTTATACACGAGTCAATAGATTTTCCCAAGTTTTGGGGGCAAAAGTAGGGGGGTCGGCTTATACACGGGTCGGCTTATACACGAGTATATACGGGTACTTTTGTTTCTGGCAGACTAGTGTACTATCTCTGAAAATTCTCTAATGCCACTAAGTAGCAGAATATAAGAAATTAACATCAATTTATCATATCGATTTCATGTCCTGGTGAATTTCCAATTAACAGGTCATAGCACTAAGCATATAAGTGTGTCCTACTCTCATATGAACACTATACAATTACACAGCACATGAGTATTCTGAATAGTCTGCTCTACTTGATCTTATATCTTTTCTGATAAATATTAATCATCAAGAATTAGATTCCAATATGAACACAAAGAAACAATATGATGGACAGGCAGAAAAAAAGCTTCAATGTCAGTAAATACTTCACAATAAAGGCAATTTATATAGTAGTTTCTATAACCAACCGTTTTGCTCGTTGAATGGTAATAACTCAGCACAGGGAATCTGCGGCTTTGCCTGAAAGATCCAGCTCGCTTCAGATTGTTATCAGAACAGGATGCAGGTACAATAATTTTCTCGGGATAACTGGGGCAAACCTTAAAGTTTTCATTTACACCACTGAGTCTCCAAGCATCTGTCTAGAAAGTCACATAATTACCAATGATATCTCAAATATCACATAATTTGTAAAAGACTTTAATATTTAATTAAGTCACCTCAGCTTTGAGCTTGTAATAAAAATTTTCCATAGTATCTCTCGGCCATCCTTTTCCTAACTTGCACCCTGCTGGTCTGAAGAAAAATGGGTAGCTGAGACAGATGTTATCCAGTGAGGAGAGAGCCTGCAAGCATATAATCATAACATCTGATTAAAATGATAGCACTTCCTGCTGAAAGCCTCCATTTCCATGTGACAACATGTCCACCTGCTAGGCAGACTCAAAAGGCAGATTCTACTGGTAGGACTCCAAAGGCAGATTCTACTTGTACATAGAGATACATTGTACACAACAGTGTATTTCTATGTTCCCGTATTCTAGAGGGAAAACAAAAGAAAGATTTTTTTGTTATAAAATAATGAAAAAATAATAATAAAAAAGAATACAATAAATACAATAAAGTCATTTGTAAGGCGCTTTTTAAGAAAATAATAAACATCAGAATTCAGCAAGCAACAGACATGTTTGGTATCCGTGTAATCGTAACGACCTGCAGCAATTAAATTATTTACACAAATCGGTATATGGCATAAAAACATGGCGTGACTGATTATTTTTCTCTAGTAAATCCATAAAATAATGTAATAAAAATGTATCACTGTGTTCACATGTAGTGCAAATGCTGACTTTTTTTCTACAGCTTTTTTTCTGCACGTTTTTCCCCATACGTCAACACCACCCAATATAATAACAATCTTCTCTGATTGTTTCTTGTTTGCTGCCTTTCTTTTATGCGCTTTACCCATATTTGATGGTTCAGGTGTGAATCCGGGTTTTTAATGCATTTTTAATACTACAGAATAGTTTTGTGTTTAAAAATGTAACGGCATTTTGTTTTTTACTTGCATTTTTTCAGGCGCCACATAGACGTTTATAAGGGAAAAAGAGTCTTCAGACAGACCAACAGCGACTATTTCATCAAATCATATCCACTTGGCTTGGACATTGAGGCAGTGTTCACATGTTATGTAAATGCTGCATTTTTTTCTGCTGTTTTTTTTTTTTGTGTGCGGAAATTGCCGATACATTTGAAACTTAATTTTGAGTGGTGACGGCATTGCGAGCCAAATATAATTACCTACGGGCCATATTTGGCCTACGGGTCAGAGTTTGCCAAGTGTAGTTTAAGGTGTTAAAATCACAGTAAAAAAAGAAACGTTTAAAGACTGTGTCTTTTGTAAGATGTTTCAGCAAATTAAAAAGAGGTGACAGTTCATGTCAAGGAGGGAATTAAACTACTCGCCTAGCTTTGGTATTAATGCTAATGGTGATTGTGCATGGAGGCTTTGGGGTGGAACACTCTTCCAGAAGAGTTTGGATGTGTTCACCAATGGGAATAGGTATGTAGAAAAAAGGACACTTACTTGGCGTTTGTGGTTCACTAAATAAAATCTATATTTACTATAGGCCAATAGCCTATAACAGGTAACTTGTGTTACCAGTTTGGTGGCGCCCAAGTTGAGGGGTTGTCTGGGACCTTGATATAGTAATAATTGGTTGCCATCCATTTTGAAGAGGGGGAGGGGAGCTTCTTTAATTACAAGCCCACTCCCTGGCGTCCGGAGGTCTGACACAGACCAAGCATATGGGAAACACTCCTGATGAACCCATGGAGTAACAGCTACATGGGTGAAACACGTTGAGTGTCCAGACATCTGACCCAGATGAGTATACAGGGTCTTATTATAGTTGTAAAGTTTGGTATACCCTACCTATATATCATAATTCCACTGACCAGCTGATGACGGTGACAGGGATAAATCTCTGACTAATGGAACATAGATTTATGGTGGATACATTTTTGTGATTTGGAGTGAAATAGTGCAAATCTGGTTTCTGCAAAAATGTGGTATTGTTGTTATAACTGGTCATAAATACATATAATATTTTGCATTTAGGTGGCTAAGACGGGACATGTCTTAGCCACCTAAATGTATTTTAATTTTCATGATGTGATTTACAAAATAAAGTAAAACATTTTTCATCGGAAAAAGGTGCCAACTGTTCCTCATTATATTCCTGACTTGGGCGGTGGCCGGCCACCAGCTGAAGCACCTGACTGGATCTTCTGGGAAGGAGGGGTGAGCTTATTCCCATTCCATGGTCCTACTGAATCTCCTGTGTTTGAATTGTTTCCTCTGGATTTCCTCCCATACTCCCAAGACATTCTGATAAGGAATTTAGATTATGGGTCCTGAGTACTGTAGAACATGATGGTTTAATGCAGAGGTGGGGAACCATGTTTCAGCCGAGGGCCATTTGGAAATTTCTACCATCCTACAGGGTTCACACAAAATTATCAACTTGAAAATTACCCACTATATTTGGTTAAACAATCAACTCCCCCTACTGTAGTGGCTGGAACTGCTTCTCCTTGGCATGATTGATATTGGTCATGTTGCTTCTCAACTGCTTTTCCAGGTTTGCTAGACCTCTAAACATCACAGGAGACGCTGGGAGCATATACCTCACTGGGGAGGCCGAGGCATGTGGCATAGAGATCACTGGAGAGCTGGATTTAAAGGGCAGTCAGTCGGCAAAACGCATCTGCCATCCTGAGCACTGTGATCCCCAGGAATCTGCTCGGGGGCCGCAAAAAAGTCATCGAGGGCCACATTCGACCCTGGGGCCTGAGGTTCCCTACCCCTGCTTTAATGTAAACAATACATAACAAATATAGTAGGAACAGATGTGCAGAACCTGCCCACAGCCACTATACTGTTTGTGAGGCTATAAGGTTCAACTAAAACATCTGACCAGAACTGGGAACAGCTAATCAGTGGAGGTGTTGGTTGTTGCACCCCCACTGATAAGCTGTGCTGATGAGAGGTCAACAATACCGAAGTCTAGGACAACCACTGCAGGCAACCTTTTTTCACTAGACACAACTGCGTCAAAATCAAACACACAGAGAGCTTCCGGATCCGGCGCCTTGATGAGAGGACGCACCTGAGGCAGCTCCGGAGCCCGCCGCTTCAATCCGCCTGCATCCTCTGCCTCCAGACCCTCTGCTCCTTCAACACAACCGCAGACAGGTCCAGGATGGCGGCGACCATGGACCGGTACGTTATTAGAGCCAGTGAAGTCCCGTCCACCGTGGCTGCGCAGGATGGCGGGAGCGGGAGCGAAGGCACTAAAATGGCGCCGGCGGCGTCCTCCGCGGCTTATCCCCAGCTCAGCACTCAGGAGAGAGAGAGCCCACCAGCGGAGGAGACTCACTCACATTCAGGTGGGGATGCGTTAGCTACAGAGGAGGGGAGCACAAAGGAGCAGTCACAGACATGCGGGAGGGAGATGGCGAGGGGGGGTGATGGTGGAGAGGAGTCGGCACCTGCACCAGCATTTCAGATTGATTATAAACTTTTGGCCAAAGAAATGGCGATCCACCTCGCTAGTGACTTCAAAGAGGCTGTGGCTGAGCTGGTCACAGCAGCCACTAAGGAGATGCAGACTAAGCTGGGAAAACATGACCAGCAGCTGCAAGAGGCGGAAAGCAGGTGGCAGTGATGGAGGATAGGGTGGAGGAACTGGAACATCAATTACAGGAGCTACAAAAACGTTCTTCTAATGCGCTCAATAAGCTAGACAATATAGAAAATAGAGCGCGCAGAAATAACTTGAAAATAGTGGGTCTCCCAGAAACTGTCTCCCCGGTCCAGCTGATAGAGGTTTTTGAGGTGGAATTGCCGAAATCATTGGGCTTGGCGCACAGATGTAAGACAGAACGCACGCACAGAATCGGCCCCCCCAGAGAGCCCACACCAACTAACACGTCTGCTGGCTCTACAAGAGACAGAGTTCTTAATAATCTTCGTCATGCTATAGCAAAGTATCTTAACCACAGAGTCAAGGAAGAGATACTCCGCACCTACAAAGCCAGACGCCAACCTCTTCTAATCCTGGGTCATAAGGTATTGATATTTGCCGACTACTCCATAGAAGTAAATAATCGCAGAAGATCATTCAATGAAGTGTGTTCTACTTTATATAAACGGAATATTCGGTTCCAGCTGGCATATCCTGCAATTCTAAGATTTTGCTCACGCAACGGAGCTACGCTTACTTTCACGGATCCTAAGGAAGCGATGTCGGCCATAATTGGAGGCGCTGGATCCTCACCTACGAGTACCTCTCCACCTAACAATCCTAGGGAACTACTGTCAAGACCTGCAGTTGACCTTGATCACATGCCTGCCCCCGATCAGGATATGGACTTGGCTAGACATTATAGCCTCCGATCTGGCACTATGGGAGACAATGGCCTATCAAGAAGTTCGACACCTCGAAGTCAGCGACAAACAGTGGCCAAATGGAGTAAAAAAAGATAAGAGCACTTGATCTCTGTTCGCCGACGATATAATCCTTTATATGCAAAATCCGGTGAAGGAGTTAGCGGGAGTTCTGACCACAATTGAAAAATTGGGGGTAGGCTCAGGTTTACGTCTGAACAGGAATAAATGTGAGATTCTATTCATTCATAAGGAAAGTGAGGTAACGCTCTTGATGGCATCAGAATAGTACGGGACTGCATTAAATATCTGGGCATATATCTAGCCAGGACCCCGGCACTTCTTTATAGACTCAATTTCACCCCCACTATAAATAAGATCATACAGGAATTATCTAGATGGAACGGTCTACCTGTCTTGACTGGGACGCTGTCATCTCATCAAGAATATTAGTTTCCCGAGACTACTCTACCCACTTCAAACGATTCTGCGATTACTCACTCACACGGATATTAGGAGACTGAATTGTGCATTCTCGAACTTCCTTTGGAGGGGCAGGAAATCTAGAATATTCATCCACACCTTATTGCAACCCAAAGATAGAGGAGGACTTCAACTTGCTGACGTTCGACGCTATAACCTCGCTTGTATCATGCGCAACGTGTTAGATTGGCTTAAGGGCACGGGGAAGTTTTCGGATGTAGGTCTAGAAGGAGAAATAGCGAAACCTTGGGATCTAGCCTCTCTTTTACACACACCACTCCCTCATATACCGGGCTATATCTAAAGCACGACCATTTATAAAGACACCATAATGACCTGGAAAGCGGTCCGTAAGAAATTACACTTGTCATGGAGGATATCGAGTCACCTAGTCCCATGGTCCTGTCCGTCTTTCCCATTGGGTAGGGATAATGCACTGTTCGGAGTATGGAGAGCTAGGGGGATCAGGTCTCTGGTGGATCTCATTCAGATTGGAGAGAGGAGATGGATGACTGGTGAAGAAGTTTTGGTTAAATTCAATCTCCCGGGAATTCATATAATCCAATACCAGCAGATATACCATCACCTTCTGTCCAACCTGAGAGACATCTCGGGGGAATTGGATAATGTTATGTGGAAACATCTGATGGTTTTACGGGGAGAGGACACCTCAATCTCAATATTATACAGTAAGCTACAACCAATTCTTAGCTTAGGGGGGAAGGGCAAACCCTTTATGGGTTGGAAAAAGCACTTCAAGGATCCAGATTTTACCCTGAAACTTTTGGAAGGCTGGTCTTGTATGAAGAAAGCTGTCACTAATGAAAGATGGAGGGACACGCAATATAGAATTATTCACAGGGCTATATGGAGTTTCAATATATCACCTACACAAACAAATCCAGCAAGATTGACGCATTGCCCGAAATGTAGAGCTCCCATGACTGACCTGGAACATGGCCTTTGGTCCTGCCCCGTCTCTCAGAGTTTTTGGGAAAATGTTGGGAGTCTAGCTGCGGGATATTACACAAACGAGAATAGATTGAATCCTATGCTATGGTTGTTCCACTATCATGGAGGTGGGACGAGATCTCGGTCCCCCCATCCTTTATTCCACTACATAGCCATAATAGCCAAAAGACTCCTTCTCCGGCACTGGCTGGATACCTCCATCCCGGGTATGGGAGAAATACACATACTTCTACGGAAAACACTCTCTTTGGAGACAATAGAAACACTACGTAACCCGAGTATACTTTCCCAGAAATTTTTCTCTAAATAGCGACAATATATAGAGAGGGAATTCACGGAATCAGAAATTAGATCTTTTATGTATCCTTTTAGAACTACAATCTGGTATAGTCAGGAACACTTAGGAGGGACACTAGGTAGATTGAAATGTACAGTTTGAGATGTGATGGCGATAGAGCAGCGGTAACTTATACCATGAGAATTAAATGAGGCAATGGCGACTATAGGGATTTAGAAGTTGACTTAAGGCTTGCTAGGGGAGTCTATGATACCACTTTTCAGTCAGTTATGTTTATCTAACTCAAAGGAATTTTACTATCTTCAATGACTGACGTTTGCTTTGATTATGTTCCTTCCAGGATATGTTATGAATCAATAATTACAATGGTATTGACTTTACCCTTATGTTATAGGTAAACATTATATATGATAACCCCTGTAGTTATACCAAGACCTGTTGTTATTTTCTTGATTGTTTAGAAAATGTTCAATAAAAATGATGGTTCAAAAAAAAAAAAAAATCAAACACACATTGCTGGTGCATTTATCAGATCTGAGAGCCATTGTGACTTGTTCCTTACTGCACAAAACTGAAAGATTCAGTGTAGACTCAGAGCTTTAACTGTTTAACTGTTTCTATGTTTTTTTGGGAGAGGTTAGAAGGGATATCCAGTCTTTGTTAAAAAAAAAGAAGAATTTGTGCCTAAGCACTTACAGACGGGTTATTGTTAACTACTTGGCTGCTGTGCCCACTGCTTTTCTTTACCAGCACAGGACAGTCACAGACCACTCCTGCCAGTGATTCAGCTTCTGCTGATGTCACTTCTTTTCCGTTTTCTGCTTTGTTGATGGTGTGGGACTGCTGACATCATGTTGATTGATAGCCAGGTCCCCCAGTTAGAAGTCTGTAAGCCAGCTGTCAATCAGCATGACATCAGCAGTCCCACCCTGTGAACAGAGCAGAAAAGAAGCTGTCGCTCTGTTTACGTTACATCAGCAAAAGCAGCTGAATCCCCGGCAGGAGTGGTATGTGAATGCTCTACGCCGACGAACAACAGCATCAGGCACAATAGGCAGGTTGTTAGAAACTACCTGCCCGTTAGTAGCTAGGCCCATTGTAATTTTTTTTTTTTAAGTCCCAGGTATCCTCTTTAATGGTTGTGCTACATCAAAATATAAGTCATGAAATTACATTGTTACTGACCTGAACTGAGCGGGCAATATTAAATGTTTCCTCCATGTCAGGTATTTCCAGCTGAATAATCCGCAAATCCTTACACTTCAGAGTGACAGTTCCTGAGCTTGATCTTCCTTCTCCATCTTTGCTCTTCAACATGCCTACGTTTTGAACACTACAAAATAATTAAAGGGTTAGTCCTGCTCATTTACAAATCAACAAGCGACCGGGACAGATGATGTAACGTCTACTGAAAGAACAGGTATTATGCACCTATCCCATTTTAAGGGAGTAAAAGCACATGACAATGTAAGGCTACGTTCACATGTCCAGTTTTTGGTCAGTTGTTCACATACATTTTTGTAAGCCAAAACCAGAAGTGGATGAAAAATACAGAAGTAGTGATGTCTTTCTATTAGGCCACGTTCATACATTATATATTTGGTCAGTATTTTACATCAGTATTTACAAGCTAAACCCAGGAGTGGAACCATTAGAGCAAAAGTATAATAGAAACACGTCACCACTCCTGTATTTTTCATCCAAGTGTAATCGATAAAACACACCATTACATGTGAATTAGGTCAAATGGCCACAGCAGCCTTTTATTAAATATTTACATACACTAAACCAGGAAGCCACAATAATGGCATTCCCAATACCATTATATACAAATAAGATCTGATTGGTCCGGTCCAGAAGCAAAACCCCGCAACCTTACTCATCCCTGGTGGCAACACACGAGTCCAGGGGTGAGGGAGGAGGTATTAACATCCCCATCATTAAACACCACTAAACTTGCAGGACCTACGCCCATAAGTTACCATGGCTTGTACCAAAAGCCACTAATCCCCAGTATTGACTTCCTACCACCAGGACAAATATCAATTAACCAGCCTCTGAACCAGACCTATCATCCGCTGTTGTGACAAATTAAGATATCTCCTACACGTTTACTTGTTTTTTATTTTATTTATAAAATGTTTTTTCTTTTTTTGTACATATTTATACATAAATACTTACGAATGGGTAGAGAGCTGGGTCCCAGAAAGCAAAGAGGAGATAAACGTCTTCCACTCCCCCTTTTATCACCCCTCTAACCTAGCCCCTCAAACTGAAACTCCAATTACTTTCACTACATGTTTTCCCTACAATTTTTCAAATTGCAAAGCCCCTTCACTCCCACCCACTGGTTTGTCATATGCCTATACTATGATGGCCCCAAAATATTTAACTTTCTCCTAAAACCCTGGGCACCTCCTAATTTTTTTTAACTTTTGTTAAAGGGAACCAACCAGCAGGATTTTTGTCTACTAAGTACAGATAGTGCCATACTGGCGCTTGCGTGCTGCAAGCAAACATACCTTTAGGCTAGGTTCACATTATGTTTGTGGTGTCCGTTTAACAGACCTGTTTGACAATAGCACAATGCAATGTAACGAACATGTTAACGCATTCATATACTTCCATTCATCAAACGCATATGAACGTATGCCATAATAGACATGCTTTTGTGTGGTGCCCCTGCAGACCGGTCGCCACTAAATGGCGCAGCAGCTGGGATTGGTAAGTCGGTCACCCCAAAACACACACCTAACACACTTCGATCCCAAGACTAGGGACTTTATGCCCAGCAACGGGATGGCGGGAGGAGATAAGTGGAAGGTGGAGAAGTTAACACAGGACCCAGTTAGGGGAGGCAACAAAAGGAGACAACACCAAGTTCAGTAAGCCAGTCAGCAAAGAGACACCAGGCAGTCAAGTTTAGTCAGAAGGAGAGGCGAGAACACCATCATACAGGACTGAGAGGACATAGACCCGGTGTCCTGTGCCACCTTGAGGCTTGTCCGGTACCGGGCTGTAGACCGTGGTGAGAGAAGGAAGGCGTCCAAGTTGTGCTTGAATCAGCGGGGACACTGAGGGACTGGGCCAGAACCAGAGTGCCAGCTATGCTGAAGTGGCCAGGAAGCTCTATGCTCCAACCATAAACCCCGGCGGGGTGCGAGGTCTTTATTTCCTGCGACCCAACCTCCGGCTCAGCGAAAGTAAGGCCACCGTATTAGGACTAGGGGATAATCGCTGTTTTCTCGATGAAGAGGAAAATCAGTGGTTACTGCAAGTATTTGGAGCAAACCAAAAATCTGTTCCAAGCCAAAAGACGAAAAAAAGCAGTTGTCGAAAGTGTAAAATTGTCAACTTTAAAGGAAGAATACATGTCTAATTACCCTGACAAACATTTCTTTTACAAGTAATTAATAGTTTACTTGTTAAATTTACCTAATTTACTATTTTTCTGCTAATTCTAAATTAATTTAACAAATCACCAATGAAGTCCCAATTTTTGATTACAAAAAAATATTATGATGTCATTGAACACTGCCTTCCACTTGGATTAGTACCTTCAAATTTTACCAAAACCCTTTTTTCATCAAAAGTTTAAAAAAAAAATGTTCAATATAATAGCAGTGTGTTCAAAAAGATTAATTAAGCCCAAAATCTTTAATAGTTTTTATTTCCATGCATTAGGACATTGCACTCTATTTTCTAAATCAAACATGAAGAGCATTGTATTTAATTATTAACTACTTTACAGAAAATAAAAAATGAACATTGGGCTTGTCCAAAAAATAGCGGTGTCTGCATTTGTCTTTACAAACTCAAACTATATACTTTTTCAGGATTTAGCGTTACTAAGCTAATATTTGCTTGTAGAACCACAGCTTTTTAGAACTCTTTCACATCTACAGTTAGGGCCAGAAATATTTGGACAGTGACACAAGTTTTGTTATTTTAGCTGTTTACAAAAACATGTTCAGAAATACAATTATATATATAACTAGCTGTGAGCCCGATGCAAATGCATCGGGATTCTAGAACGTGCATTAATTTGATTATAGTAGTTATAGCTGTTAGCCTGATGCAAATGCATCGGGTATCTAAAATATGTTTATTGTTTTTTTAAAGATTTTTAAATAATAATCGCATCATCAATAGCAATAATATAAGCCATAGCATTATTATTAGCAGTAATAGCAGTATTAATAGCATTATTAGCAGTATTATGAGCATTAATAAAAGTATTAATAGCATTAATAGCATTATTATTAGCATTAATAGCATTATTAATAGCATTATTAGTATTAATAGCATTAATAATGCCATTAATAGGATAAATATTAGCATTGATAGCATTAATAGCATAATTAATAGCATTAATAGCATTATTAATAGCATTAATAGCATTATTATTAGCATTAATAGGATAAATATTAGCATTAATAGCATTAATAGCATTATTATTAGCATTATTATTGGCATTATTAGCATTAATAATAGCATTAATAACATTATTAATAGCATTAATAGCATTATTATTAGCATTAATAGCATTAATAGCATAATTAATAGCATTAATAGCATTAATAATACCATTAATAGGATAAATATTAGCATTAATAGCATTAATAGCATAAATAAGAGCATTAATAGCATTATTAATAGCATAAATAGCATTATTAGCATTAATAATAGCATTAATAACATTATTAATAGCATTAATAGCATTATTATTAAAATTAATAGAATTAATAATAGCATTATTAGCATAAATAATAGCATTAATAACATTATTAATAGCATTAATAGCATTATTATTAGCATTAATAGCATTAATAGTATTATTAATAGCATGAATAGCATTATTAATACCATTAATAGGATTATTATTAGCATTAATAGCATTAATAATAGCATTATTAGCATTATTAATAGCATTAATAACATTATTAATAGCATTAATAGCATTATTATTAGCATTAATAGCATTAATAATAGCATTATTAGCATTATTAATAGCATTAATAACATTATTAATAGCATAAATAGCATTATTATTAGCATAAATAGCATTAATAATAGGATTATTAGCATTAATAATAGCATTAATAACATTATTAATAGCATTAATAGCATTATTATTAGCATTAATAGAATTAATAATAGCATTATTAGCATTAATAATAGCATTAATAACATTATTAATAGCATTAATAGCATTATTATTAGCATTAATAGCATTATTATTAGCATTAACAGCATTAATAATACCATTAATAGGAATAA
This sequence comes from Allobates femoralis, assembly GCA_033576535.1. Taxonomy (NCBI): domain Eukaryota; kingdom Metazoa; phylum Chordata; class Amphibia; order Anura; family Aromobatidae; genus Allobates; species Allobates femoralis. The sequence continues at coordinate 391,578,618 of JARQOC010000002.1, forward strand.
ATATTAGCAATTAATAGCATTAATAGCATTATATAATAGGATTAATAGCATTATTAATAGCATTAATAGCATTATTAATAGCATTAATAGCATTATATTATTAGCATAAAATAGCATTTAAATAATAGGATTATTAGCATTATATAATAGCATTAATAAATTATTAATAGCATTAATAGCATTATTAAATTAGCATTAATAGAATTAATAATAGCATTATTAGCATTAATAATAGCATTAATAACATTATTAATAGCATTAATAGCATTATTATTAGCATAATAGCATTATTATTAGCATTAATAGCATTAATAATACCATCAATAGGATAAATTATTAGCATTAATAGCATTAATAGCATAAATAATAGATTAAATAGCATTATTAATAGCATTAATAGCATTAATTAATAGCATTAATAGCATTATTATTAGCATAAATAGCATTAATCATATAGCATTATTAGCATTAATAATAGCATTAATAACATTAATTTAAAAGCATTAATAGCATTATATTAGCATTAATAGCATTAATAGCATTATTATTAGCATATAATAGCATTAATAATACCATTAATAGGATAAATATGACATTAATTAGCATTAATAATAGCATTATTAGCATTAATAATAGCATTAATAACATTATTAATAGCATTAATAGCATTATTATTAGCATTAATAGAATTAATAATAGCATTATTAGCATTAATAATAGCATTAATAACATAATTATTAGCATTAATAGCATTATTATTAGCAGTAATATTATTATTAGCATTTTTTTTAAAATTATTATTTATTATTTGTTATTTATTTTTTAATTATGTTTTATTTATTTTTTTATAATTTTTTAATTATTTTTTAATTATTTTTTTATTATTAAATTTATTATTTAGGCTGAGAGGCAGTTCTCATTCAGGTCCGCAAAGGGCTGATCTTATTAGCATATATTTTATTTTTATATTATTATTTTTATTGAATTTTTTATTATTTTTAATTATTTTTTTTTATTATTTTTTAATTCTTTTTTAATTATTTTTTTTATTATTTAATTTATTATTTAGGCTGAGACGCAGTTCTCATTCAGGTCCGCAAAGGGCTGATCTTATTAGCATATATTTTATTTTTTTATTATTATTTTTATTGAATTTTTTATTATTTTTAATTATTTTTTTTTATTATTTTTTAATTCTTTTTTAATTATTTTTTTTATTATTTAATTTATTATTTAGGCTGAGACGCAGTTCTCATTCAGGTCCGCAAAGGGCTGATCTTATTAGCATATATTTTATTTTTTTATTATTATTTTTATTGAATTTTTTATTATTTTTAATTATTTTTTTTTATTATTTTTTAATTCTTTTTTAATTATTTTTTTTATTATTTAATTTATTATTTAGGCTGAGAGGCAGTTCTCATTCAGGTCCGCAAAGGGCTGATCTTATTAGCATATATTTAATTTTTTTATTATTATTTTTATTGAATTTTTTATTATTTTTAATTATTTTTTTTTATTATTTTTTAATTCTTTTTTAATTATTTTTTTTATTATTTAATTTATTATTTAGGCTGAGACGCAGTTCTCATTCAGGTCCGCAAAGGGCTGATCTTATTAGCATATATTTTATTTTTTTATTATTATTTTTATTGAATTTTTTATTATTTTTAATTATTTTTTTATTATTTTTTAATTATTTTTTAATTATTTTTTTTATTATTTAATTTATTATTTAGGCTGAGAGGCAGTTCTCATTCAGGTCCGCAAAGGGCTGATCTTATTAGCATATATTTTATTTTTTTATTATTATTTTTATTGAATTTTTTATTATTTTTAATTAATTTTTTTAATTATTTTTTAATTCTTTTTTAATTATTTTTTTTATTATTTAATTTATTATTTAGGCTGAGACGCAGTTCTCATTGAGGTCCGCAAAGGGCTGATCTTATTAGCATATATTTTATTTTTTTATTATTATTTTTATTGAATTGTTTATTATTTTTAATTAATATTTTTATTATTTTTTAATTCTTTTTTAATTATTTTTTTATTATTTAATTTATTTATTTTTTTAAGTTTGACTGAGACGCAGTTCTCATTCAGGTCCGCCTTTTTTTTGCCCATTGACATACATTACCGGTGTGTCAGCGATTTTATGGCCGCCCACCTGGTTCTATTTGTCGGCCCTAAAATCGCGGACACACCGCTAATGCATCTCTATGGGCAGTCAGCCCGATTTCGGATTGAACGGCAACCAATCAGAAGTCGAGCTGACTGCCCATAGAGATGCATTAGCGGTGTGTCCGCGATTTTAGGGCCGACAAATAGAACCAGGGGGGCGGCCATAAAATCGCCGACACACCGGTAATGTATGTCAATGGGGAAAAAAGGCGGACCTGAATGAAAACTGAATGAGGAGCTCTTCTGATTGGCTGAGGGCATTATCCAGCGACCAATCAGAAGACGGCGTGAGATTTCATTGAGGTAGAATGGGGGATTTTTCCTCCATTCTATCTTAATGAGAAGGAAGAGGACGTCGGAGGTGGAATTTTCGGAAAAGAAGACAGAAGATCCCCGGGGCCGGACGAAGAGGCGGAGATGGCGGAAAGAAGAGAGAAGACCCCCGGGGCCGGAGGAAGAGGACGCCTGGCCGGACGGAGGATCGGACGGACGATCGGACGGACGATCAGATGACTTGAAGGCATGTAAGTGATGGACGGGGGCTTCGGGTGTAGGGCCTTAGGTGAGAGCGGCGTTAGGTTAGGGGACGGCGGGGGGTTAGGGTGTAGGGCTTTAGCGACAGGGGCAGGGGACAGCGGCGGGAGCTTAGGGGTATCGGCGGGGCCTAGGGGTAGGAGCTTAGGTAGGGGCGGCGATGGCTTAGGGGGTAGACGGCGGGGCTTAGGGGGTATCGGCGGCGGCTTTGGATGGTGCGAGTCGGGGGTTAGGTAGTCGGGGCTTAGGGGGTATCGGCGGCGGGTTTGGATGGTGCGAGTCGGGGGTTAGGTGGTCGGGGCTGCTGCGGGGTTTAGGGGGTTAGGGGCGGCGGTGCCTTAGGGGGTAGGCGGCATGGCTTAGGGGGTATCGTCGGGGGTCTAGGGGTAGGGGGTTAGGGGCGGCGGTGCCTTAGGGGGTAGGCGGCATGGCTTAGGGGGTATCGGCGGGGGCCTAGGGGGTAGGGGCGGCGATGGCTTAGGGGGTAGACGGCGGGGCTTAGGGGGTATCGGGGGCGGGTTTGGATGCTGCGGGTCGGGGGTTAGGTGGTCGGGGCTTCTGCGGTGCTTAGAGGGTAGGGGCTTAGGTAGGGGCGGCGATGGCTTAGGGGGTAGACGGCGGGGCTTAGGGGGTATCGGCGGCGGCTTTGGATGGTGCGGGTCGGGGTTAGGTGGTCGGGGCTGCTGCGGGGCTTAGGGGGTAGGGTGCTTAGGGGGTAGGGGCTTAGGTAGGGGCGGGCGATGGCTTAGGAGGTAGACGGCGGGGCTTAGGGGGTATCGGCGGCGGCTTTGGATGGTGCGGGTCGGGGGTTAGGTGGTCGGGGCTGCTGCGGGGCTTAGGGGGTAGGGGGTTTAGGGGCGGCGGTGCCTTAGGGGGTAGGCTTAGAGCGGCAGGGGGCTGTAGTGTACAGCGCGATGGTATACTACAGTCCCATGGCGCTTATGGGCATGGGACTGTAGTATACTATAGCGGTGTACAGTACAGCAGCGCGTAGTGGCTTAGAGCGGCAGGGGGCTGTAGTGTACAGCGCGATGGTATACTACAGTCCCATGGCGCTTATGGGCATGGGACTGTAGTATACTATAGCGGTGTACACTACAGGAGTATGGGCTTCGGTGGCTTGGTTAGCGGTGTAGCGAGTCGCGGCAGGGGTCTGTAGTGTACAGCGCGATGGTATACTACAGTCCCATGGCGCTTATGGGCATGGGACTGTAGTATAGTATAGCGGTGTACACTACAGGAGTATGGGCTTCGGTGGCTTGGTTAGCGGTGTAGCGACTCGCAATGCCCGCTTCGCGGGCATTGCTTCGCTAGGCTGCAACGACTCGCAATGCCCGCTTTGCGGGCATTGCTTCGTGAGTCGCCTTGGCCGCTACGCGGCCACGGGGAGAGTCCAGGAGAAGCAGCTCGGACTCGCTAACCAAGCGACCGGAAGCAGCGCCGCTCCGACGGAAGTCGCTACGGCAATTATATAATAGATATGGGCTGAAAGTGCACACTCCCAGCTGCAATATGAGAGTTTCCACATCCAAATCGGAGAAAGGGTTTAGGAATCATAGCTCTGTAATGCATAGCCTCCTCTTTTTCAAGGGACCAAAAGTAATTGGACAATGGACTCTAAGGGCTGCAATTAACTCTGAAGGCGTCTCCCTCGTTAACCTGTAATCAATGAAGTAGTTAAAAGGTCAGGGGTGGATTCCAGGTGTGTGGTTTTGCATTTGGAAGCTGTTGCTGTGACCAGACAACATGCGGTCAAAGGAACTCTCAATTGAGGTGAAGCAGAATATCCTGAGGCTGAAAAAAAAGAAAAATCCATCAGAGAGATAGCAGACATGCTTGGAGTAGCAAAATCAACAGTTGGGTATATTCTGAGAAAAAAGGAATTGACTGGTGAGCTTGGGAACTCTAAAAGGCCTGGGCGTCCACGGATGACAACAGTGGTGGATGATCGCCGCATACTTTATTTGGTGAAGAAGAACCCGTTCACAACATCAACTGAAGTCCAGAACACTCTCAGTGAAGTAGGTGTATCTGTCTCTAAGTCAACAGTAAAGAGAAGACTCCATGACAGTAAATACAAAGGGTTCACATCTAGATGCAAACCATTCATCAATTCCAAAAATAGACAGGCCAGAGTTAAATTTGCTGAAAAACACCTCAAGAAGCCAGCTCAGTTCTGGAAAAGTATTCTATGGACAGATGAGACAAAGATCAACCTGTACCAGAATGATGGGAAGAAAAAAGTTTGGAGAAGAAAGGGAACGGCACATGATCCAAGGCACACCACATCCTCTGTAAAACATGGTGGAGGCAACGTGATGGCATGGGCATGCATGGCTTTCAATGGCACTGGGTCACTTGTGTTTATTGATGACATAACAGCAGACAAGAGTAGCCGGATGAATTCTGAAGTGTACCGGGATATACTTTCAGCCCAGATTCAGCCAAATGCTGCAAAGTTGATTGCACGGCGCTTCATAGTACAGATGGACAATGACCCCAAGCATACAGCCAAAGCTACCCAGGAGTTCATGAGTGCAAAAAAGTGGAACATTCTGCAATGGCCAAGTCAATCACCAGATCTGAACCCAATTGAGCATGCATTTCACTTGCTCAAATCCAGACTTAAGACGGAAAGACCCACAAACAAGCAAGACCTGAAGGCTGCGGCTGTAAAGGCCTGGCAAAGCATTAAGAAGGAGGAAAACCCAGCGTTTGGTGATGTCCATGGGTTCCAGACTTAAGGCAGTGATTGCCTCCAAAGGATTCGGAAAAAATATTGAAAATAAAAATATTTTGTTTGGGTTATGTTTATTTGTCCAATTACTTTTGACCTCCTAAAATGTGGAGTGTTTGTAAAGAAATGTGTACAATTCCTACATTTGCTATCAGATATTTTTGTTCAACCCTTCAAATTAAATGTTACAATCTGCACTTGAATTCTGTTGTAGAGGTTTCATTTCAAATCCAATGTGGTGGCATGCAGAGCCCAACTCGCGAAAATTGTGTCACTGTCCAAATATTTCTGGCCCTAACTGTATGTTGCATAGAGTCAACCAACGTCTGGTACCTGTCAACTGTTATTCCAGCTGAGGATTCTTTGACTACATTCCACAATTTATTTGCATTTGTTGGCTTTGCCTCAGAAATGGCATTTGTGATGTCACTCCACAAGTCTTCTATCGGATTAAAGTCTGAGGATTGGGCTGGCCACTCCATAGCCTCAATTTTGTTGGACTGGAACCCAGACTTTTCTCATTTACTGGTGTGTTTAGGGTTATTGTCTTGTTGAAACACCCATTTCAATGGCATTTCCTCTTCAGCGGGAGGCAATAGGACCTCTTCAAGTATTTTGATATATGCAAATTGGTCCATGATCCCTGGCCCGCCTCCATAGTAAGAGAAACATGCCCACCACCATGCTATACTATCTTCAGAGTGTACTGTGGCTTGAATTCAGAGTTTGGGGGTCATCTGACAAACTGTATGCGGCCATTGGACCCATAAACAACAATTTTACTTTCATCAGTCCACAAAATGTTTCTCCATTTCTATTCAGGGCAGTTGATGTGTTCTTTGGCAAATTGTATCTGCTTCAGTATATGTCTTTTTTAGCAGTGGGACTTTGCTAGAACTGCTTCCTAATAAATTAGCTTCACACAGGTGTCTTCTAACGGTCACAGTACTCACAGGTAACTTGAGACAGTCTTTAATCATCGTGGAGCTGATCATTGGCTGAGCCTTTGCCATTCTGGTTATTCTTTGGTCCATTCGAATGGTAGTCTTCTGTGTTCTTTCACGTCTCTCTTGTTTTGCTTTCCATTTTAAAGCATTGGAGATTATTTCAGATGAACTGCCTATCATTGTTTGCACTCCTTTACAAGTTTTACCCTCTCAAATCAACTTTTTGATCAAAGTACGCTGTTCTTGAACGAACCTTATTTCTGACTTTCAAGGAGAAATGCATGTACAACATGTGCTGGCTTTGCTTTTAAAGGGAACCTGTCAGCTAGTTTAGACCCCCTAACCTATCTCTACCTGTCCCTGCAGCTTCCTACTACATCGCTAAGCATCCCTGTCTGACCTAAATGTGAGGTATAAATGTGGAAAAAAAGTGATTTATATCTTATATTTTTCCCCATTCTGAGGGCATTCGTAGACGTGTGGGTGATGGGTGGGCGGCCTCTCTGGGTCCATTCTCCCCTTCTTGCTGCTGCTATTACATGCCGATGGGTGTGATTAGTCATTCAGAAGTGCAGTCCTGATTTCAAATTCATGGCTTCTCCTTCCCGTCATGATGCACGTCATTTATGGTCTGCTGCAGTGTGGGGGTGTATTGGCTGTTGAGGCTGGCTCCAGAGCATGCACAGTGCACATTTCGAAGCTGGCCTGTACAGCCAATCATTCCCCACACTGAACCGGACCGGAAATGACGTGCAGCCGATGGATCATACCTGGAAGGAGGAGCCATGAATTTGAAATTGGGACCGTACTTCTGAATGAATTATCACGCTCACTGGGGTGTAATAACAGCGAGGGGGGAAGAATGGACCCAGAGAGACCGCCCACCCATCACTCAGACATCTAGGAACGCCCTCAGAACGGGGGAAAAATGTAAGATATAAATAGCTTTTTTTTCCCAATTTATAACTCACATTTAGGTCAGACAGGGATGGTTAGAGATGTAGTAGGAAGCTGCAGGGACAGGTAGTGACAAGTTAGGAGGTCTAAACTAGCTCACAAGTTCCCTTTAAGTAAGGGCTACCTGTTTCTTCACAGATTGATTGACTTCACTAATTAAACTACACACTTCTATAATTTTGAACACACTCCTTTTCAATTAATTATTCAAATACACAGACTCAAAAACATGCAGGTCATGAATGCTTAGGGTGCATTCACACTGCAGTCAGGTCCGATCAGGGGATGTCAAGAGTGACAGCCCTGGACCAGATTTTGGCCCCATAGTATCTTATGGGATCGGATGGAGCCAGATGGCAGTTATCTGACATACGGCTTCCATCTCTCCAGAAGAATCCGGGTGAATTCACATTTTTTTCCCGGACTCAAAAACGTTCCTTGGAACATTTTTGTGTCTGGGGAGAACAATCTCCCCAAAATTGGCGTCTCCTGGATCCTCCCGGTTCCCCCAGATCCTCCTGGATTCCCCCGAATCCTCCCGAGGCAATCTGGCGCTCCCTTAACATGGGAGCCTATGGGGCCGGACTGCTCCAATCCGGAGGATCCGGGAACCGGACACCTGCGGCTGCACGTCGTTGTTATTTCAGGACCGCGGCTAGCTCCCTGCGAGTCGCGATCCTGAATCATCAGCAGCGGCAGCTGCGTCCAGCTGCACACCGGACCGGAGGGCATATTAGCCCTCCGGTTCTGTGTGCTGATCCGGTCCGGGGCTGTCAAGTTCACCCCTGACAGCCCCGGATCGGACCTAACTGCAGTGTGAAGGTTCCCTTAGTCTGTTGGTTTCTAAGAATCTAATGTAACTGGTAAATTGTTTGACATGTGGTAATATAATTTATACCAAAAACAATGAAGAATCTGGTTAGTTGGACATATTGGACTGCTATTATTTTGAACAATACTGTAGTTAAAGGGGTTATATGTGCAAATGTTGATTGTAGTCCAACATGAGGCAATGCTATAAAAACATAATCATTATAGAATGTAGATTGGTACTCATCTCGTAGTAAAATAAAACATGTTAAATACATTTATGTACTGTATTTAGAAAGAACATTATTCAGCAGGTCAATAGTATACAACCATGTCACAGACAGACAACTTTCTTAAAGTTGCATGAAAAAGAAAATAAACAGCTGTTTCTCCATTCGCCTTCCACGACAGCATTGGAGGATGTCGTCCACGCCCTATTGGGGGACAGGAACAGAGAGATTAAAAGCCCCTCCCCTTCCTCAGTACTCCAGTGTCTTCCTGTCCCCCTTGGGGCATGGAGAGGTTCCAGTGCTGTCATGCCGGCAGAGGCAGCATTGGGGTGTACTTACAGCCGGGCCAGGGATGGACGTCGGGGGCGGCCTCCTCCTCCTTCTCGGGGCTCCCGTGGTGGGACCATCCGGCCTTCCTGCGTCCTACGGGGCAAAGCAGGCCGTGTATTGCAACGCCGGAGGCCTGTTCAGCTCTCCGGTGTCTCCCTCCTCCAGCTGCGGTCCCTGGGGCATTCATCAGAGGTGCCGCGGAGGCACTTCCGGTTTCGGGTGTGGCACTTCCGGTTCCGGGCTGGCACTTCCGGTTTCGGGCGGCGGCTCCTGTAAGGGCTGTGGCAGGCTGGGCGCGGCTCCAGGGAACCCAGCAGGACTTTCGCGCGCTACTGCGCGCGGCCGGTGACCAGGAGGAAGGAGGGAACAGGTGTTCCTCGTTGGGGGCACAGTACTTCTGGATAAGTACCCGCCGGAAGCTACACCCAGGTAAGGCTGATCCCTGAAACATGGAGGGTGATAGGCTTCCACCTCTGCTTCTGCAGAGCCCAGCGTTCCCCCAGCTCATGTAAGTGTTTCTGGGGGTGGTCACAAGGGGTAGAGGTATTTAGGCCCTGCACTCACACTGGGACCCCCTTCTCTTCCCTTTTTGTCTATAGGGAGACGAGGGCCGTCTGTGAAAGGGAGCAATAATGTGGCTGCGGCACAAAATCTCCCTCTTCCTACAACAAGGTGTCGGCCATGACTGACAGAGTTGTCAGGATGGACTCCCTATCCTTGCTTGAGGAGCTCCAATCCATTAGGGAAGAGGTGCAGGCTTCTATCTCGGCACTGCGGGGTTTTGCTGCAGCTTCCGGGCCTTCCCCTCCGTAAGAGAGGAAGCTCCAGGATTGTGACTCTATGGATCTCATGGAGGCTGGCCAGAGCTCAGCGTTAGAGGACGGCGAAGATATTGCCGCTTTTGCCTCTGTCCAGACACGAGAATCTGGACACTACTGTTTTTCCAAGGAGTCCATGGGTGCATTGGTGGACACTGTCCATTGTACCATGGGAGTAGAGGTGGTGGAATCCCCTTCTTCTGTGCAGGACTAAATGTTCAGAGGCCTGAAGGCTAAGCGGCTCACCCCATCCGAGTAGATTGGAGGGTGATGACTTTGTCTGGGAGGTCCCGAAGGTGGACATCCAGGTGGCCAGGGTAGCAATCAGCTGCCATTGTAAACCCATTGTGCATGCCCTTGACACACTCTTGAAGCTAAGCAGCAGGAGCCTCAGTCACGGGCTGGATGGGAGACCTCATGAGAGTCCCAATGGGAATCTCTATGGAAGTCTCTATAAAGTCAATGGGACTTCTAACATGAAGGTCTATGGCAGTATTCCATTTGGGAAGCTTAGCATATAAGACCGCGTTGCCTTTTGAAGATTCCTCCCGGTTGAAGGACCCCCTCTTTCGTAAAATGGAGAGTGTCCTCAAAAAAAAAAAAAAAAAATCCTGGGAGGTGGCAGCTATGTCTTTAAAGGTGAACATTTCCTCTACATGTGAGCAGGTCTCTCTTTAAGTGGCTCACCCAGCTGGGAGAATTCATCCTGCAGGGTACTCCCAGGGAGGAGCTTTGGACTCCATTCCACTTCTGAGACGTGCTACGGGCTTCCTGGCCGATGCCTCTGCTGAGTCGTTCCGCGTTGGCGCCAGGTGCGCAGTGTTGGCTAACACAGCTCGCAGGGCAGTGGGGCTTACAATGTGGATTGGGGAGGTCACGTCTAAGCTCCAGCTGTGTGGCCTCCCCTTGCAAAGGGCATTGGATGACATCCTGGGAAAGGTGTCAGACTGGAAAATGTGTCTCCCGGAACAGGAGCCCTTTCGGAGGCAGGCCTTTTGGCCTGAGCGCAGCCAACCCTCCCAGTCTAAAGGGAAGGGTAAGTGTGGTCGCTAGGCATTCCAGTACGGGGACAAGACCCATAATATCTTGCTCCCCCAGCAGCGGCATCACCAGCTGCCCCTAAACAAGGCCGCCTTCCCCATTGCGGGGCGGCTCCTGCGGTTTCTGCCACAGTGGCAAGCAATCTCTTTGTGCCCTTGGATCCTCTCAACCATTTGGGAGGGTCTACGCTTGGAATTCGAGAGCCTGCCCCTCCGTGTCTTCGAGTTCTCTCCCTTCCTCAGGGGGACTCTCGCACGGTTTTTCTTGTCGGGTCTGCGACACCTGTTGGATTCGGGTGTGGGGTCCCCGGTTCCTCCTGGAGAGGAGGGCCAGGGGCGCTACTCCAGGTTGTTGTGGACCTCCAGAATCTCCGGGGCAGGCGGGACGGTCGATTCTCGGCTTAATGTGCTGCCCTTTGGGATTTCGTCGGCCCCAGAGGTTACCAAACTCATGGGGGAAGCGATCACATTCATCCAGACCCAGGAGATATGTATGCTTCCCTATTTAGACGACATGTTGGTGGTGGCTCCTTCGGCAGTGCTTCTGCGCACAAAGGTCTCCAACACATTGGAGATTCTTCAGTCCCTGGGATGGGTACCCAATCTTCGGGAATCCGAACGGGTGCCTGCAACCCGACGTCAAATTTTGGGAGTCTTGCTGGCCTCCTCCAGACAGACCTCATTCCTTCCTGCGGCATATCAGCTTTTGCGCCGCGTGAATCTGACCCGCTTCCGGGCAAGGGGGTCACCCTCCTTGCGGGAAGCAATGTCCCTGTTAGGGGCCTTGACGGCCTGCATTCAGTCAGTAACATGGGCTCAGGCTCCTTCCCGACTTCTCCAGGAACACATACTGAGTTCCTGGGACAGACGTCAGGATTCCTTAATCTCACGGGTCAGGACCCCGGGGCGGGTTTTAACCTCGCTTTTCTGGGGATGAATCCCAGACACCTTCCTGTGACCTCCGTTCCCACTGATGCCAGCGGTTCCGGTTGGGGCACAATGGTAGTTCGCACACCGTTCCAGGGGATTTGGAGTCGCTTGGTCAGTCGCCAGTCTTCAAACTTCTGGCAGTGGAGGAAGCGCTTCTTGCTGCAACTCACGTTCTCCGGGGTCATCATGTCAAGGTCCTGTCAGACAACGTGACTACGGTTGCTTTCTTGCGGTACCAAGGCGGTACTCGTGGCTTACACTTGCAGGGGCTGGCAAGACTGTTCTTTTTGTGGGCAGAACGCCATCTTCTCTCCTCCTCGGCAGTATATCTGAAGGGAATGGCCAATGTACAGGCAGATTCTTGAGCCACACGGAGGTGCACCCAGGAGAATGGTGCTTCCATCCGGAAGTATTTCGCTCTCTTACGGACAGGTGGGGTGTCCTTTCGATCGACCTGTTCGCTTCGGGCTCGAATACAAAGGTGCCAACCTTTTTCTCCCTGACGCGGTTGGACCATCCTCGGGGGCTGGACGCTTTTGCCCATCCCTGGGACTTCTGGTTGGTGTATGCATTTCCTCCAATCCCACTACTTCCCAAGATGTTGCAACGGATTAGGGCGGAGGGGGTGACACTATCCTGGTGGCTCCCCTGGGGCCCAAACTGGCGTGGTACATCGCTATCCGAGCCCTGGGCCTGGAGGGACCGATTATGTTAGCCCACCGTCTCAACCTACTGTCCCAGGGTCCTCTGTTTCACCCGGGCCCTCAGTGGCTCATTCGGGTGGCCTGGCTGTTGCGGCCGGGATTCTGAGGACCAAGGGTCTCTCCCAGGCAGTGATCCGCACGCTTCAGCAGAGCAGGAAGCCTGTGACAAACACTATTTACGGGAGGGCTGGAATCGGTTCCTGTCCTGGTGTGCTCCTTCCATCCTGACAATGCATCATCCTAATGTGGCCCAACTCTTGGATTTTTGCAGCGTAGCTTGGATTTGGGGCTTCGGCCGAGCACTCTTTAAGTCCAGAGGTCGGCACTTGGGGCGGTTTTTGCCCAGGATCTTGCTTCCCATCCATGGCTCAAGCAATTTTTTATTCCTGCTTGGGGGTGGCGTCCCCGGATTCGTCCCTCCCTGGTATTTGATGCTTGTTCTCCAAGGGCTTGCTCGAAGTCCCTTTGCACCCTTGTCTGCTGCATCCCTTACGTCTCTCTCACAAGGTGGCGTTTTTGGTGGCCATCACTTCTGCTCCCAGAGTTGGAGAACTGCAGGCACTCTCTGTCCGGGCTCCTTGTCTCGTGGTGTCTGTTGTTCGCATTACGCTTCGGTTGCATTCATCTTTTCTTCTGAAAGTTGTCGGCTTTCCATAGGTCCCAGGATGTGGTTCTGCCTTCAATTTGTCAATCTCCTGCTAATGCGGCTGAGGCCGTGTTTCACTCCTTGGATATTCGTCGGACTGTCCTCCTCTATCTCCGAGAGTCTGCTTCCTGGAGGTTAGATCAGAAACTGTTTGTTCGGCTTTTGGGAATAATACAGGGAAGAAGACTTCCCAGGCTACCATCACTTCCTGGATCACGAAGGTGATCTGTGAGGTCTACGTCGCTCTGGTCCTTGCTCCTCCGGTGGTGTTGAAGGCTCCTTCAACTCGGGCTGCTGCTACTTCCTGGACGGAGCAGGCTGGAGCTTCATTGGAGCTGATTTGCAGAGCGGCTACGTGGTAGCCGCTCCTCTTTTTTTCTCGCCTCTATAGGTTAGATCTGTCCTTCAGTCGGGATCTGTCCTTTGGTAGGAGAGTCCTACAGGCAATAGTCCCACCCTGAGGAGTATCGGTGGTATTCCTCCAATGCTGTCGTGGAAGGCGAATGGAGAAAACTGAATTAGTCCTTACCGGTAATTCCTTTTCTTGGAGCCTTCCACGACAGCATCAGTTCCCCCCCTTGTTGGTGTTTGGTTCCGGTTTGTATCAGATAATCCATGGCTAAGGGTGATCTTGGTAAACACTGGAGTACTGAGGAAGGGGAGGGGCTTTTAACCTCTCTGTGTTCCTGTCCCCCAATAGGGCGTGGACGACATCCTCCAATGCTGTCGTGGAAGGCTCCAAGAAAAGGAATTACCGGTAAGGACTAATTCAGTTTTTATCATACTATGTAGTGAGTGGCAAAAGATTTTTTGTTATATTATAATCCAACTCTCTCAAACATTGTGCATTGCACAAGTGAATATTGCCTCTATCCCAATATGTTTATCATGTCTAGAAGTAGTACCAAAGTTATTTTGTATTACTTGGATAAAACCTTTTTCTCTTTGATAGAATCAAAGGCACCAACATATTTCAAATGGAAAACCACTGTTTTTCACAGAGAGAACTGGTACTTATCAAGGTACCTTTACACGCCACAACTTTTGGCGGTGATCGGAGGCAACCGAACGTGCGCGTGCACGTTTTTCACGGTTGCCTCCGAACGCCGAAGGTGCATTTACACGCCGCAATTGCGCCCTTAACCTAAGGTGATGTGTCGCCCCGGAAGTTCCCACACCAACATTCGGAAACATCCGGTTGACTCCTGACTCCGCTTCACATGCCGCAATCCCCAAAGGAATGTGGACGTACATGTTCAGAACATAGGCGTGACAGACTTGTGTATTCTGAGCCCCAAACACGCTGATTAGACAACGCAATAGCGTCATGATTGGCCAGCCTACGCAGGAAGGCTGGCTAATACATGATGCCTATCAGTATTCCAGGTTTTCCGGCTTGCCGTTTGACCATTTTGCCCTCAGTCAGCATGGAGATCATTGTTTTGTTTGCCCTTCTTCCTGTCTCGTTTACATAAAGACCTGGCTCAGGTGAGCATTCATTGCTTGAGTATACTGGTTCTGGTCTGCTCCAGCTCAGCTGTTCTCCTTGATCCTCTCACTTCCCTGGAGCTCTGTGAGATCTCGGTTCACCTTACAGCTTCCTGCATCGTGCTTCTGGTGCCGCTGCTTCTACCTTCAGGCTCGGACGTTCAAGTTTGTAAGCAACTTCCCGGTTATTACCGTATGTACTGTGTGCTTTGTGGAACTGGTGTTTCATTACCTACTCGGAACTGTGTTTAAACTTGTTACCCCGGTCATCCGGGTGTGGGGACCTTTTGCCACGGACTATATCTTCCGGTCGTTCCAGTACAAGGACTTGTGCTATGGACTACATGCATCCGGATTTACCTGTTTTGGACTATTGGTTTTTCGGACTGCTTCCATAAGGACTGTGTTCGACGATATATATATTGGGATTGTGTTATGTTGTGTGCTTTTGCTGTGTACTAAGTTCACCTTGTTTTGCTGTGTGTTTATAAATACTTTGCACCCAAGAACCCGTCTCTGCTCTTCATTGCCCTTAAGCGATCAGACTCCTCAAAACCTATACAATAGTATTACAATGCCATTGCAATTGTGTAGTGTGAATGGACAGCTCTTCAAATATGTCGCCCTGTGAAGGGACAGCCAATGGTAACACAGTAGCCCCCACCAATCATCGCTGACGGGGCGCAGTGTCCTGCACGCTGTGGTACACCTCCGGGAAATCAGTAGGCAACACTAATTCCATCCCTATCGCCCCTTCACACGCCGAAACCAGGGAAATTCACCTTCAGGGTTGCGTCTGGTTTTTGAACAATGCTCTGAAATTGCAACCAGGAGCAACTTTCAAAATCACAACAAATACACGCCGCAATTTCGTAGCAATTTCAGGGCAACGGTGACGGATCCCCGGATTGCCTCTCGGTTTCTACACCGTAGTTGCGGCGTGTAAAGGTACCTTTATAGTGTATGGCGCTTTTCACATGTCCATGTATCTTTGCTGACCAAGTGGTGCACACTAAATCAAGGAGACTTAGGCTGGCTTCACACCACGGCAGCGTCCGATCCGGGGCTGTCAGGGATGAACCAGACAGCCTCACCCCGTATCAGCACACAGAACTGGAGGGCTAATATGCCCTCTGGTCCGGTGTGCAGCTGGACGCAGCTGCTGTTGATGATGATTCAGGACTGTGGATCACAGAGAGCAAGCCGCGGTCCTGAAATAACAGCGGCGTGCAGCTGTCGGTATCCGGTTCCAGGATCCTCTTGGATCGGTGCATTCCGGCTCCATAGGTTCCCATGTCAGGGAGCGCCGGATTGCCCTGGATCCGGGAGGATCTGGGGAAATCCGGGAGACGCCAATTTGGGGAGATTTTTTTCCCTGGACACAAAAATGTTGCAAGCAACGTTTTTGTGTCTGGGAGAAAAAATCTGAATTCTCCCGAATTCTTCCGGAGAGATGGAAACCGGATGGCAGATAGCTGCCATCCGGCTCCATCCGGCCCCATAGGATACTATGGGGAAAAAATCCGGGTGTAAAGCACACAGCCCCGGATCGGAACTTGCCGCGGTGTGAAGCCAGCCTAAGGCTGGTTTCACACTGCAGTTTTTTCACTGATCAGGTTCGATCAGGTTTGTGTGTCAAAACCAGGAGTGTCTCCAAAACTCAGAACAGGTGTCAATCTTTCAATTATAGTTTTTCTCTGCAAGTTCCTCTCCTGGTTCCTCTCCTGGTTTTGACACACAAACCTGATCGAACCTGATCAGTGAAAAATCTGTGGTGTGAAACCAGCCTAACTTGACTTTGATCTGTGTGTTGGATAAGACTCAGTAATGCAACCCTATTGGTCCGTGAAAAAATAGTAGAGCTCTCAAATGCCATCTGTGTACTGTCTATTTCTCATTAACTGTTTCATATGAAACCTCCATTTTTTTCATTAAGGGAAAAAAAATGACCTAAGGCTTCTTTCTGACGTCTGTGTTGCACATATGTGTTGTATCTGTTTTTTCTTCAAAAAATACAGCACATACCCATTATACTCTATGGCGCTATTCACATGTCCGTGTTTTTGCACAGGCCATGTGTTCATGCAAAACACACAGAGATATGTCTTTTTTTTTGATAGCACGTATGTATGGCAAGGACCAATACAGATCTATGGGTCCATAAAAAACACGTACAACACATGAATGGCTTGTATGTGTTGAATGTGTTTAACATTGAATGTCTAGGATAAGCTTTATAATTAATTTATTTCTTTATCCATCCACAAATAAACACTGATGTTAAAAACAGACATTGATCCAAAACACAGATGACACCAATACCAGAAGCCTAAGTCTGATGGTAACAACCAGTCGGGTAACTTCAGGCCAAGGGGCCCCGATGCGAAAGCTCCAATGGGGCCCCCAATTATTGCAAATCTTTAATAGTATTAGGCTTTTTCTATAGGACAAAGGGACTTTTAGGGCCCCCCTAGGCTGCAGGCCCCGGGTGCAATCGCAACTCCTGCACTGTTGTAGTTACACCCCTGGTAACAACTAACACACTAACCAAAGTCTGATGAAAACTGACAAAAATAACTGATGAAACTCAACCCGTCCTTCAGATGCCTGTTTATTTCATGCATTTTTAATGAGAAAATCAGCCTGTGTTTCATCATTGATTTTCAGCATATAGTCATCCGGGTTTCATCAGAGTTTGGTCAGAGTTTCATCAGTTCTTCTCTGATGGAAATAAAGCTTCTATCTTATCAGTTAGTGAAAGATGGACATCTCATGGATGTCATCTGATTTTTTCATGGATCCACAGACTTCCATTGCTGATTTGGATCCGACACTCAGATTAATACCGGACATGTCTCTGTCATTTTACATGGTCTGAGGAAAAATATAACATGTTAACAGCCCATGAGAAATACATGGATGGCACTCATATAGCCTCTTTTTTGCATACAAGTAAATTTGACCATCAGTGAGGGGTACCTTTACACGTCGCAACATTGCATGCAATTTCACTTGCAACTTGCTGACACATTGCTCCATTTTGTGGCTGTGTACAAATGGAACAATGTGTCCATGATTTCACTGCAACCAGTAAGTTGCAAGTGAAATTGCATGCAATGTTGCGACGTGTAAAGGTACCCTGACTTTCATCAGTTTAGTCAATTTTATCAGTTTCATCAGTTTTTTTTCTCTGAGAAAATAAAAGAAAGTTTATTTTGCTTCTCCTATCATATAAGTCAATGAAAACCATCATCACAGGGATAATATCTAAAGTCTATCAGCTTTTGTCACTGACCAATAGACTTGTATTGACCATTTCCATCTGAAACTTGGATCAATATTTGACATCGCTCCCTGATTTTGCATGGACCCCTTGGTCTGAGCAAAAATGTGACACTTGAACACTTCATAAACTATCAGAGGTACAAGTAATATGTGCGAAAAAATCTGTCACAGTCGTGATATAATGCATACTGCCTGACATTTCGGCTGTTATATTGCTATGTTGCCATAATGTATAGCTCTATACATAGATTAATATTACTAGTTTTGTTAGTAGTACTCACATACAGAACTTTTGGATGTCTTGGACTTATATGAACTGAATTATTAAATTGTATATGTATGCATTTAGAATGAAATGTTGGATCCCTCCTAAAACGTATATGTTGCACAGCATTGAGAGCTGTATGTTATATAGTATAATCTATACTGTATATATTTACAACTTCATGACATTATTTCTACATTTTTATATACAAGGACATAATGGATTGAACATATAATAAATAAATCAGATAGTTGGCATCAATATAATGCAGTCCTAATATATGGTACTAAGAGTCCACTTTTTAAATCCACAGAGCTTTGCATTTTGGTATTTTTACCTCTTCTCCACTGAGTCCACAGCACAATGCAGGAGCCATAATTCACACTTCTCCTGTTTCGCGCCCTCTACTGGATAGGCAGACAGTATCAAGTGATGGCTGCTCACACACAGGGTCCCAGTCACAGGAGGCATTAGGGGGCAGCATACACGCACATTCTCCACTTGAGAACTCTGTATAAGATGAGAGAGCTCCATGCCCTGTATCAGACAGGGGCGCCTATGACAGTAGAACTATGTCTATATAGCATTTACCAATGATCTAGCAGATCCCCTCTCCAGATGAGTGAAGGGTTACATAAGAATGCTTAAAATGTCTAGTGAAACAAGACTGATGCCGGCAATCAAGTGACACAATATCCTTTGCCAGCGCTTAATGACATATTTCTCTTAAGCTATGCAACTGCCTGTAACCACTGCAGAGCTGAAGAGGGTGGAAAGTTACTGGTTGCAAAAGGAAGTTGAGGTTTTCTTGACACAAATGTTAAAAAGCTTCAAATTAACCCTCTCCTATTGTTATAGACATTGGCATACCATAACCATTTATACGCACAGTACTGCATTGTGAAGCAACCCATAAAAATTGAAGATGTGTGTTAATGAGACGAACACAGGGCCTAATACGTTCACTCATTTTACTTTGCTTTACGCAATAGTTAACTCTGTGTTGAAAGATGGACCACTATAGCGTTGTCAACAATACTGAAATGCATTTTCTGAACATAACCTTTGGCAATCAGAGCCCATCTACATGAATAGATAGAGCTCATTGATGAGTGTGGAGTTGACCTGGACAAAAAAAACTTCCATTTTTCAATCCTGGATACTCTACCTAATAAACTAGGGAAGGTGCAGTGCATACTCATGACTATAATGTACAATGAGGCTGTCTTCGCTCACACTCGCCCTTTGATACTAAGCCTGATCTGCACAGAAATTAGAGTTGAATGTATTCTACATTTTTTTGAAGGGGCTATCCGGGATTTATAAAAAAAAATTGTACTGTTTACCGCCAACACGGAAAGGTCTTAAACCGCCTGTCAGCAATTTTGATGATTTCACTGACATCACGTCTACAGATGGGCGGCTTCTCCTCTCTGTTGATGGGTGCATAGCAGACGTCATGCTGACAATCAGGTAGAGGTCAGTCAGCCTGACATCAGCTATTCTGTCTACGTCCACAGAGCAGAGCCGAAAAGCTGCTATGCCCTGTTTTCACGTTGCCATGCTGACCCTGGCAGGAGCGGTCTGTGGCTGGTACTGGGCACAACAGGCAGGTAGGTGCAGCTACCTGCCTGTCAATGCTTGGGCACATTTTATTTTATTTTTTTAAATAAAAATCCCGGATAACACCTTTAATAGATAAGCTAGTGCTGAAGTTATCTGACAGATGGATATGTGTATCTAGTAAATACATTTACAGATATACAGAAGAGCTTTCAGAGGTTGTTTTGGCCCCACCATCAATGTTGTGTTTATAATCAGCTGTATTCCTGCCATAAGTGATTTTTTCATGATTATTTTTACATAGTGTGCTGTCAATTTGAATCAACACTGTTTTCAAATTCCACAATTTAACTCCCCACTAAAACATATTGTTTGGTTCCATGTACTGTGCACTTTAAATGATAGTTCCTCTCTCGAAAGAGAAATACGGTCAGCATGCAAGAGGGTGGCCTACTAGTGTATGCTTCTGCACCTGAAGACACCAACCGCGTTATTTTGTCATAATGTAAATTGTGTTTTGTGTCTTTGTATATAATGTGATGTTTCCATGTACAGTAAATGATGTAGTGTGTCATAAAATGTAGTGTTGTAGAGAATCCTCTGCAGGGAATGACTGCCTGAAATGTGGAAGTCATAGACATCACCAAGCGCTGGATTTCTTCCTTTGATACTCTGGCAAGTCTTTATATTGTGCCTCAGGGCCGTGAGGTACTTGGAATCGGGCTTTACTGTCTCTGGGGAGTCACAGGGGTCAAGACCCGGTTCTGTGGCCCTGGGTTCAGCTTAAAAAGGGGGTTTTCTGGCTTGGGGTGGTTTAAAGGAAGAGTTATTCATGACACCACCAGTGGTTTGTAGTTATTGATGGCCAGAACTGCTTCAGAAACTCCGGGGTGATGGACGGGCAGCTGAGATGGAGCGGCTCCCCACGGACGTAGCGGATCCCTGGGGCAGTCAAGGTAGTAAGGGATTTGAGGTGCAGGAAGACAGGCATAAGCAACAGACAGACTCAGTATTTTGTAGTTTTTCTGTCTTTACTGGAGCATCTGCATTCTGGGCAGTTGTCAACAGAGTCCTTGCTTGAGAGCAACTCAGGGTTCCCCTCACCCTGCCGGGTCGTTGGCCTCCCTTACTGCACTCTACGTGTTGGCTCCTGCTGCTGCATCAGCTAAGCTGCCGGCCCTGTTTCTTCCTGTGAACTGCCGGTATGACAGGCAACTCTAGTCCTTTCTTAACCCTCGTCATGGGTAATAGCTCCTGAACTCTCTATGTTGCTTTGTCTCTAGGTACAGTGTGGCTGAGGAACCTGGAATTCCCCACCTTCCGGTATTGACTGCCGGGATGCTAGGCCCTGCACAGTCTCGGACGCCGGTGTCCGTTCTTTGCGCTTTCCTCTGGGGTGAGCTGGGTGTTGCTCAGCTCCCCAGGTGTTCCTTCAACTCTCCTCAGACGTTAGCCTTAGGTCTGGCATCGAGTCAGCAATCCTGGGACGAGCTTAAGCAGCCTCAGTCCCCAAGGATGTCGTCCTCAGTCCTCCTAGGAATTGAGCTGATGTACCTAGGATGAGCTTAGCATAGTTCGATCCTCCAGGTACTCTTCACAGTCCTCTCGGGAACTGAACTAACTGGCTGTGCCCCAGACCAGAATTTATAGGGGAGCTCTCCCTGAACCTGGGCTTGGTCTCCTCCTTCTGGCCTGGAGGCAGAAGGTGTTGTGTGTGGTTTTTCCTGCCTGATAAGAAGACCCTTTTGTTGCCCTCAGCGTGACACCACAGCCCGGGCGCAGTGATGAACCAGTGGCTCTAAGATCCTGGGGTGCCACATTTACTGCAGCTGACATCAGCTGTCTCTTGTTTGCTGGCCTTTCTGCCTTAAGATTTGTCTTAAGCATGGGAATTGCATGGTTGAGGGGGTCAGATCTGGCCATTGCAGAATATTTTACTTTATTTAGTGATGGGCGAATCCTAAATTACTCGGAATCGCTTGACTCTAGCGAGTCCGAGCACAGGACTCGCTACTCGTTGCGAGTCTAGCGAGTCCAATGTTAATGAATGGGGAAGCGAGTAATAGCGAGTAGTGTGAGATTTAGAAATCGCAGATGTGTCTCGGAAGCTTCAGCCTGAAGCAATCCTAGTTTTGTCATTTATTTGCATTGGACTCGTTTACTTTGCAACTGTAATCGCTGGGAAACTCGCACAGATAAGAGTCCTGCTTTCTCCTCTGTGCTGGCTGCCCCAGCTCCAGGGTCCTAGAGCCTGCCTGATGCCTGATGTAGCAGTGCTGAGATTGTTCTCAGTCTGCTCATTCCCTGTGTACAGACATGAATGTCTGTGCACAGAGATGATGTAGCAGAGCTGAGATTGTTCTCAGTCTGCTCATTCCCTGTGCATATACATCTATATCTATGCACAGGGATGAGCAGAGAGGACATCGCGTTTTGGACTGCGTCGGATGGAAGAGGATTTTTTTAATTAAAGATGGAGTCTCTAATGAATTTTTTTTTTATTTCTAATAAAAAAATTTCTCTGTGTTGTGTTTTTTTTAAAACAATTTAATAGAAATTCATGGCGGTCATGTCTAATATTGGCGTGACCGCCATAAATTTCGGGCTTAGGGCCAGCTGATAATACAAAGCTGGCCCTAACCTCTATTACCCAGCGTGCCACCGCCACCAGGGCCGCTGGAAGAGCGGGGTTCAGCGCCAGAGGATGGCGCTTCAATGAACGCGCCATCTTCTGGTGCGGCTGCGGGCTGCAATTTGCAGCGGGGGGTGCCCAGAAAGCTTGGGCATCCCTGCGCTGCGAATTCCAGCCCCCAGCTGCTTAGCTGTACCTCGCTAGACATAGAAATTGCGCGGAGCCCCACGCATTTTTTTGACTCCGACACGACTCCGACTCCGAGACGACTCCGACTCCGACTCGACTCCGAGACGACTCCGACTCCGAGACGACTCCGACTCCGACTCGACTCCGACTCCGACACGACTCCGACTCCGACACGACTCCGACTCCGAGACGACTCCGACTCCGAGACGACTCCGACTCCGACACGACTCCGACTCCGAGACGACTCCGACTCCGACTCGACTCCGAGACGACTCCGACTCCGAGACGACTCCGACTCCGAGACGACTCCGACTCCGACTCGACTCCGAGACGACTCCGACTCCGAGACGACTCCGACTCCGACTCGACTCCGACTCCGAGACGACTCCGACTCCGAGACGACTCCGACTCCGAGACGACTCCGACTCCGACTCCGACTCGACTCCGAGACGACTCCGACTCCGAGACGACTCCGACTCCGGGACGACTCCGACTCCGAGACGACTCCGACACGACTCCGACTCCGACTCGACTCCGAGACGACTCCGACTCCGAGACGACTCCGACTCCGACTCGACTCCGAGACAACTCCGACTCCGAGACGACTCCGACTCCGAGACGACTCCGACTCCGAGACGACTCCGACTCCGAGACGACTCCGACACGACTCCGACTCCGACTCGACTCCGAGACGACTCCGACTCCGAGACGACTCCAACTCCGAGATGACTCCGACTCCGAGACGACTCCGACTCCGACTCGACTCCGAGACGACTCCGACTCCGACACGACTCCGACTCCGAGACGACTCCGACTCCGAGACGACTCCGACTCCGACTCGACTCCGAGACGACTCCGACTCCGAGACGACTCCGACTCCGAGACGACTCCGACTCCGACTTGACTCCGAGATGACTCCGACTCCGAGACGACTCCGACTCCGACTCGACTCCGAGACGACTCCGACTCAGAGACGACTCCGACTCCGACACGACTCCGACTCCGAGACGACTCCGACTCCGAGACGACTCCGACTCCGACTCGACTCCGAGACGACTCCGACTCCGAGACGACTCCGACTCCGAGACGACTCCGACTCCGACTTGACTCCGAGACGACTCCGACTCTGAGACGACTCCAACTCCGAGACGACTCCGACTCCGAGACGACTCCGACTCCGAGACGACTCCGACTCCGAGACGACTCCGACTCAACTCCGAGACAACTCCGACTCCGAGACGACTCCGACTCCGAGACGACTCCGACACGACTCCGACTCCGACTCGACTCCGAGACGACTCCGACTCCGAGACGACTCCGAGACGACTCCGACTCCGAGACGACTCCAACTCCGAGATGACTCTGACTCCGAGACGACTCCGACTCCAACTCGACTCCGAGACGACTCCGACTCCGAGACGACTCCGACTCCGAGGCGACTCCGAGGCGACTCCGACTCCGAGACGACTCCGAGGCGACTCCGACTCCGAGGCGACTCCGACTCCGAGGCGACTCCGACTCTGAGACTACGACTCTGAGACTCTGACTCTGAGACTCTGACTCTGAGACTCTGACTCTGAAATTCATTAAATAATAAAAAAAAATGCGTGGGGCTCCGCGCAATTTCTATGTCTAGCCAGGTACAGCTAAGCAGCTGGGGGCTGGAATCCGCAGCGCAGGGATGCCCAAGCTTTCTGGGCACCCCCCGCTGCAAATTGCAGCCCGCAGCCGCCCCAGAAGATGGCGCGTTCATTGAAGCGCCATCCTCTGGCGCTGAACCCCGCTCTTCCAGCGGCCCTGGTGGCAGTGGCACGCTGGGTAATAAAGGGGTTAATACCAGCTTTGTTATACAAGCTGGTATTAAGCCCGAGATTCTTAATGTCAGGCCACGTTTGACCCAACCACTAAGAATCTCCAATAAAGGGTTAAAAAAACACAACACAGAGAAAATTTTTTATTTGAAATAAAAAAAAAAGCCATTAGGGACTCCATCTTTAATTAAAAAAATCCTCTTCTGTCCGACGTAGTCCAAAACGCGATGTCCTCTCTGCTACATCCCCTGTGCATAAATATAGATGTCTATGCACAGGGAATGAGCAGACCGAGAACAATCTCAGCACTGCTATATCATGTCTGTGAGCAGGCGGGCTCTAGGACCCTGGAGCTGCACAGAGAAGACAGCTGGACTCGGCTCGCAAAGAAACAGCAGTTACTTTGCGAGTTTCCCTGCTATCACTGGCACAGTAGCCGAGTCTAATGCAAACAATGGCAATCCTAGTTTTGTCAGCGTTTCTGACAAAACTAGGATTGATATTGATTTGCATTGGACTCGTGCGAGTAATCACTGGGAAACTCGCAGAGTACCGAGTCCTGCGAGTCCCTTACTACTCACCGAGTAACGAGTCCTAGCGAGTAGATTCGCCCATCCCTAACTTTATTGCCTTAAAAACGTCTGGGTTGCTTTCACAGTATGTTTTGGGTCATTGCCATATGTACTGTGAAGCATTGTCCCATTAACCTCACTCCATTTGGTTTAACCTGAGCAGAAAGTATAGCCCTGTACCCTTCAAAATTCATCCTACTGCTACTGTCTTCAGTCATGTCATCAGCAAACAGTAGTGACCCAGTTTCATGGAAGCCATGCATGCCCGGCCCCACTGCCTCTGTGGCGCCCCTGCGGAATGGCGGCCACAGTAAGGTACTGCAGCTGGGATGTATAGGCAGGAAACTTCGCACAAACATCTGACACATCCCCCTGATCCCTAGTCTTAGTTACTTTGTCAGGCAGGGGATAGGAGAGGAACCGAGTGGAGGGTGGAGCGAGAGGAAAAAGCCCGAGATAGGGGTGGAGGAACTAGATTAAAACCTAGGAACACAAAGTTAGGGAAGCTTAAAGAGAGTTCTGGTGAAATTCCTCATGTGCGCAAGGTGAGAAGGAACGGAATCCCTAAGCCGAGACACCTGATAAGCCTGACAGACTGTAGTCCATAGTGTAAGTACACGGACCTGGCAGCCTGTGACATCGAATGGCCATTCCGGGTCCCAGGCAGCTTCCCGTGGGAAGGAAGAAGAGGTCCACGGTGTGTCCAGAACAACTGGAACACCGCAGACCGGGCCAAAGCCAGGGTGCCAGCCCTGTTGAAGTGGCCAGGAGCTGTATATCCCCAACCACAGATTAACCAACGTGGTGAAGGGACTTCATGCCTGGAACCTACCCTCCAGTTTAGTGAAGGAAAGGCCATCAAATAGGGTCAGGGAGAAAGACTGAGATCTCCTGGGAAAAGATCCGCGACCGCTGGCCCGGAGCTAGCCTGTGGAACAGAGGAAAGAGAGGCCCAGAAAGGAACAAAGAGAGGAGGTTTAGTAACCGAAAGGTCCTAGCTGCAAGGTTGTGTGAAGCAACATTGAACTCCAGTTATGTAGAAAACCGGGCACCAACAGGTTATCTGGGTACAAGTGTGATGCAACCTGGAAGTTCCTCCTGGCAGCGGGCGTTGCACGCTTCAATAAAGCACACAATACTAAGTCCAATATAGGAAAAAAGAGAAGCGGCACTCACCCTTTTAGATGCCAAATCCTTTATTTTGTCTTGTTCATCCTAGCATAGACAAATCAGCGGGGAGAAGGAGTGGGAGTCGGTGGACGACGGCTTGCGCTTCACAGTTCTTGCTGGATCGGTTGAGGCAGCAAGTGCTGCGAAACGGCAAACCGTCGTCCGCCGATCCCCACTCCCTATCCCCACTGATTTGTCTATGCTAGGATGAGCAAGTCAAAATAAAGGATTTGGCATCTAAAAGTGTGAGTGCCGCTCAGGGACTGGCTGGCGACTGTAACTCCAGGTGGCAGTTTTGTTCTGCCAGCCCTTAGGTGAGGCCTGGGGGGGTTTGCTGTCAGACTTTTTTGGTGGGCCGGTGGACCGGGGGAAGTGCTAACAGGCTTTTTTGGTGGACCGGGGGGGAGGTGCTATCGCCGGTCACTCCCCGCCGTGTCTGCTGCTGTATCACAGCGCCGGCCACAGAGCGCCGCCGGCCGGCCCATTTCTGTGGGGGGTGGCCTTAGATGAGGGATAAACTACCAGCCCAGAGGGCACTTGCCCCCTGTGACCTGGGCCATTCCGCCCCTGGTGCCGCTTCTCTTTTTTCCTATATTGGACACAACTTTGAACTGTTTGTACCTTGAAAACTGTAGAACTTTCTGAGTAAAGTACCCGGTCAAGCTTGACGCTGCTTGTGTGAGACTGTCATTTCTGCGACCACAGCGGAGGCTCGCCTGCAGAGCCGCACACTGATTGTCCTAGACGCTGGAGAAATCGCCGGGAGAAGCTGAGTGCGGTGTCTGAACACTGCACTTCAACACCTGCCCCGGGGACAAAGCACTACCGGTGGAAGGCTCACCATCCTGGTTGTCGCCATCAACATCATCCCCAGAGGTCTGAATGGCAGCGGCGGCTATACTGATCACAATCCACGGGTGGCGTCACGAACTTCTTTAAAAACCTTCTTTCCCTTTTTTCTTTAACCCCCTTTTATTGCCGCACCTGGGCATACGGAGCCGGGTCCCGCAGACTGAAGAGAGGGCCCGGTTCCGAGTACCCCTGCCCTGAGGTGCGACACCTCTACCATGTTTTACAGAGAATGCGGTGTCCTGTGGATCATAAGCTGTTCCAAGCCATACTTTCTTCTTCCCATCATTCTAGTACATGACGATCTTTAGTTTCATTTGGCCAAAGAATACTTTTTACAGAACTGGGTTTCTTTTGTTATTTATTTGTCAAACTCTAATCTGGCCTTTCTATTTTTAAGGCTGATTAATGGTTTGCACCTTGTGGTGAACCCTCTGTATTTATTCCTATGAAGTTTTCTCTTTATGGCGGATACTGAAAAAGTTACTTCTACTTGGTTGGATTTTGAGAAGGGGTTTTTCTTTACCATGGAAAGAATACTGCAATAATCTACCACTGTTGTCTTCCAGGTTGTCCAGCCCTTCTTTGGACGTCCAGGCCTTTTTGCTTTCCCAAGGTCACCAGTATAATCTTTTTTTTTTTTTTATTAGAATGTACCAAACTGTTAATTTAGCCACTACTAACATTTCTATTGTCTATGTGATGGTTTTCTTTTTATTTTTCCACCTTAATAAAGGTCTGTTTCTATTCCATTGATCGCTCCTTTGACCACATGTTGTGGGTTCACTGCAACAGCTTTCAAATGCAAATGCCACACCTGAAATCAACTACAGATCTTCTATCTACATAATTGATGATGGAATAATGAAGGAATATCCCATGCAGCCCATTAAAGCCCTTTTGTGATTATTGTCCATTTATTTTTGGCCCCTTGAAGAGGCAGCTACGTATTAGCTGTAATTCCAAAACTCCAACTCCTACTCGATGTGAATACCTTCATATTAAAGTGGGCTCCACTTTAAGCCCATATTGAATATATAACTATATCATGAATATGTTATGGTAAACAGCTAAAATGTCAAAACTTGTGTAACTGTCTAAATATTTCTGGATCTAGGGGACCCAGAATGCTATGGCCTTACCACACTGAAATCCCAGCCCTCAGTTGCTTGGTTTTACCTGGCTTGACGATCAAAATATGGCAGGAGCCCACACATTTTTTTAAAATTATTTATTCAAATAAAATATTGGGATTCCCTGTATTTTGATTGCCAGCTAAGGAAAAGCCATGTAACTGGGGGTGGCAGCCCATAACGGTCCACTTTATCTGCAATGAGAATCAAAAATATTGTGAAGTACTACGTCATTTTTTTTTAAATTATTAATTTATTTTTACATTACTATGATGTCAGTCAATCTGTGAAAGGCCCAACAGCCAATCACAGATGCTGTTACAGACAGTGAGCAATTGTGATTGGCTGCTAGAGTAACTTGAAACCAGCCCCTACATTCTATGGGCATTCATACAATGTATGGACATATTCCATGTTAAGCCAATGACAGACGCCCATTCTCTATCACAGCGCCTGTGATTGGCTGTTGGGTCCGTCACATATATAGTAATGTAAAAATAAATAAATCATTTTAAAAAATGATGTAGTACTCTGCAGTATTTTTGATTCTCAGCACAGATAAAGAGGACAGCTACGGGCTGCCACCCCAGCTACATGGCTTTTCCTTGGCTGGCAATCGAAATACAGGGAATCCCAATATATATTTTTAACTATGTAAATAAATAAAACAAAAAAAGTGTGGGTTTCCACCATATTTTGATCACCAGCTGGGTAAAACTAGGCAGCAGGGAGCTGGGATTCTCAGTGTGGCAAGGCCCAAGAATTCTGGCCCCCCCCACTCTGAAAAATGCAGCTTGCAGCCACCCCTGAAAATGGCCCATTCATAGTAGTGCCATTTCCAGGCGCTTTACCCAGCTCTTCCTGCGGCCCTGGTGGGGGTGGTGGGGTAGCATGCTGGGTAATAAGGGGTTAATACCAGCTTTGTTTGTTAGCTGGTACTAAGCCTAAAATTCATAATGTCCGGCCAATTAGACCCAGCCATCATGAATTTCTAGTAAACATTAAAAAAGAAAACACAACACAGAGACTATTTTTTTAAATTAGAAATAGAACAAAAATACATTTAGGGACTCCATCTTTAATTTTAAAAAAAAACCCTCTCTCCAATGCAATCCACAGGCAGAGCAGTTTCAACTCTGCTTCATCGCTCTGAACAGACAAGCAGGCTCAGGCTGAGCTGGGCGCCGTGACAGAGGTCAATCGAGTTCAGAGCTGAGCCATAAACTCGGGCGACCCCTGACGTCACCGTTAACACTGCTGAGAATTGAAGCGGTTCTCTGCAGTGCAGTGAAATTCCCCAGACGTTAGTGAGCAGCCTCGGAAGTAGATGCGGCCTGGACAGCATGACGTGTGCCATGGGTCCCAGTAATTATAATTATAATGTTTATTAACTACCGTATATACTCGTGTATAAGCCGAGTTTTTCAGCCCAAAATTTGGGCTGAAAAGTCTCCCCCTCGGCTTATACACGAGTCACTACGGTATTGTGCTGTGGTGGGGCTGTGGGGCCGGGGCTGTGGAGGCTGGAGGAGGCGGGGGGAGGCTGCTGTATGAGCGGCCCCATCACGTGGGGCCGCTCATTATATATGCACTGCTTCCTCCTGTCAATCAGCGGCAGGAGGAAGCAGTTCATATATTCCCCCCAAAAGCTGGCACTCACCCCCCCTTGTAAGGCCCCCCCCCCCATCGCTGCTTATACATTACCATCCCGGTGTTCTGATCCGCGCCGCTCCTCGGTGCTTCTTCATGCTCCGTCCTCGCTGGCTGCATCCGGGGATCTTTTCTCTGGCTGTCGCAGCGATATGACGTCATCGCGCGACGGCCGGAGAATGGAGATCCCGGATGCAGTCAGCGAGGATGGAGCATGAAGAAGCAGCGAGGAGCGGCGCGGATCAGAACACCGGGATGGTAATGTATAAGCAGCGGGGGGGGAAGCCTTACAAGGGGGGCCGAGTGCCAGCATTTGGGGGCTGTTGGTACCCCCAGGGGGCTGCTGGGTACCCCCTGGGGGCTGCTTGGTACCCCCTGGGGGCTGTTGGTACCCCCAGGGGGCTGCTGGGTACCCCCTGGGGGCTGTTGGTACCCCCTGGGGGCTGTTGGTACCCCCTGGGGGCTGTTGGTACCCCCTGGGGGCTGCTGGGTACCCCCTGGGGGCTGTTGGTACCCCAGGGGGCTGCTGGGTACCCCCTGGGGGCTGTTGGTACCCCCAGGGGGCTGCTGGGTACCCCCTGGGGGCTGCTGGGTACCCCCAGGGGGCTGTTGGTACCCCCAGTGGGCTGTTGGGTACCCCCAGGGGGCTGTTGGGTACCCCCAGGGGGCTGTTGGGTACCCCCAGGGGGCTGTTGGTACCCCCTGGGGGCCGCTGTATAACCCCTGGGGGGTGCTGTATAACCCCTGGGGGCTGCTGTATATACTGCTGAGGCCTGTATACCACTGGGGCTGCTGTATATACCACTGGGGCTGCTGTATATACCACTGGGGCTGCTGTATATACCACTGGGGCTTCTGTATATACCACTGGGGCTGCTGTATATACTGGTGGGGTCTGTATATACACTGAGGAGGCTGCTGTATACCACTGGGGTTGCTGTATATACTACTGGGGCTGCCTGTATACTACCACTGGGGCTGTATATACTACTGGGGCTGCTGCTGTATACAGCACTGGGGCTGCTGCTGTATACAGCACTGGGGCTGCTGCTGTATACTACCACTGGGGCTGCTGTATACTACCACTGGGGAGGCCTGTATACCACTGGGGGGGGCCTGTATACCACACTGCTGGGGGCTGGATACCTCTGCTGAGGTCCACCCTCTGCTTATACACGAGTCAATAGGTTTTTCCAGATTTTTGGGGCAAAAGTAGGGGGGTCGGCTTATACACGGGTCGGCTTATACACGAGTATATACGGTATATGCTTTCTTTTACAGCCCCCATCACCCAATCCATAGGTGATAGGAGGAGGGAGGGGCTATTTAACCTCTTTGTGTTTCCTGCCCCAATTAGGGCAAAGAGGCAATCTCTTATATGTTGTGATGGTGGATTCCCCGAAAGAGAATTACCGGTTAGTCTAATTCTGTTTTTATGCCAATGACTGTGCATTAAAATGAAGGAAATAGCTTTCTTCTTTGTCAGCACAGTTACAGTGATACTGCATTTAAGTCATTTTTTTAATATTATGCTGCTTTTACACAATTAAAATAATTTTGCAAAAAAAAAAAATTAAATAGTTTTTGCATCACTTTTTTTTGAAAGTTGTAGTCTATTATGTCTCCGCTAACTAGATTTTTTTTGAGGGATAAGATTCTACTTTTTTTTTACCGGTAGGATGAAAAACCATAGTTTTTTGCCACGTACCGTATATACTCGTGTATAAGCCGACCCGTGTATAAGCCGACCCCCCTACTTTTGCCCCCAAAACCTGGGAAAACCTATTGACTCATGTATAAGCCGAGGGTGGACCCCAGCACAGGTATACAGGCCTCCCCAGTGGTAGTATACAGCAGCCTCCCCAGTGGTATATACAGGCCCCAGCAGTATATACAGCAGCCCCAGTAGTATACAGCAGCCTCCCCAGTGGTATATACAGGCCCCAGCAGTATATACAGCAGCCCCAGTAGTATACAGGAGCCTCCCCAGTGGTATATACAGGCCCCAGCGGTGCATACAGGGCCCCAGCGGTGCATACAGGGCCCCAGTGGTGCATACAGGGCCCTAGCGGTGCATACAGGGCCCCAGTGGTGCATACAGGGCCCCAGTGGTGCATACAGGGCCCCAGTGGTGTATACAGGGCCCCAGTGGTGTATACAGGGTGGCCCCCCCCCCCTTGCTGTCAGTCACCTGTAAAGGAATAGATCATTATACTTATCTCTGTCCTGTCGCCGCCGCCGCTCTCTGACACCGTGCGCTCCTCCGTCTTCATCCGGCTTCTTCCTGCTTCCTCCTCGGCGCACAGACAATGACGTCATTGCTTGCGCCCGCCGGTCACAGCAGGAAGAAGCCAGATGAAGACGGAGGAGCGCGCGGTGTCAGAGAGCGGCGGCGGCGACAGGACAGGGATAAGTATAATGATCTATTCCTTTACAGGTGGCTGACAGCATGGGGGGGGCCTTGTATACACCACTGATGGGGGGGCTGTATACCGAGTATATGACTCGTGTATAAGCCGAGAGGGGGACTTTTCAGCACATTTTTTGTGCTGAAAAACTCGGCTTATACACGAGTATATACGGTATTTATCTTTTGTTCATAGTGTTCCCTGAAGTGATTAACTAGTGTGACAGCTTTATAGCTCGGATCACTCCGGATACCAAATATGCGTCCTTTGCTTGTTTATTTATTTATTTATTTATTTATATATTATAATAATAATATTTATTTATTTATATAGTGCTATTAATTCCTTAGCACTTTACATACATCAGTAATACTGTCCCTATTGAGGCTTACAATCTAAATATCCTATCAGTATGTCTGTGCAATGTGGGAGGTGGCTGGAGTGCACGGAGGAAACCCACGCAAACACAGGGAGAACATACAAACTCCTTGCAGATGTTGTCCTTGGTGGAAATTGAACCCAGGACCTCAGGACCCCAGTGCTGCAAGGGCTGCAGTGCTAACCACTTGAGCCACCGTGCTACCCATATATATGTGTATTTATTGGCATT
Organism: Allobates femoralis; assembly: GCA_033576535.1. NCBI lineage: Eukaryota > Metazoa > Chordata > Amphibia > Anura > Aromobatidae > Allobates > Allobates femoralis. Next base: position 391,611,110 of record JARQOC010000002.1, read on the forward strand.
TAATTATTTCTTTTCAATTTTTGTGATTTTTTTTTTTACATTTCGTTTACATTTTTTACTTTAACTTTTTAACCTAGTCCCGGAACGGGACATCATCTTTCCCTGGTCTGATCATTGATCTTATGCTCTGCAATGCTTTTGCATTGCAGGACATTAGATCACTGACTTAGACATGGGCACAAGGTGTGCCAGAACCTGCTCAAGGTCTTGGTGACCGTACGGCTATTATTTTTGCCCTGGGTCACTATGCAGACAATCAGCACAACGTGATCGTAATTGCATTGTGCTGATGAAAGGAAAAAGGGAGCCCCCTCCCTCTACAAACAGATTGATGTTGCTGTTGCTACTAACAGTGACATCAGAGGGTGTTACAGCAGGGTGTCAGTTGTGATATATAGATGACACCCGCTGAAGATTTCTCCAACGCTGTATGTGAGCTGGCACAATAGTAGTACATGTACTGCAGCTTATGGGAATGCAACTTTGCAGCTCCGTACACATACAGTGGATGTCGTGAAGGGGTTAACGGGTTGTATATTAACAGTGATTGATGACATAGCCCCAGCATAGATATGTGATAATAACAAATCGCTAGAATATAAGGGCTTCTACACTCAACAGATTGCGCTCACCATGTAAAGTCTTTTTCTATCTGCTTTCATCCATTTACTGTTAGGCTATGTTCACACTGTGTGCTTTTGATCTGTTTTTTCCGGTGCATTTTTTTCTCTTCTTCAGCTAGAAAACTGGATCTGCTTTTCAAAAAAACACACATCAGAAACGGATAATCTGTTTTGGAAGTATTTTTTTCTGGTGCGGTTTTTTAGACCATGAACAATAATTTCAATGAGATAAGTGGATGAGAAAAATGCAGCAATCATTGACATGCTCATAGTTTTTACAGATCACTTTTTCACCCAAAAATCAGATAAGGTCCAAAAAGCACAGGCTGAACAGCAACACTTGAAAACGAATTGACTTTGCTGGGATTCCAAATAAGGCTGGGATCACACTTGCGGCTAAATTTTTAAATCCTGACCTGGTTTTGAGCTGTCAAAAAGCTCAAAACCGGATCTGGAACCACTCCCCATAGGAGCCCATTATAGTAACCGGATTGCACTTCATGCAATCCGGTTACCGCTTGCGGATCATGCAGGCTGCAGTTTTCGCAGCGGTTAGGAAACCGCAGCGGGGATTGCTATAATGGGCTCCTATGGGAGCCCATGCGGCTGACACAAAGCATATGTGAATGCCTGCGGTAGCCGTATGCTTTGTTCATCCGTTGCTCCGGACTGCAAATCCGTTGCAATCCGGTTACCGCATTCCGAAAAATGTGTCTGAAGGCAATTGCGGTTACGGCATCCGGATCTGGATGCGGCAACCGCAATTACCTTGCCAAATGTGACCCCAGCCTTAGTGATGTGTTTACTGCATTTTCACTGCAAAAACAGATCCAAAAAATGGATCAAAAAAAGCACAGTGGGAACATAGCCTTAGGCTGGATTCATACTGTATGTAATACATTTTATTGCAAAATATTAAATGACTAAAAATCAATCTTGATGTGTAAATGAAGTAAAACAAGAAAATGAGTTTTCTTGCAATTAACAGACACCCTAGACTTTGTAAAGCTACTTCAGAAGCTTAATCATATGACGGCATGTGGACTTAACAAAAATAAATACTTGATTCCCTTAATAGCAAATCAAGTGGGTCTTTTAGTACACACGAGTGTTTTAATATCTCTAAAACTCTGCTTTGTATTAATATTCCTTTATGAAGATATTACTCAAAATAAACATAAAAAAACCTAGACAAAAAGTTCCTATTACATTATTATATTTAATTCCTTATCCCCTTCACCCCCAGCCTGTTTTGACCCTAATTTGTTGCAATTCTGCCCAGTGTCATTTTATGAGGTTAAAACTCTGGAATGCTTCAATGGATCCCAGTGATTTTGAGACATATTGGACTTCCTGATAGTGGTAAATTTAGGTTGAGAATTTTTTAAGTTTATTTTTGAAAAAAAAAAAGGAAATTTGGCAAAAATTTGGAAAATTTAGTAATTTTATGTCACAAAATAGTCAATAAATAACATTTCCCACATGTCTACTTCACATCAGCACAAGCAATATGGAAGGAAAAAATTAGCATTTTACTTTTCCAACAAAAATGTTACTTTAGCCTTAAATATTGCATTTTGACAAGGGTAACAGCAGAAAATGGACTCTAAAATTTGTTGCACAATTTTTCTTGAGTACGCCCATATCCCATTTGTGATTAAAAATCACTATTTGGGCTCACGTTATGGCTCAGAATGGAAGGAGCAACATTTGACTTTTTGAATGGAATATTAGCTGGAATTGTTAGCTGACACCAACTTGCGTTTGGAGAGCCCCTGATGTGCCTAAAGAGTGGAGCTCCCCCACAAGTGACCCCATTTTAGAAACTAGACCCCCAAAGAAATTTATCCAGATACACGGTGAACACTTTGAACCCCAGGTGCTTCATACATTGAGCTGTGAAAATGAAAATGTACTTTTTTTTTCCTGCAAAAATGTTCTTTTAGCCTCACTTTTTTTCATTTTACATGGGCAACAGGATAAAATGGACCACTAAATTTGTTGGACAATTTGTCCTGAGTACGCTGATACCCCATATGTGATGGAAAACCACTGTTTGGACGCATGGCAGGGCTCAAAAGCTAAGGAGCGACATTTTGGAATGCAGATTTTGATTAAATTGTCTGCGGGTGTCATATCACAATTGGTTAACCCTTGATGTACCTAAACAATAGAATTCCCCCACAAGTGACCCCATTCTGGAAACTAGACCCCCAAGGAATTTATCTAGACGTATAGTGAGCTCCTTTAACCCACAAGTGCATCACAGAATTTTACAACATAGAAACGTGAAAATGATAACATTTTATTTTTCCCAAAAATGTTGTTTTAGCCCCAAATATTTTCATTTTCCCAAGGATAGTAGGAGAAATTGGACCCAAAATGTTCTGCAATTTCTCCTGAGTACGATGATACCCGATATGTGGTGGGAAACTACTTTTTAGGTGCACGGTAGGACATGGGAGGGAAAGAGCGCCATTTGACTCTTTGAACTCAGATTTTCATATAATTATTTGCGGACTCCATTTTCAGAGCCCCTAAGTTCCAGAACAGCAGAAACCCCCTCACATGACCACTGAAGGAGTTAATCTATGGCTGCAGTGATGATTTTATCTATTGAAAACACCCACAAAGTGAATCTTGCATTATTAAAAATTTAAGACAAGCCCTTGCAGTGCCGAGTGCATTGTAGTGCTTGTATATTGTGCCCAGCTCATGCTTCTGTAGAAACACAACCCATATGTTTTAGACATTGTGGGGTTCAGAAGGGAGCAGTGCATTTGGATTTGGGAGTGCAGGTTTAACCCCTTTACGACTAATGACGAGTATACTCGTCATGAAAAGATGTCAGTTCCCGCATCATGACGAGTATACTCGTCATGGCTTTGAACTGTCACTGCTTCTAAACGAACAGTGACAGTTCAATTCTAAAAGCTGTCAGTGACAGCCAAGGGTTAGGGGCAGAGGTGTGGGCACCCCTGTTAACCCCTTCACCCACCCCCCCCTCCCCAATCACACTTATCGGCCGGCGGGTTGCACCGCAGCCGCCGGCCATGAGCTGATGCTCCAGCTCCCCCTGTGTCCTGTCCCCGCCCCCTGTGTCCAGCTCCCCCTGTGTCCTGAGCCCCCTGTGTCCTGTCCCCGTCCCCTGTGCAGCCCCTCCTGTGTCCTGTCCCCGTCCCCTGTGCAGCCCCTCCTGTGTCCGGTCCGCGTCCCCTGTGCAGCCCCTCCTGTGTCCTGTCCCCGCCCCCTGTGTCCAGCTCCCCGTGTCCTGTAGCCCCCCCTCGTGCCCTGAGCCCCCTGTGTCCTGTCCCCGTCCCCTGTGCAGCCCCCATGTCTCCCGTCCATCCCCGCCCTCCACCCTGCATTGTTTGGCTGCCGGCGGGCTTGTGCGCCCGCCGACGAAGCTGCAGGGCCCCCTCCTCCTCCTCCCTGCTGGTCCCGGTCCCCAGCCCCCGGTCCCCAGCCCCACTCACATATCCCGGCGGGCTGCACGCTCGGTGCACCCGCCCGCACCGTCGGCCTCCTCTGCAGTCCGGTGTGGCTCCTCCTCTTCTCAGGGGGCTCCTCCTCCTCATCGCTGGGTAAGTATGAATGAATGAATGAATGAATGAATGGATGGATGGGTGGATGGGTGAATGGATGGATGGATGTGTGCGTGCGTGGATGTGCGTGCTTGGATGTGTGCGTACGTGGATGAGCGTGGATGTGGATGTACGTGGATGTGTGTGTGGATGTGCGTGGATGTCAGCATGCGTGCGTGGATGTGTGCATGCGTGGATGTGGTTGTGTGCATGCGTGGATGTGCGTACGTGGATGTGCGTACGTGGATGTGCGTACGTGGATGTGCGTACGTGGATGTGCGTGGATGTGGATGTACGTGGATGTGTGTGTGGATGTCAGCATGCGTGCGTGGATGTGTGCATGCGTGGATGTGGTTGTGTGCATGCGTGGATGTGCGTACGTGGATGTGCGTACGTGGATGTGCGTACGTGGATGTGCGTGGATGTGGATGTACGTGGATGTGTGTGTGGATGTCAGCATGCGTGCGTGGATGTGTGCATGCGTGGATGTGGTTGTGTGCATGCGTGGATGTCAGCACGTGGATGTGTGTACGTGGATGTGTGTACGTGGATGTGCGTACGTGGATGTGCGTACGTGGATGTGCGTACGTGGATGTGCGTACGTGGATATGTGCGTATGTGGATATGTGCGTACGTGCATGTGCGTGGATGTGGATGTGTGTGTGGATGTGCGTGGATGTCAGCAGGCGTGCGTGGATGTGTGCATGCGTGGATGTGCGTGTGTGGATGTGTGTGCGTGGTTGTGTGCATGCGTGGATGTTAGCACGTGGATGTGCGTACGTGGATGTGCGTACGTGGATGTGCGTGCGTGGATGATGGGTGCATAGGTGGATGGATGGGTGCAACAAGGGATCAAGTGTCCTCTTGTTATAGTCTCTGGGATCATAGTCAATGGTGCACTGTATAACTGATCATTGTCATACAGTGCACTATAACTCTGACCCCTGAGACTGTAGGAAGAGGACACTTGATCCCTTGCTGCAGTCTCTGGATCGAGCGTCGTGGGACCTTCGTTGTGGACTACGTCGGAGGCGATCGAGCGTCGTGGGACCTTTGTTGTGGACTACGTCGGATCTTTATAATAAAGATGGAGTCCGAATTTTGTTTGTGTTTTTTTTCAAATAAAAAGATTTTTCTCTGTGTGTATTTTCTGACTATTTACCAGAGATTCCTAATGGCGGGTCTAACATTGGCCCTATATTATGAATCTCGGGCTTAGTGCCAGCTGCCAATAAAAAGCTGGCATTAACCCCTTTATTACCCAGTTTGCCACCGGCACCAGGGCAACTGGAAGAGCATGGGTACAGCGCCAGAAAATGGCGCTTCAATGAATGCGCCATTTTCTGGGGCGGCTGCGGGCTGCAATTCGCAGCATGGGGGGCCCAGAACGCTTGGGCCTTTCCATGCTGAGGATTCCAGCCCCCAGCTGCCTAGTTGTACCTGGCTGGGCCAAAAATATGGCGGAGCCCTACGTCATTTTTTTTTCTAGAATTAGTTCTAGAAATAAAAAAAAATAGGCTTCGCTGTATTTTTGGTTGCAGCCAGGTACAACGAGGCAGCTGGGGGTTGCTAGCAGTCTGTAGCTGCCAAGTTGTACCTGGCTGGACCAAAAATATGGCGGAGCCCTACGTCATTTTTTTTTTCTAGAATTAGTTCTAGAAATAAAAAAAAATAGGCTTCGCTGTATTTTTGGTTGCAGCCAGGTACAACGAGGCAACTGGGGGTTGCTAGCAGTCTGTAGCTGCCAAGTTGTACCTGGCTGGACCAAAAATATGGCGGAGCCCTACGTCATTTCTTTTTCTTCTAGAATTAGTTCTAGAAATAAAAAAAAATGGGCTTCGCTGTATTTTTGGTGGCAGCCAGGTACAGCTGGGGGTTGCTGGCAGTCTGTAGCTGCCAAGTTGTACCTGGCTGGACCAAAAATATGGCGGAGCCCCACATCATTTTTTTTCTTCTAGAATTAGTTCTAGAAATAAAAAAAAGCCTTCGCTGTATTTGTAGCCAGCCATGTACAACTTGGCAGCTGCCTGACTGGAATCCTCAGCGTGGAGAGACTCAAATGTTGTGGGTCCCCCACGCTGCAAATTTCAACCCACAGCCACCCAAGAAAATAGCACATTCATTAGAGGCGGCATTTTCTGGTGCTGTACCCCAACTCTACCAGTTGCCCTTGTGCTGGTGGCACACGGGTTCTCCATATGCGACATGGTGTCCGCTAACAATTTCAATAGAAAATTAGCTCCAATTGTTAGCGGAAACCATGTCGGGTATGGAGAGCCCCTCCCTGTGTGCCTGAACATTGGAGCTCCCCCACAAGTGACCCCATTTTGAAAACTAGACCCCCGAAGGAACGTATCTAGATGCATAGTGAGCACTTTGAAGCCACAGATGCTTCACAAATTCATCCATAAAAATGAAAAAGCACGTTTTTTTTCCACAAAAAGTTTCTTTTTTAATTTTTACAGATCAATTTGTGAAGTACCTGGGGGTTCAAAGTGCTCACTATGCATCTAGATACGTTCCTTGGGTGGTCTAGTTTCCAAAATGGGGTCACTTGTGGGGTAGCTCCAATGTTTAGGCACATAGGGGCTCTTCATATCCTACAAGGTGTCCGCTAACAATTCCAATTGTTAGTGGACACCATGTCGCGTATGGAGAGCCCCTGTGTGTCTCCACATTGGAGCTCCCCCACAAGTGACCCCATTTTGGAAACTAGACCCCCAAAGGATTATATCTAGATGCATAGTGAGCACTTTGAACCCCAGATGCTTCACAAATTGATCCGTAATAATGAAAAAAGAAATTATTTGTGGAAAAAAAGTGCTTCTTCATTTTTACGGATGAATTTCTGAAGAATCTGTGGCTTCAAAGTGCTCACTATGCATCTAGTTACGTTCCTTTGGGGGTCTAGTTTCCAAAATGGGGTCACTTGTGGGGGAGCCCCAATGTGGAGATACACAGGGACCCTCCAAACGCGACATGGTGTCCGCTAACAAATTGAGGTCATTTTCCATTCAAATTGTTAGCGGACACCATGTCGCGTTTGGAGGGTCCCGGTGTGTCTCCACATTGGAGCTCCCCCACAAGTGACCCCATTTTGGAAACTAGACCCCCTAAGGAACGTATCTAGATGCATAGTGAGCACTTTGAACCCCCAGATGCTTCACAAATTCATCAATAAAAATGAAAAAGCACTTTTTTTTTTCCACACAAATTTTCTTTTTTCATTTTTACAGATCAATTTGTGAAGCACCTGGGGGTAGAAAGTGCTCACTATGCATCTAGATATGTTCCTTTGGGGGTGTAGTTTCCAAAATGAGGTCACTTGTGTGGGAGCTCCAATGTGGAGACACACGGGGACCCTCCAAACGCGACATGGTGTCCGCTAACAATTTGAATGGAAAATGAGCTCAAATTGTTAGCGGACACCATGTCGCGTTTGGAGGGTCCCTGTGTATCTCCACATTGGGGCTCTCCCACAAGTGACCCCATTTTGGAAACTAGACCCCCAAAGGAACATATCTAGGTGCATAGTGAGCACTTTGAACCCCCAGATGCTTCACAAATTTATCCGTAATAATTAAAAAATAATTTTTTAGTGGAAAAAAAAGTGCTTTTTCATTTTTACGGATGAATTTGTGAGGCACCTGGGGGTTCAAAGTGCTCACTATGCATCTAGATACGTTCCTTCGGGGGTCTAGTTTCCAAAATGGGGTCACTTGTGGGGGAGCTCCAATGTGGAGATACACAGGGACCCTCCAAACGCGACATGGTGTCCGCTAACAACTTGAGCTCATTTTCCATTCAAATTGTTAGCGGACACCATGTCGCGTATAGAGGGTCCCCGTGTGTCTCCACATTGGAGCTCCCCCACAAATGACCCCATTTTGGAAACTAGACCCCCTAAGGAACGTATCTAGATGCATAGTGAGCACTTTGAACCCCCAGATGCTTCACAAATTCATCAATAAAAATGAAAAAGCACTTTTTTTTTCCACACAAATTTTCTTTTTTCATTTTTACAGATCAATTTGTGAAGCACCTGGGGTAGAAAGTGCTCACTATGCATCTAGATATGTTCCTTTGGGGGTATAGTTTCCAAAATGGGGTCACTTGTGTGGGAGCTCCAATGTGGAGACCCACAGGGACCCTCCAAACGCGACATGGTGTCCGCTAACAATTTGAGCTCATTTTCCATTCACATTGTTAGCGGACACCATGTCGCGTATGGAGGGTCCCCGTGTGTCTCCACATTGGAGCTCCCCCACAAATGACCCCATTTTGGAAACTAGACCCCCTAAGGAACGTATCTAGATGCATAGTGAGCACTTTGAACCCCAGATGCTTCACAAATTCATCCATAAAAATTAAAAAAAACACTTATTTTTCACAAAAAAATTCTTTTTGCCTACATTTTTTCAGTTTCACATGGGCAAAGGGATAAAATACATCCCAAAATTTGTTGGGCAATTTCTCCTGAGTACACCGATACCTTATATGTGGTCATAAACCACTGTTTGGGCGCACGGCAGGGCTCAGAAGTGAAGGAGCGCCATATCACTTTTTGAACGGAAAATTGGCTCTAAAATTCAAATTGTGCTCCTTCACTTCTGAGCCCTGCCGTGCACCCAAACAGTGGTTTATGACCACATATGAGGTATCGGTGTACTCAGGAGAAATTGCCCAACAAATTTTAGGATGCATTTTATCCTGTTGCCCATGTGAAAATGAAAAAATTGAGGCTAAAAGAACATTTTTGTTACAAAAATTAAAATGTCTATTTTTTCCTTCAACTTTATTTTAGTTCCTGTGAAGCACCTGAAGGGTTAATAATCTTCTTCAATATAGTTTTGAGTAGCTTGAGGGGTGCAGTTTTTGGAATGGTGTCACTTTTGGGTGTTTTCTGTCATGTACACCCCTCAAAGAGACTTCAAATGTGATGTGGTCTCTAAAAAATTGGTTTTGTAAATTTTGCTGGAAAAATGAATAATTGCTGATGAACTTTGAACCCTTATAACATCCTACCAAAATTTTTTTTTTCTTCCAAAATTGTGCTGATGTGAAGTAGACATGTGGGAAATGTTATTTATTAACTATTTTGTGGCACATAACTCTCTGGTTTAGCAGCATAAAAATTAAAAATTTGAAAATTGCTAAATTTTCAAAATTTTTGCCAAATTTTTTATTTTTTCACAAATAAACGCAAAAATTATCGACCTAAATTTAATACTAACATGAAGCCCAATATGTCACGAAAAAATAATCTCATAATCGCTAGGATCCGTTGAAGCGTTCCAGAGATATTACCTCATAAAGGAACACTGGTCAGAATTACAAAAAATGGTCCGGTCATTAGGGTGCAAAGTGACTCGGTCCTTAAGGGGTTAACTGGATTTCTTTTTTTGGAGGGGGGGGCGGGTGGGGCTAGAGCCATAGCCCTTTTCCAGAGGCTTTGTACTATTTGAGTGGGGAATTGTATTTCTTTTGGTTATGTTGAATGCTATTGGTGGCAATTTGGGCACAGAACATTTTGGCTCAGTTCACATTTATCCTGTGCTGTATGCTGAGGCCTTACATTTTGGATTCCAGATATATCTTCTAAATACGTGATTTAGGTGAAACTACTATACCGATCCATTCACTAATGAGGCAGAGGAGTTACTCGGGACTTGGGTTGGCTTCTGCTCAGCAGTGTCCTTCTTTTCAAAGATACACAAAACCGTGGTTGACGGCACTTTTGTGCACGCCTAAAAAGACGCGCAAAAAGATGGACATAGTCAGATCACAGGTCAGATGGGAGTTCAAAGTTACTCCCTCTGCTTCATTACAGTGAATGTTTCATTGATAATTATGTCTGAATGATGTTTTTCAGAGTTTTTCATGTAATCACCTATGTGAGCATTTAGCGTAGAGCGCAGGATAAACGTGAGCTGCGTCGCTCTGCGATCTTTGGAAGGCAGAATAAACTAAACAGCAGAAGTTGCAGAATTGGCTTTACTACTATTTTTACGCCGCTCTCCTTGTGGTGTAACTGATTATGCAGCTTTATTTGTCAGGTCGGTACAATCATAGTGATACCAGATTTATATAGGTTTTTTAGGTTTGGCTATCACGCTAAAAATGTGTCAAACCTGCCATCGTAGTGTAAAAATAAATTATAAAAAAAAATTATGTAGGGCTTCACTGTATTTTTGATTCTCAACGCAGATAAAGTGGACAGCTACTGACTGTCACCCCAAGCTGCCTGGCTTTACCTTGGCTGGCTATCAAAATACAGGGAAGCTCATTATTTTTTTTTATCTTTTAAATATAATAAAAAAATGTGTGGGCTTCACCCTATGTTTACTTATCAAGATAAAACCCAGGCAACCTAGGTATTCTCAGTTTCGTTAGGCCTATTGTTATTGGGCCCCCTCAAGCTAAAGAATAGCAGCCCGCAGCCACCCCAGAAATTGGCGCATTCATTAGAAGCGCCAATTACTGGTGCTTTACCCGTCTTTTCCTTATGCCCTGGTGTGGTGACATTGAGGTGATAGAAGTGGTTAGTGACAGCTGAGCATTGACAGCTTGTCATTAAGCCCAGATTGATAATGTCAGGTGTCTTCTAATGCCTGTCCATTATCAACCCTACGAGTAAATAGTTAAAAAAAGACACAGAGAAAAATCTTTTATTTGAAATAAAATACACTGACAATTCTACTTTTCCCATTTATTAACCCCAACTTACCCTCCAATGACAATCCACAGCGACGCTCCCACGAAGCTCAACCGCCTCTGCTGCATCCAGAGGCTGCAGGGATGGAGCAAGCATCCTCTTGCTGTAGCCTCTGAAATTAAACTAACTGCACTGTTCTGTAATGATCATTCATTAAATTACAGTGCAGTTAAGATCATCTGACAGAGGGGTCACCTGAGTTCACTAACTCAGAGAGCCTCGGTAACACCACGAGTGTCATCACCTCTCCCCGCATCAGTGAATTCAGCTGATCTCAACTTTCAGCTGATCTCAGCTGCACTGTAATGTAATGAATGATCATTACAGCACAGTGCAGTTTTCAGAGTTGCCGTGTCGCTGAAGTGTTGCAGCCCCATGGATCATGCTGCAGACAATGCATAGGGCTTGCAGGACCTGGTGTCATGTGATCCAGAGTCAGGTGACCCTCGGATCACCATAGCAATGATCAGGCCCTCAGGATGATATTGCTGGGGCTTGATCGGTGGGGAGAGAGTGCGCGATCTCTCTCCCAATCCCCTAAAGGGGGTGTCACACGCGTCAATGTCGTCAGCGATCTGATCGCTGACGACATTGACGGCTGATTGCTGGTGAGCTGTCACACAGACAGACTCACCAGCGATCAATTGACCAGTGACATCATGGAAACGATTTAAATATCGTTTCCACGATGTCCTGCTCCCGCTGCCAGCCTGCTGGAAGCGGGAGCAGGCTGGTCTCCAAGGTAAACTGCGGGTAACTAGGCAGCGCGCGCTGCCTAGATACCCGACGTGTACCTTAGTTACCAGCCTCCTCCGCTCACCGGTGTGAGCGGAGGAGGCTGGTAACTAAGGTACACAGTCGGGTATCTAGGCAGCGCGCGCTGCCTAGTTACCCGCAGTGTACCTTGGATACCAGCTCCCAGCGCTTGTGAGAGGCGCTGGGAGCTGGAATATCGCTAGTCCCGGTGTCACACGCAGCGATGCTGCGTGTCCACCGGGCGACAATCGCCAGGTTTCAGAGCTGGTTCTGAAACCTGGCGATCATCAACCAGCGATTTATCGCTGGTTGATGCAGTATGTCACACGCGTCAATATCGCTGCAACGTCACTCGCAGCCGATATCGTGCAGGCGATATTGACGCGTGTGACACCCACATAAGTGCCGCAATCTATATCGATCACAGCAATTAGAGGGTTAAAACAGCAGGGGCAATGCAAGGACCTGCTCCTTCCACTTTCCATGGATGGCATGAGGCTGGGGGAGCGGTCACTGCAGATCACACTGCCCTTTCTGCATACTTATTGGAGGAATGTGCATCACAACATGATCTCTCCAATCAGGGCTGGAGAGGGGTGACTCTGCAGTCTATTAGCTGCAGCCTATGTTCGGAGCTCTTAGTGCCCCAACATAGACTGGTACTCAATGATTTAGGCGATGAAATTGCCTGAATCATGGCAATTGTAGTTGCGGTGTGTGGAATCCACCCCTGTGGACTCGAGCTCCGGTGTTCTGCTGTATGGATCAGCAGGCAGCTGAATGCAGCCGCCCATGCCCATGATCAGTGTTCTGAATATGATGGCTTTTGACTGCATTTTCCCACTGAGATCGCAACCGTCTCCACAGGAATAAATTGACATGCTGTGGCTCGGGAAGCTGCACTGCATGTCAGTTAACGCTGCAGAGAAAACTAGCACAGTGGACACAAGATTTCTATAAATTACATCCACTGTGCTTGACTCACCGTGGCCGGGACTCCGGTTTAGACAGGCGATTCTTCCTTCCTCCTTGTCACGGGTGTGGGGCCCGGTGTAGTGCAGATCAAAAGTGTTTGAAGACGTCTTGGTGGAACAGATTAAAGGGGTTTTTAATTTATTCGTGACGTCACCTATGAGTAGATTCGGTAAGGGCTACCGACGCTGCGGAGCCCCCGGGGGATGGATAGCAGCAAGATGTTACGCTCCCCACAGGCTGAGCGGTGATCCCCGGAGGCTGGAGCTGCTCAAGATGTTGTGCGGCAGCTGCGGTTACCTGTTAGTGCGGACGGACAGTTCATAAGGAAGCACGGACACAGAAAGTCTCTGCAACGGGTCTTTACTGTAACCAGCAGGCAGTACATGGCATACAGTGGTTGAGTAGTAGACCAGGGTGGACTCAGCAGTGATGGTGTCCCTTAGAGATCCGCAGTGTTCCTCCTTTCTACCTATTTGGTTGCCAGTGTCGCCCAGGAATACCAGGTCGGGTACGGGGAGGCTGCTTCAATGCCCTATCCATGATGTACGTTCTGGATGCTTTGGGGAGCCTTGGATCCCTCAGTAGGTACACCGCTGGTTAGACGACTGGAAGTTGGCTGGTGGTGGGGTGCTCCTGTAGAGCTGGTCCTCCACTCTTCTGGTTCGCGTGGCAGAGGTGAACTGCTGCCAGCTTCGGTACCAGTGAACCGGCTGTGAGTTGTGGGGACGGGAGTCTTTTGGGAACCCGTGTAGATAATGCCCAGTCCCGGTTTTTAAGGCCTCAGGTGCTGACACCCGACCGGTGACGGCCCAGGGGCCCGCACGGGGTGCGGAGCCCCCGCTCCTCTCCAAGCTCTAGTCCTAGACCCTTCTTCTCCGAGTTCTAGATTCTTCTCCGTCTAGATTATTGTGTGTTCTACTCCACTACCCTAACACTCCACCCCCCAGGACCTATGATTGGCCCTCTGTTCTAGGTGATGCATGTTGGGTTGGATCTCTATGTTAACCGGATCATTGCTGAGTCAGAGGATATTGCGGCTGCATTTATGGCTGCAATACCCTCTTGTGACGCACTCGTTGCGGGGCGCCACATGCTTGTACTGTACAATGCAGTGTTTTGGACGTAGAAAAAATCATGCTGATAGATATAGCAGAACCTAGAAACAGAGAAACCCATAGTCTCATGATTGTGAACTATAAATGGCTGTACAATAATATAGCATTGTGTCCATTGTATAGTTTCAACAGGGATCAGTAAGACATAGGCAAACCTTATACACTACAGGTGCATCTCAATAAATTAGAATATTGTCAAAAAGATAATTTATTTTAGTAATTTAATACATAAAGTGAAATGCATACATTATATAGTCATTACAAACTGAGAGATCTATTTCAAGTATGTATTTGTGTTAATGTTGATGATGATGGCTTACAGCCAATGAAAACCCAAAAGTTAATCTCTCAGAAAGTTACAATAATTAACACAAAACACCTGCAAAGGCTTACTAAGCTTTTAAAATGGTCACTTTGTCTTGCTACATAATCATGGGGAAGACTGCTGACTTGATATTCTAATTTATTGAGATGCACTTGTATGTTATGCCAATTTAAAAATGAAATTTTTACAATTTTAAAGATAAAAATATTGTTCTATTGCCTAAAATGCAAAGGAAATGTGTCATCTTTCTTTGGATAAATCATGCTTTGGGGTTGTGTTGTAGCTAATGGCACAGCAAACATTTCACGAGTAGTGGAAAGAACCGATTCAATGAAATTTCAACAAATTCTTGATGCAAATATAAGATTATCTGTTAAAAAGCTGATGTTGTAAAGAGGATGGATTCCACAAAGGAAGACTGACCCTAAATATATGCCAGTATCCACAATACACTAACTCAAAAAATTGTCCTCACAGTCCTCGGATCTGAACATTATTGAAAATCAGTGGCTAGAACTGAAAAGAGCAGTGTATGCAAGAAGACCCGGGAATCTCACAGAACTGGAAGACCTTTCCAAGGAATAATGGATAAAAATACCTCAAACAAGAATTGTAAGACACTTGGCTGGTTAAAAAAAGCATTTATAATTTGTTGTACTTGCAAACAAGGGTATAACGATCGAGGTCGCAGGTGTCGTGGCTGCGACGGGGTCTGAGCCTATAAGGGGCCCGCACCGCCAGCTGCCCCCTGCTCCAGCCATCCCCTGCTCCAGCCATCCCCTATGTCCACCGATCCCACCACCCGCTTCACTATGGATGTTCATCTCCGAGGACGCACATTCATGTGACCGCATGGCAGCAAACGCCGCTTAGGGGCCCGTGTATCAGGGAGAGGTGGGGAGGGGGGAGCCTCCTGTTTCCAACTACTGCCAGCCCCGCCCCTCGCTTCCTCTTACCAGCCGGGTTTCCTTGAGCTTTCCACTATGGAGCTCATACATCAGGCTGGTGCCGCCTCCTCCACAATAGTAGGTGACACTTCCTGCTTTATGTGTTCACAGTGGAACAAACACCAGCACTGCAGCCTGCTGAGTATTCAGCAAAGTAGACCAGAGCAGCGGGTGCACCGGGAGAGGTAAGTACAGATTTTTTTTTTTGAGTACAAGGTGGCCAGAGGACTATATGGAGAATTATGAGGCTGCACTATTTGGAGAGAGGAGGCTGCACTATATGGAGAGAGGAAGCTGCACTATATGGAGAGCTATGAGGCTGCCTTATACTATATTGAGGGTTTTGAGACTGCATTATGCTATATGGAGGGCTGAAGCGGCATTATACTGTATAGAGGACTATGAGGCTGCATTATACCATATGGAGGCCTGTGAGGGTTTATTATACTATAGGGAGGACTATGAGGCTGCATTATGCTGCATGGAGGGCTTTGAGGCTCCATTATACTATGTGAAGGGTGAATAATGGGGGTGCATTATAATAATTGGATGACAATGGGGGCTACCTTATGAATGGGGGACAATGGGATGCATTATGATACATAGAGGACTATGGGGGTATATTGTAATATATGGAGGAATATGCATTATAATAATTGGAGGACTTTGGTGGTAGAAGGAGGAAGACTATACATACCAGGACAGGGGACATATATGCCACGATAAGGGCCGTATTCCAGGATGACGAACTCTAATACATAATGAAGGGGAGAGGGGTCAATGTGTGGGTCTTTATAGGATTTCAAATGTTAAACAGGGCCTATACAACTGACCAATGTGTACGGGGGATGGGGGGAGTTAGGTCAAAATTTCACACCAGGGCCCATCGGACTCTAGTTACGCCACTGTTTGCAAAGGAGGCAACTAGGTACTAACCATGCAGGGTGCCTAAACTTTTGCATCGGCCCATTTTCCTTTTTGTAATTTGTGTCATCTTTAACTTTATTCCTTTTAGAGATCATTTCATCTTCAACTTGCTTGACTGTTCACAATAACAGTAATTTTGAGCAGGTTTCCTCATACTTTTGCATGCTGCTGTACCCTATTGGTGTAACACTGTGTATAAATTCTGTCCGGAGTGTTCCTTTACAGATTACAAGACATTTCGACTTTGCTTCTGTTGAGGAGAATCAGACTGTTTCTTGGGGAATAGTTTTTAAATGTTGTCTTTTCTTAACAATAACTATGAACACCATCTCTTGTAAGCTGTTTGATGTTCTTGTGGCAGGATGTTGTAATAGCGGTTTCATGTGCCTGGTAGAGGTAAACTATAAGCCTTGATCAGAATACAGAGCTTTAACCTGTCTACTTTGCTTACTTGCAGGGCTGGTGCTTCCTTTAAAGTAATTCTTCTCATTTTATTAGAATGGTATATAAATGAATGATGATACAGGGGTAATTACTTTACACAGTTAATAATATCTAAAGCACAGGCTTATAAATAATTGTTTTGTTGGCTATGTAATGGATGTTGAGTAATATTTAGACGACTTAATGTGATGCATGCAAATATGGCGAGTCCTTTCTATGGCCTCTGCAGTTGGTTCCACAGGGGGTCAGTTATGATGATATGGATGTAATGTTCTGTATTACATCCACCCTTCCTTTTCCTGCTTAATTCACTCTTTCCTAGTATGTTCTAGAACAGAGGGTCATCTGTAAATAGATCATGCATGATGAATGTGTTAATGACTTTTCCTCTGCAGCTAATCTTCAGGAGTCACTTTTATTGTTCTCCTGAACGTTGGATAAACTTAGGTACTGGGTGCAGTTTCCTGTAGAAATGGGAGGATCCCAAAAGCATAATAGTAAATCATAAATCCTTATAAAATACACAGTGTAAGTAATAGGCATTAGAAAGTCTTTGCCTGGAGCACTTCACAGAGCCACATGGACCTTGTTTACATGGATTGTCTGATTTTGCACACTTTTACGTAAAGGATTTCACTACCTTTTGGATCCAGCACACCTTTCTGCTGAAGCCCATAATCTGATCTGTTTGGTTTATAATTTCCTGATATTACTGGTGACTTTATCACTTTGCACAGTCATGTCATTCAACCCAGTTATATTCAATGAGCTGTGTGAAGATGAGGAGAGTGATACTGCTCCAGATTTGGAGTCTGTCAAAGCCCTGGCAGCCAGATTGAAGCTGCAGACTCGTCGACCATCATACCAAGAATGGACACAGAGAGTACAAGCACGACCATGGGCAAAGAATCGAAATGTGGTCCAAGAGAAACTCTCTTCCAGTCAAGAGAAAACCACCCCGAAAACTAGCATTTGTGGGTTCAGCTCCATAGATGAAGCTTTGCAGTGGCTTAGAAAAGAACTGGTAAGTTATTTATTTTCTTGGTGGTGATTAGCTTGCTATCATGCATAATTATTATAAAACATAAAATTTACAGAGACCTTTAATGAAGTCCCTAAACCTTATAGTAGTCAAGGCTCATATAAAAGGTAAAGGTAGATGTCTATGTGAGAGTATGGGCACTAATATGGCATGTGCCTAATTGTCTAGATCGAGTGGGGATATGTGTAAATACAGGGGGGCAAGGGCAGCAAACTCAACCTTTTCTCAAATGTAAAAGAAAGTCCTGTTGTGGCCTTGTGGATACATAGCAGGTTAAGTGGTCAACAAGAGGGTTTCTCGTATGGAAAAAAATTCAGAAGCAAAACAGTTAAAATATAGTAGAATACATCATGCACACACTTAGAGACATGGAAAACACCTTTTACAACATATAGCAATAAAACTTGGCCTCGCCCTAACAATATACAAGCAGAAGTGAATAACTTGATTTACCAATACATAAAACCTGTTTAGGAGCAGTGTTAATAAAGTTTTTTTATTTTTATTTGGAGGGCATATTCTTTTTGTGGTTGTATGTATTATTATTTATTATTCTAGCACCATTTATTCCATGGCGCTTTTCATGTGTATACATGGGTATACATAATAACAACAAGTACAATAATCATGAAAAATACAAGGCATACACAGGTACAGGAGGAGCAAGGATCCTGCATGCAAGAGCTCACAGTCTAAAAGGTATGAGTAAGGATACACTAGGGGAGGGTGGAGCTGGTCCTGCGGTGGTGTAGCGGTCTGAGGGTTACTGCAGGGGATAGGCTTGTTGGAAGAAGTGGGTCTTCAGGTTCCTTTTGAAGGTTTCCACAATTGGTGAGAGTTTGATATGTTAGGGTAGAGAGTTCCAGCATATGGGGGATTCACAGAAAAAATCTTGTATGTGGTTGTGGGAAGGGTAGATAAAATGGGAAGAAAGAAGTCTCTGGGCAATGTGGAGCCAGTGAAGGGCTTGGGAGAAAGGAAAGGATGGGGAATAGTAGAAGACAGGTGGATTAGTCATGCCGCAGAGATTAGGATAGATTTGAGGCATGCGAGAGTGCTAGAAAAGAGACCAGAGAGTAGACAGTTGCAGTAGTTGAGGCAGGGGATGATGAGGGCATGCAATAGTGTTTTTGCAGATTTTTGGTTAAGGAATATACAGATCTGGAAATATTTTTGAGTTGAAGCTGGCGGCAGATGGAAAGAGATTAGATATGTGATTTGAAAGAGAGAGCAGAATCGATAATTACCTTGAGGCAGCGAGCTTGCAGAATTGGGGAGAGTGAGAAGCCATTGACTTTGATGGTTGGGTCTGGTGCAAGGGTAGAGTGAGACGAAGGAAAGATGATGAATTATGAGGTGTCTTTGTTCAGTTTTAGAAACTTAGAAGAAAAGAAGGATGAAATAGCAGACATTGTGAGATTTTGGTTAGTAAGGAGGTGATATCAGGTCCAGAGAGTTAGATCTTTATGTCATCAGCATAGAGATGACACTGAAAGCTATAGGACTCTATGAGCTGCCCCAGACCAAAGGTGTAGATGGAGAACAGCAGTAGTCCTAGAACTGAACCTTGGTGGACACCTACAGATAGGAGGCAGGGAAGTGTGAGAGAAGGAGACGCTGAAAGTTTGGTCATTAGGTAAGAAGAGATCTAAGATAGGGCCAAGTCTGTAACACCAAGATATAAGAGAATCTGTAGCAAGAGGGAATGGTCCATAGTGTCAAAGGCAGGTAGAGGACAGGTCCAGGAGGAAGAGGACAGAGAAGTGTTGCTTGGCTTTTGTGTTTATTTGATCATTGGTGACTTTAGTTAGAGCAGTTTCAGTTGAATGATGTGTTTGGAAGCCAACTTATATCCTGTCAAAGAGGGAGCAAGAGGAGGAGTGGGAAGACAGTTCAAGATGGACATGCTGTTCTAATAGTTCTGAGGCTACGGGAGAAGTGATATAGGATGATAGCTAGACGCAGAGGGAGGGTATAACAACACTATGTGGATATTTTCAGGAATCTGATGGCTAAGGAAGACAGGACAGAGGCAAGGTTTAAGTTTAAGGCTTACATTTAACAAACGTGCATAAACAAGTTCTGGTGCATGTGCAGAAAACAGGGAGCAAAATAAGAGGGCTAATAAAGTCTTTCAGGGATTAGTTAAAAAATCCATCACAGCCAGCAGTGGAAATAGTTCAGATAAAAGTTCACACTTTAAGCTGGTAACGGAAGACAGTCACTAAGTACTTATACACACTGCGACGCCAGTAGCATAATAGTCTGTAGGCACAGTGCGGTGCAGCTAATACTAAAGTACCGAGTCTGTAGAGAGCACGTCATTTGCAAATAATACACAAAATTAACTAATTGCAGGAGCAGAGCCTTTGTTGTTGCAGAGCTTACGTGAGGTAGAGAGAGCTGAAGGTAACTGGTAGCAGGAGTAATTCTCTAGTGAACACAGCCTGTTGCTGGAAGCCAAGCCAAGAACAGGTGAAGCCAGCAGTTTAGATGACTGCAGAGCATATGGAAGAACTGACCTGGAATTACTGGAGATAAAACAAATTCAGGTCATGCACAGAGGAGCCAGACCCAAAGCAAAATACTCAAGGAATGCCTGGGAGATAAACCAGAGCTTTTATAAGCAGGAAAGCAGGAACACATGGATAGGACGAGGTAGCAGATGCCATCTTGGATAAGGGCGAGGAGACACAAAAAGTAATCTGGAAGTAATCTGGAAGAGCCAGAATCTTGACAGAGGGCATTTTGAGAATGGAAGTGATTCAGTCATGTTTCAAGCATGAGGGGAAGACATCAATAGGTTGAAAACATGGGTTAGAGACGGGATAAAGACTGAGGTGATAACCTTCTGTGGACTGCCGCTGGACTTATCTCTCCTTTGCAGTGCCTGGCTCTTGTGTTGGTTGCTAATAAAGGTGGTCCAGGAGACTGGCGTCTCCTCAGTAAACCGGTGTTTTCTGCTGGCTAAGTGCTCCTCAGCAGACTCGGACTCCAGTGTCCAGGTTGTTTCCGGGGTGAACCGGTATGGCTCCTCTGCCCCCAATTTGTCTTTCACCTTTGCCTCCGACCCTAACTTTTGGGTTCCTGCACTGGTTAGGCTGTCCTCTGGTTCGGGCCTAGCACGGCTCCGCTACCAGGTTGTCTTCACAGTACTGCTCCGTACAGCACGGACTGACTAACTCCGCCCCCAGCACCAGTATTTATAGGGGATCTTGCTTAAGGCAGCAAGTGGAGCTCCCCCTACAGGCCTGAGGTGGAAGGTGTTGTGTGTGTTTGGGCACCTGATGTGGAAATCCCTCCATGCACTAGGTGTTCCTGTCGCTCTCTGTAACACAGGGTGCCACATTCCCCCCTAGTTAACTTCAGTACTCCTGGACTGAGAAAACAATTTTTACATTCAACAACAACAATAACATGTATGATAACAGAGTCTTAAAAATGAAAAATTACAAAAAATACTGAAAATGCTAAAAACAGGCAAGGTGCAGTCCATACGGTGCTAGTCCATCCACCGCAGGCTGTAAAGAGTTTGTTGCCATAACCAGTCCTATGGCTTTGGTCCATTTTTAAATAAAGTGCGGAATATCCAGGGAAAATGTTAGAGTTCATACAGTATAGTCTCTGTAGACTCAACATTTAACGATTACAGGTTCAAGTATTTCAAAGTTCAATAAACTTATAAATACACATTAAACATTTTCCCTATGGGCGTCTCGGCTTAGGAGCTCTGGTTTCTACCTCCCAACCTCAGGAACTTTCTTTTCCTAACTAAATATTCATGGGGCTGGGCCCAGTTCCTCAACCCTTCTGTTCACTAATATTCACACTCAATGTACATACTGTTTCATATTTACATTTTACTTCACCTTACTCTCTATATCTGAGTGGTGGTTGTCCAAAATTACTACGGGTCGATCTGCATAATACAGGTGTTGTACTAGTGTCTACTTCTAGTGTGGTACGTGCACTATCCACTAGTCTACAGGTAGACCTACATGATGCTGGCAGATTATAGTATTGCTGTAGTCTTTCTATGAAACTGGCAAGTTCACCGATTTCAGGATCTTCTAGCTCTGCTACAAAGGGTGCTTCTTCTGGAACTTGAACAGGTTCTTCCAGTCTTCTTTGCTCTTCTGGTGGTTGAAAGAGGTGTATCACAGGTACTATCACAGCTCCTTCACATTGAGGCCAGTCCTCAGGAAAGTCTCCTAGTACTGTATGTATCACTTTTTCTTTCTTCTCCTCTTCTTGTGGTATATAGGGTGTTCTTCATCTTGAGGCTTCAATTGCTCAAGACATATTTTGAGGTGATCTCTTGACACTGTTGCAGTAGTTTTTCCTCCATCTCTACTGATGACACAGGGTTTGCTATTCTCAAAATTGGAATTTAACACATTGTAGGGTTCTTGTTCCCACTGATCATCGAGTTTATGGTTTCTTCTCTTTCTTTTAAGTACCATCTCTCCAGGTGTCAGAGGTCCAGCTTGGGCTTTTCTTTTGTAATTTCTCTTTTGTCTTTCTCTGATTTTATCTAGGTTGTTCTCCACGCATGCTTGTACCATTTTGTATTGCTCTTGGCGGTTAGAGTACCAATCAGTTTCAGGTGAATCTGCTTCTGGTACTATGATTCCCATTTCAAGATCAACCGGTAATCTTGCAGGTCTTGCTCTCATGAGGTATGCTGGTATATAATTGGTGGAACTTACGGGTATATTGTTATACATGTCCACTAAGTCTGGTACCTTCTCTGGCCATTGATTTCTCTTTTCCAAAGGCAAAGTCTTCAGCATATCTATGACAATATTGTTCATTTTCTCGCACATACTATTTGTTTGCGGATGGTAAAGTGAGGTTCAAATCTTCTTATAACCATATAAATGAGAAAACTCTTGAAATATCTCAGCTTCAAATGCAGAACCTTGATCAGTCAATACCTGCTCTGAGTACCTGTGTGGTCTACAAAAGTAGGCTTGAAAGGCTTTTGCTGCTGTTTCTGCAGTTAAGTCTTTTACTGGAGCTACCACTAGGAATCTTGAATAGTTGTGAACCATGGTTAAGGCGTAGGTGTAGCCTGATCTGCTGGGTGTTAGCTTCACATGGTCCAAGGCTACTATTTCGAGTGGTTGTGTGGTTACAATTGGCTGTAGTGGTGCTCTTTGGCTTTCACGATCTCTCCTTCTTAAGTTGCATGGTCCACAATCTTTACACCACCTCTCTATGGCACTTCTCATGCCAACCCAATAGAATCGATCACGTAACAACATCTTGAGCTTCTTCCATCCAAAGTGTCCTGCTTGGTTATGGTAGGCATCCAACACCATCTTGACACCTTTCTTTGGTACCACTATTTTCCAGACCATCTCATGTGTTCTGGTATTTACGTAACGCCGACACAACTTGCCCTGGTAGATGAAAAATTTACTTCTTTCGTTCCACAGGGGTCGTGCTTCGGGTGGAGCATCTGGACTAAGACGGGAGTACTCTTGGGTTATCAGCTCTTTTACTAGGCTGACAGTTGGGTCACTGTCTTGAGTCTCCTTCCATCCATGGTGAGGCAATGGATTGATTAATATTTCCCCACGTTTTTGACCAGCCTGTTGACACTAGAATGCACTGTGATGGTGGAACGCAGGCAGTTCTACTTCTTCCAACTCATCCACATCTGGTAGGTGAGGCATCCTTGATAAGACATCAGTATTGGCGTTCTTATGGCCTGCCTGGTACTTGATGGTGAAGTTGTAGTCTGATAACCGGGCCATCCAGCATTGCTCCATTGCACCTAACTTCGCGTTTTCCAGGTGTGTAAGAAGATTATTATCCGTGAAGGTGGTGAATTTTGCAGACGCCAGGTAGTGCTTGAATCGTTCTGTGACAGCCCAGACCAAGGCCAGAAATTCCAGCTTAAACGAGTTGTAGTTCTCTGGGTTCCTTTCTGTAGGATGGAGCTTCCTGCTGGCATATGCAATCACCTTCTCCTTGCCATTCTGTTTCTGTGACAAAACAGCTCCCAATCCCACGTTGCTGTCACTGTGTAGTTAGAATGCTGATGATGGAATGGCAGTTCTTAAAGACAAACATACACAGCAGCATCCAGCAATGTCAGCACCATCTAAGCGCGTGACAGTACCCCCTCTTTTAAGAGAGGCCTCCGGACTCGACTATGGCACATCCGAAAGAAGTCCACATCCCCTGAGTGACAAGATATGAAAGACATTATGGGTTGCCAAACCTGGGGGGTAGGTCAAGGCGGTACAGCACAGGATTACAAACGGTCCTATAACCCCAGAAATAGGATCCCCAGCAGCACACCTCCACCTGATGTGTTTGGGCAACACCCACACATACTCATCAAGTCTCAGGTCTGGACCTGCATGCTCATTTCTAAATCTGCGGTCACAGTTAGAGGGCACACATCCAGGATGATAAACTGCAGCAGTGTCCACCCAGGGCCCAGGGCTCCCTCCCCTGGTGTGCACAGCAGAAACCACCATCCCTCCCCGGCCCCTCCTCTTGGAACAACGCCTAGACCCACCAATAATCTGAGGCAAAGTCTGGACTCCACCCCCTCTTCCAGGCTCACTCCCATTCACTTCTAGACGTGGGGGTAGGAATCGGTGCAACCAGTACGGCAGAAATAGTTGTAGCGAGGCAAATACTCACACAGAAAGCCCCCCAAGTTACAACCTTTCTGGCCCGCCAGTCAATCACTGGGTTGGGTTTCTCCAGCCAAGGAAGACCCAATACAATGGGAGTGGGCAGGTTCTCCAAGAGGTGACAGGACAGAATCTCCTGGTGGAGAGTTCCTATGGTCAGGTTTACATTACGCACCACTTGGGAGAGGACCTTCTGGCTGAGTGGAATTGAGTCGATCGAGGCGATGAGAATGGGTCTCACTAAAGCACTTCTGGTGAGACCATGAGCCTGAGCAAAACAAGAATCCATCAAATTGACCCCCGCTCCGCTATCGACAAGAACTTGTACAGTCTCGGTTTTACCATCCACCACCACCTTGGCAGACAGTGTGAACGGAGACTTAGCAAGGAAGGAAAGATAAACTCTCTATTCGTCTCCTTCTAAATGACCCGAAGTAGGCTGCTTCTGAGACTGCGTGGTTTTGGAGCGAAGTGGACAAACCTTAATAAAATGGTCAGATTTTCCACAGAAAAAACATGCTCTGCCAACTTGAACAGTAGCCACAGGAGGTTTAACACAAGAACCTACTGCCCCCAACTGCATGGATTCATTGGGTATAGTCTCATCAGGGATAGGTACAAGAGACATAGTAGGTTTCGGTCTCTCCCTCAGGCGTCTGTCAACCCGTATGGCTAGGCACAATGCAGCCGCCAATGACTCAGGTGCGGTGTACTGAGCAGTGCCAGAAAGCCCTGCACATAAAAACTGTCATCTGTATTCAGTCCAAGTCAGACATTGGACCTGTCTGGATCCTGCTCATTTAGGTACCAATACACATGGTCAGGTTTTAAATACATCAGATAGGGACTGCTCTGATGCGGATTACTTTGAAGCGGTAGAGCAGCTTAGTATACATTTTTTGCAAAAAACGTATCAACTAAATACCCTATATTTTATTACTTTTTCAGCAGCACTTGCTTTTTAATGTGTTTTTTTTTACATCAGAGTATTTTTACAGGTTTGTTTGACTGCTTTTTGTGATTCAGTCTTTTGGTGCTGTGAACAGTGTCCTACAGACATGTTTACTGTGTGCATGGCTCATTTGTTTTTGTCTAAATTGTTTCTTGTTTCTGCAAGATTGGGGAGTCTCCCACCCCTCCCCTTGAGCCCTGCACATAAAAACTGTCATCTGTATTCAGTCCAAGTCAGACATTGGACCTGTCTGGATCCTGCTCATTTAGGTACCAATACACATGGTCAGGTTTTAAATACATCAGATAGGGACTGCTCTGATGCGGATTACCTTGAAGCGGTAGAGCAGCTTAGTATACATTTTTTGCAAAAAACGTATCAACTAAATACCCTATATTTTATTACTTTTTCAGCAGCACTTGCTTTTTAATGTGTTTTTTTTACAACAGAGTATTTTTACATATTTGGTTGACTGCTTTTTGCGATTAAGTTCTGACATTGGGTAAGGTTTTTAACAATAGGGAGTGTTAGGTACTGTCCTGAAATGGGTACACCTTGTCAAGGTGGGATGGCTTTATGCTTTTTTAAAAATCAAAAATAGTGTTTAATAAGTACCATATGTTATTGATATGTACTTGCTTTTTACTTATTAATTTACAACAGGGTATTTTTTCCATATAATGTTTATTTTAGGTTTTATTTGTGTGTACATTAATAGAAACTTATCAATAAACTAGAGGGTATTGGGGGAAAACTGACCAGTGGCGGCACTGGACTAGTCATGTCTCTCCCTATAGTTCCTGACATAACGTTTCATAGAAAGAAGTAGTTAGCGCTAGTGATGCAGACAGACTCTGATTCATGCTACCTATGGTTTGGGTAGCATAATTAACTGACAGGCTCTCTTTACAAGATCAGAATTGCAGCATGCAGCGGTCTTTAGGCTGACAAAAAAAAAAAAAACAACCAAACACAAATTTCAATGAGACATAGATAAGACAAATGACAATTTAATTGAATGGATAGCACTTACTATATGTTTATAATTTTAAAGAGGTTGTATGGTTTAAAAGAATATTTTAAACACTTTATTAAGTATTCTGAGTAAATAAAGTGGAAGCTTCTCGTGCTCTGGATGACCTGACTGATCCATGCATTTCATGGACTTTCCCTTGATTAAAATGGTCACCATGGAAGGCTTCACATCTCATGATAGACTCTGCACAGGGATTGATTTGCTGCCATGTTCCCTATTTGAATACCAATGATTGCCATGGTGCTATAGGGTGGTACCACTTGTAGTTAGCGTCTTTGAAAGAATCAGTTCTTTTTAATCAATTCCATTTTCATTTTCTATTACTAACATGTTATGTTTGGTCATAAGATTTATAGAATTCTTTTACATTTTTATAATTTTTATATTTACTGTTCATTTGTCTACTAGGTATATTGATCATATTCTAAGCTTACTTTCTTGTTTCATACAGCAGGAAATGCAGGCTTCCGACCACCTTCTGGCTAGACAGCTTATGTTATTACGGTCCCAGATTTCACAGTTTAAAATAGAGCAGACCTGCGAGAGGCATAAGGAGATGCTGGACGATGCTACTTTCGACTTAGAGGGTTGTGATGAAGACTCTGATCTACTCTGCGACATCCCACCACGTGCTGCCTTCTCTCTTTCAACTCCTCTCAAACACATCGGGGTCACACGCATGAACATAAACTCCCGAAGATTTTCACTGTGCTAAGAAATACCCATACGTGGCAGCATACTAATAAGCAGACACCGCTTGATTTTTGGCCTAGTGGTTTGGATATAAGGTTACAGCTGTACTTTTGCTCTTGATGAAGGAAAACCTAGCACTGGCCCTGAATAAATTTTCACAGATTAATGCTCAACTTGTTTCACTGTTCTGTTGTCATAATGTTACTAATGTTACCTACGTTTTAAGCAGATTACTATCTGGTGCCCACACATTTCACTTGTATGAGTAACAACTCATACTATAACACCCATTCCATTAAAGGAGCATTCTGGGCTTTTTCTTTTTAATTTTCACATCTATTAGCAAATAATAAGGTTTATGAGGATAGATAATGCCATACCGGTTGCCAACTTATGAGTCTCCCAAACTAGGTTCCATCCTAGTAAATTTCCCCCATCATGGTAAATCAAAGTGTATCAAAGTGTCATATCTTCAGTGGACCCCCACCTGAGGAAAACGGCGATCCCTCGTTGAAACACGTTGTGGGTATCTAAATAAACAGTTAAGTAATCTAATCCCCTTGTCGTTGTGTTCCCTGCAGCCAGCGCTCCATTGACCACATATATTTTTTCCTTACTGTATCAACCCCCTTCCGGGGGCTTGTGGTGGAGCCGCATAGCGCGCAGGGAGCCTGGAC
This sequence comes from Allobates femoralis, assembly GCA_033576535.1. Classification (NCBI taxonomy): domain Eukaryota; kingdom Metazoa; phylum Chordata; class Amphibia; order Anura; family Aromobatidae; genus Allobates; species Allobates femoralis. The sequence continues at coordinate 391,638,577 of JARQOC010000002.1, forward strand.
ACAGCCATCAAGGAACTGCCGTGATGTAATCAGCCCTCTGATACCACGTGACTGCGGAATGAGGAAGTGGACAAGGAGGTCCAAACCACCACCATGCTGATAACCGGTGTTGTGCTAGGCGAGCACAATGCTAACAGGTGAGAGGCTTCAACACCCCCACCACTGTTTTGGCCCCACTAGACCACTGGGTACCTGTCAATTGCTCCCTCTCTTGTGCTTTGTTTTTCATATCTTCAGTGTTGTCCCATGAAAAGATATAAAATATTTTTAAAAATATGAGGGATGTACTCACTTTTATGATATACTGTATGTCCCTATCCTGAAATTTAGTATATATGTTCCCATCCTAATATACCCATCCTAATATATATGACCTCATACTGAGCCCATCCTGGTATGTCCCCATACTGGCATATATGTCCTTATCCTGGGCCTCATCCTGCTATATATGTCTTCATCAGGGGCGGGCTGGCCCAGGTGGCAGGGGGGCAAGTGCCCCCTGGGCTGGTGGTATAGTCCACATCTAGGGCCGCCCCCTACAGAAACGGGCCGGCCGCGGGCGTCGCTTTGCGGCCGGCACATGACGCGAGACGGCCCGGCCGCGGGAGTTGCTCTGTGACGCTGGAAGTCCCCCCCCCGGCCCCCCCCCCCCCCGCTTCTCAAGTCAGACTTGACAGCACCCCCCCCCCCGCTTCTCAAGTCAGACCTGACAGCACCCCCCCCCCCCGCGTCTCAAGTCAGACCTGACAGCACCAAACCCCCCCCCCCCGCGTCTCAAGTCAGACCTGACAGCACCCCCACCCCCCCCCCCGCTTCTCAAGTCAGGGCCGGCAGGGCAAATCTGCCACCCAGGGATGGAGGCTCCAGCCAGCCCCTGGTCTTCATCCTGATAAATATGTCCCTATCCTGTTATACATGACCTTACACTGGGCGCATCCTAGTATATTTATCCCTATACTGATATATCTTTATATACAGCTCCGGAAAAAATTAAGTGACCACTGTAAAATGTTTAATTTCACTGATTTTTCTCTTTATTGGTATAAAATAATTCAAAAAACAAGTTCTTATTCATTTAGAAACAAGAATACTAATGTTTTAACTTAGGAAACCTTCAGAAATCAATATTTGGTAGAATAACCATGATTTTTAATCACAGCTTTCATGAGTCTTGGCATGCTTTCCACCAGTCTTTCACACTGCTTTTGGGAGACTTTATGCCAATCCTGGCACAAAAATTGAAGCAGTTCTTCATTGTTTGATGTCTTGTAAGGGCCCTTTCACATCAGCGTTTTTTTCAAATCGCGGCAGATGCGGTGAAAAAAACGCATCTGCCGCGATTACCGCATACCGGCTGCACTTGCGGCGCGGTTGCGGTAAACGCCATGCAAAGTATAGGCGTACTTGCGGCAGGTGCGGTAAGTGCGGTTTTGCACTTGCGGCAGGTGTGGCCGCGAAAAAACCGCGGTCAGTCGCGTTTTTTTTCGCGGCCGCACCTGCCGCAAGTGCAAAACCGCACTTGCCGCACCTGCCGCAAGTACGCCTATACTTTGCATGGCGTTTACCGCAACCGCGCCGCAAGTGCAGCCGGTATGCGGTAATCGCGGCAGATGCGGTTTTTTCACCGCATCTGCCGCGAATTTCAAAAAACGCTGATGTGAAAGGGCCCTAACTGTCTCAAGTTATGTAACGATAGAAAAAAAGCCTTTCATCAATGAGAAGTAAAGGAGAGCCAGGCTGAAGTTTGCCAAATACCGTAATGATTGGACCATAGAAGACTGAAATAAGGTAATCTTCTCTGATGAGTCTAATTTTCAGCTTTGCCAAACACCTGGTCATAGAATGGTTAGACGGAGACCTGGAGAGGCATACAAGCCACAGTGACTTGCACCCACTGTGAAATTTGGTGGAGGATCGCTGATGATTTGGGGATACTTCAGCAAGGCTGGAACCGGGCAGGTTAACTTTTGCAAAGGACGTATGAATTAAACCACATACAAGGTTATCCTTGAAAAACACTTGTCTCCTTCTGCTCAGGCAATGTTCCCCAACTCTGAGGACTGTTTTTTCCAGCAGGACAATGCCCCATGCTAGCTAGGTCAATCAATGTGTGGATGAAGGAGCACCATATCAAGACCCTGTCATGGCCAGCTCAATCTCCAGACCTGAACCCTATTGAAAACCTCTGGAATGTAATCAAGAGGAAGATGGATAGTCACAAGCCATCAAACAAAGAAGAACTGCTTAAATTTTTGTGCCAGGAGTGGCATAAGGTCACCCAAAAGCAGTGTGAAAGACTGGCCATAAAATAAGAAGCAGTATTTGTAGGTAATTATAAAAGAGTTCAAAGTATTTTGGTGGCTTAAAAGCAGAAGAGTAAAATATAATAAGAGTAATTTACACACCTGGAATCCTGCATTACTTTCAGAGCTGGTCACAGCACGTGCAGAGAGAAATATATGAAGTAAATAACAGATAATCGCGGTGAGGCGGCAGACCCTCAAATTTCTCAATGCGTGGGCAATAGGTTCTTCTATACCTTTAGTATGACCTACTGCTGAAAAAGCATGTGTTAATTCAGACATCAAGGACTCAGGGTTAAAAGTCTTCAGCCATCTTGGCTGTAGAAGTCAGAGAAAGATCTAAGGCATTAGGCCTGGCTGTAAACATGAGAGGTGAACTTCCAGGCATGAGGAGAGCCCTCACATGAGGTGTGCTCTGTTTGGCATGCTCTTCTAGACTAGGGACTTTCCAGTTCTTGCCTAGACTAGGCAGAGACTGGAATAGCTCCTCCTATTGAAACCTCAATTCTCAGGTAAAAGCTTTAAATTGTAAAGTAATATAAATGAATGAATCTGAAACTCAATAATAGCAATACAGCGATAGCTAAGGAGTGAGCTGCAGTGTACAGAAGCTAATCATGGTCCAGGGGTGCTTAAAAGGACAGACATAGTCTGGACCGGGTCACTACAATCCTTGTTTGCATCCAACTCTCATCAGTGAGAAAATAGAGGTGTTAACATTAACAAGGAAGCAATGAAAATAACATGGTGGAGCACCGGACAGGGGAAACATGTATATATAACTATGCACACTTGTATTCTACAAAAAGTGAACTTGCTCCAGATCTGAGACGCCATAATGGTGGTCGGAGGTTGATTTTTCAATTAAAATTTTGGAAACAGCTAGAGATGATGTAAGACCCTCAGACTACTAAATCTCCATGATTACTGATGACATATTAGTTTTTGGTTAATGATAAACATCCACAAAAAAAGCCTTTGCTATGTTCAATTTAAAACAATAAATGGAACCTCTAATACTATTAAAGTTGCATGATGGGCCACTTCATGCTGACATTCTCCCCTAACCTGCCCACCCCCTCTTTTTATCTGTCATACTCTTTCTTTGCTTTTTCTGCCCTTCTTTTCTGCTGTTTTTTATTTACTATATTTTTCTGGGTGTTTCAAGTAGCACTGAACTCTCACTAGGTAATTTTTCCCAAGACTTGAATACCTAATCAGTGGACACGATTGATTTGAACATTTCATGTACCTGTTTTATGATGTTTTCACTTTATGATTCTTAACTGATAATGTTATGCTTCATATATATATTTTTTTCTTTCAATAAATAAAACAAACTTTAAAAAACGTAGCATGAAGGAATAGACTGCCTTACACTCCTACTAAAAATAGAATTTCATTGTACAGTTTACAATGTTTTGTTGTTTTTCATGTCGTTCTTTTATATACGATTATGAAGTGTGTTCTCTACCAGTGCATGCACCAACCTGGTGCACCAGAACAGATGTGCTAACACAGCAGGGGATCCCTGACTGCATTGGCCAGCCTGGTGCACTAGAACAATTGTTCTAACACAGCAGGGGATACCTGAGTGCATTGGCCAGCCTGGTGCACTAGAACAATTGTTCTAACACAGCAGGGGATCCCTGACTGCATTGGCCAGCCTGGTGCACTAGAACAATTGTTCTAACACAGCAGGGGATACCTGAGTGCATTGGCCAGCCTGGTGCACTAGAACAATTGTTCTAACACAGCAGGGGATACCTGAGTGCATTGGCCTGCCTGGTGCACTAGAACAATTGTTCTAACACAGCAGGGGATACCTGAGTGCATTGGCCAGCCTGGTGCACTAGAATAATTGTTCTAACACAGCAGGGGATACCTGAGTGCATTGGCCAGCCTGGTGCACCAGAACAGATGTGCTAACACAGCAGGGGATCCCTGACTGCATTGGCCAGCCTGGTGCACTAGAACAATTGTTCTAACACAACAGGGGTTCCCTGAGTGCATTGGCCAGCCTGGTGCACTAGAACAGATGTGTTAGCACAGTAGTGGATCCCTGACTGCATTGGCCAGCCTGGTGCACTAGAACAGATGTGTTAACAGAGTAGGGGATCCCTGGGTGCATTGGCCAGCCTGGTGCACCAGAACAATTGTTCTAACACAGCATTGGTTCCCTGAGTGCATTGGCCAGCCTGGTGCACTAGAACAGATGTGTTATCTAGAAATGAGCGAAACCTGTTAAGGTTCGGTTTGCGGACAAACTCATGGGTGTTCAGGTTCGATGGTGCTGTTTGAACTTTACCCGACTGACTATTCAATTCTCCACCCTGATTCAGCCAGTCATAACCAAAACACTTCCGGGGGTGGAAGGGTGAGGATTTTTTTTTTATAGGGACAACACACTACACCAGTATGGTATATATTTCATTGTTTCATGTTTTCCATGTTTTTGCCGTGTAAAAATGATTGAATCTGTAAATAAAAAATACATTTACAATTATTGTTATACCTTCAAATATATTCAGCTGAAAATACCCAAGCTAACATACTTTCAGGCAAATTAAGCCTATCCTGACATGTGAAGTACATCTTTGTCACACACCACATGTAAGTATATGAAGTGGGCTCCGGAGTGGAGATGCCAAGAAATGTCAGCTGTATTATACTGCAAGCATCTGTTTGTAACAGTAGCGATCATTGCTGGGTTCTAACAACTGCAGTTAAACGCTTAAATGATGTTGTCAATCACTGACAGCAGCATTGACCCCATCTGATAGAGTACAGGTCTAGAATACATATTTTTGTTCTATTGCCAAAGGTAGTCAAATACATTGCTTGGCTATCTCCAGCAGTACCATACAGAATGAATTGCTTGAATACTGTACCAGTAGTCAGACTCCAAATAATCAAAAAGCTGTTCCCTATACTATTAGCAGGGTATAACTTAAAACTCCTTTAAGTATTTTTCCTTTAACCCTCCTAAAGATGATCTATTGTTATTCGTTGAGGAACAAATAGCAAATACAACGCAATATCAAAATAATAATAACCTTTATTTATGAAGAGCCAACATATTCCGCAGCGCTTTACAATTCAGAGGGGACATGGGGATAAGTAACAATTATATAAAAAATATATGACAGTGTATGGTCTAACTCAGTGATGGCGAACCTTTCTGAGGCCGAGTGCCCAAACCGCAACCCAAAACGAAATTATTTATGGCGAAGTGCCAATACGATAATATAACCTAAATTACAGCAGTAGTAATCATAAGCGCTGCACAGGGGGGAGAGCCAGCAGATGCTAACTCTCTTCCCTGTGCAGTGCTTGTAGTCCTGAAACATTAATGATCAATTCAATTATTTTAACAATTAATTGATTTTAAACTTACCTTTGCAGTCTTCTCTTCTCTTCAGCAGTGGTCATCCAGCTCATGTGTACTGCACATTGAAGCTGAGCCGCTGCCACTGCCCTTTCTAGAAACAGCAGGTGGATTGATCTGTATGGAAAAAATGCAGAATATTAGACAGATAGGAGATAGTCTTTATCATGGAATGCAAGCAGATTTCATGCTGAAATCCTGGTCCCTTTCCTTGCAGTAATGTGCTCCATCCTGACCCTCTCCTTGTAGGTATGTTCTCCATCCTGACCCTCTCCTTGTAGCTATGTGCTCCATCCTGACCCTCTCCTTGCAGTAATGTGCTCCATCCTGACCCTCTCCTTGCAGTAATGTGCTCCATCCTGACCCTCTCCTTGCAGTAATGTGCTCCATCCTGACCCTCTCCTTGCAGTAAGGTGCTCCATCCTGACCCTCTCCTTGCAGTAAGGTGCTCCATCCTGACCCTCTCCTTGCAGTAATGTGCTCCATCCCGACCCTCTCTTTGCAGTTATGTGCTCCATCCTGATCTTCTCCTTGTAGCAATGTGCTCCATCCTGATCTTTTCCTAGCTATATGATCCATCCTGACCATCTCCATGCATTTATGGCCCCATCCTGACCCTCTCCTTGCAGTTGTGCTCCATCCTGACCCTCTCCTGGCAGTAATGTTCCTATCCTGACCCCCTTCTTGTAGTAATGTCTTTATCCTTATTCCCTTGTAGTATGCCCCATCCTTGTCCCCTTCGGTAATGTCCCATCCTTGTCCCTTATGGTAATGTCCCCATCCTGCCCCTATCATGTAGTAATGCCCCATCCTGCTGTAATGCCCTATCCTTGTCCCCTTGCAGCAATATGCCCCATCCTGCAGTAATATGCCACATTCTTGTCCCCTTGCAGTAATATGCCCCATCCTGCAGTAATGCCCTATCCTTCTCCCCTTGCAGTAATATGCCCCATGCGTGTCCCCTTGAAGTAATATGCCCCATCCTGCAGTGATGTGTTTCATCCTTGTCCACTTGCCATTAATATGCCCCATCCTTATTCCTTTGCAGTAATATGCCCCATCCAGCAGTAATGTGCCCCATCCTTGTCCCCATCACATAGTAATATGCCCCATCTTGCCCCCTGGTAGTATTGCCCTATCCTTGACCCCATCACATAGTAATCTGCCCCATCCTTGTCCCCATCACATATTAATATGCCCCATCCTTGCCCCCATCACATATTAATCTGCCACATCCTGCCCACATCACATAGTAATATGCCCCATCAGCCCCAATACATAATAATATGCCCCATCAGCCCCATTACATAATAATATGCCCCATCAGCCCCATCACATAATAATATGCCCCATCAGCCCCCATCACATAATAATATGCCCCATCAGCCCCCATCACGTAATAATATGCCCCATCAGCCCCCATCACATAATAATATGCCCCATCACATAATATGCCAAATCCTGCCCCTGTTACTATTGCCCCATCCTGCCCCCAGCACAGAGTAATATGCCCCATCCTGCCCCCCTTAATAATGCCCCATCCTGCCCCCAGCAGAGTAATATGCCTCATCCTGCCCCCTTAGTAATGCTCCATCCTGCCCCCAGCAGAGTAATATGCCCCATCCTGCCCCCTTAGTAATGCCCCATCCTGCCCCCAGCAGAGTAATATGCTTCATCCTGCCCCCTTAGTAATGCTCCATCCTGCCCCCAGCAGAGTAATATGCCCCATCCTGCCCCCTTAGTAATGCCCCATCCTGCCCCCTTAGTAATGCCCCATCCTGCCCCCTTAGTAATGCTCCATCCTGCCCCCTTAGTAATGCTCCATCCTGCCCCTTTAGTAATGCTCCATCCTGCCCCCTTAGTAATGCCCCATCCTGCCCCCTTAGTAATGCTCCATCCTGCCCCCTTAGTAATGCTCCATCCTGCCCCCTTAGTAATGCTCCATCCTGCCCCCTTAGTAATGCTCCATCCTGCCCCGTTAGTAATGCCCCATCCTGCCCCCTTAGTAATGCCCCATCCTGCCCCCTTAGTAATGCTCTATCCTGCCCCCTTAGTAATGCTCCATCCTGCCCCCTTAGTAATGTCCCATCCTGCCCCCTTAGTAATGCTCCATCCTGCCCCCTTAGTAATGCCCCATCCTGCCCCCTTAGTAATGCCCCATCCTGCCCCCTTAATAATGCTCCATCCTGCCCCCTTAGTAATGCTCCATCCTGCCCCGTTAGTAATGCTCCATCCTGCCCCCTTAGTAATGCTCCATCCTGCCCCCTTAGTAATGCTCCATCCTGCCCCCTTAGTAATGCTCCATCCTGCCCCCTTAGTAATGCTCCATCCTGCCCCCTTAGTAATGCTCCATCCTGCCCCCTTAGTAATGCCCCATCCTGCTGTAAATAGAAAAAAAAAAAGTCATACTCACCTTCCTGCTCGCTGCAGTTTCCTCTTCTGCTGTGTCTTCTCCTCCCGACCCGCGCTGAATGCGGTCACGTAACGCTGAGCGCGTCACATGACCGCTGTCACATGACGCTGGCCGGGAGGGCGGGGCTAGGAAGAGTGTCGGAGAGAGGAGAAATGTCTCCTCTGCTCCGACACAGCTTTGATCTGCCGGCACCGCGGCGCGCGCCGGCAGATCAAAGCTGCAGTGTAGTGGTGAGGCCGCGTGCCAGCGGAGGCGGCTCTGCGTGCCACCCCTGGCACGCGTGCCATAGGTTCGCCATCACTGGTCTAACTCATTCAGCCTCTGTTCCCTGCAACACAATCTTCTTACCCCTTTCCCATTTTTCCCAATTAACTCACACCAGACTTTTATCAGTTGGATAATATGGCCACAGTGGCTTTTATTTAACAAACAAACATAAAGCATTAACTTATTATCCTCAATAAGGAGGGAGGTCTACCCCGTCCAGAGCCCAAATGCCAGATCACCCCATTACTTACATCAAGGTGGGAACCGTACACCGAATTCCTCACCCAAAACAATTCCACTAACTTCAAGGACCCCCCTTCCTCCCACCACTGTGACGAGAAACCACATCATAACATTCTTCCGCTGTAAAAATAAAAACCCCCGCCACCAAATTGTAATGCCCCAATCAACTGGGACGGATGGATGGGTTACTGAACCTAGGTGCTAATCCCTTCTGATGTCCCCTCTTTCCCGCCTTCCTTCTTATATGTCTCCCCTCCCTTATCTCCCCCTCCATCTCTTATCCCCCTATCCCATTCCTTCTTTTTAAACTATGCCCTCCTTCGTGGACCAATCCCAGTCATGTGGGCCTCCTATCCATTCAGCTCTCCGGTCCCCTCTTGACAGGGTATGGTCCAACTCATTCAGCCTCTGTTCCCTGCAACACAGTCTTCTTACCCCTTTCCCATTTTTCCCAATTAAGTCACACCAGACTTTTATCAGTTGGATAATATGGCCACAGTGGCCTTTATTTAAGAAACAAACATAAAACATTAACTTATTATCCTCAATAAAGAGGGAGGTCCTTGAAGCTAAGAGATGTGGCACATAACTTCTTTTTAAACAAAAACTGTTACCCCCCAGCCGTGCTCCCCAGCTTCAGAGGTATCAAGCCACTTCTAGTGGCAATCCCCAGGCTCCCGGGGTCCACCCCGTCCAGAGCCCAAATTCCGGATCATCCCATTACTTACATCAAGGTGGGAACCGTACACAGAATTCCTCACCCAAAACAATTCCACCAACTTCAAGTACCACCTTCCTCCCCCCACAGCGAACGCATCCTGACCCCTCAGATGTGTGCGCCCCCCACCAACACTCAGTGCCCTTTCTATATCCTCTTGTATGGCCAAAGACCACAAATCCATCCCTATAACATTCAAATGCACTCCGTCACCCAACCAAAAATTACCCGTTCCACTCTCCAAATCATGGTGTCGCACACTAATCCCACCATTCCGCACCACGAACCCCGAGATGGCCCGATTCAATTTTACCCTCGCCCTGTTAATGCCCTTACTTGACCTTGCATGCCGTCATTGTCTCCTCGGAACCACCTCGGACCAAACCACCACCACGTTGGGGGCATTCCTCCACAGGCGCAAGAGGTCAAAACGAATGTCCCTCATTAATTCCCGTACCGGTCTGGCGCCTAAATCGCTGCCCCCGACATGCAACACCAACACATTAGGTGATGTATCCAAATGGGCCGCCTTGTGAAACTCAGCCAACACCCGGCTCCACACCATCCCCCGAAAGCTGAGCCATCGGACTGTCAATATGCGTTTATCAAAGCCTAACTGTCTCCCATCCGGGCGGACATCCGCCCTCAGCGCCCCCCAATGCACATAGGAGTGCCCGGAGATCCACACCAAACGCGGCCTGTAACAAACCAAACACAATAAAGTACATAACTAAGAAGCCAAAGTAAAACAACAAACACCCCACAATGAAATCATCTACGAATATACAGCTTGTACCTCCCCGATGACCACCGTCCGATCCGCTGTATCTCCTCCGCCCTCAATCCCTGCTCTGCCGCCTCCGTCGCAGCACCTATCCGAAAGGAGTGCGCCGCAAAATCCAGAGGATTCAGCCCCACTCCCTGAAGACCTAGCCGCATCACAGCCATGAATTGGTATCTGGAAAAGTCCCGTCCCGATGCTGCAAGAGCAGGTCGACCCGCTCACCTACCAGCCGTCTATACTCCCCAAAGCAGCGGACCGGGCACACCCTCGGAACCCCTAACCTTCCGGAGCACCTCCTGTTGTCCCCTGCCTACCTGATCCATCTTAGACTGTCTAATCCAGAATTCCAGCCTACCATCTGAACAAACTATATCCTCCCAACACAATCCCCCTTTTCTGACCCTACTGGGTGACAAAAGTTCCCCCACCCTCAATGCCCCAAAAAAGGCCAACGAAACAGCCAGCCGAAACAAAACCTCCTCCCATGTCGTCGAACACTAAACCGATAGCTGCTCACCCAACTGCTGCAAAACCGCAAACGACACCGGCCGACGCGTATCAACCCTCCGCTTACCCCTCCGAAAACCCTTTAGTGCCTGCCGCACCTGAAAATCCTTAGTTACATCCTTGAACCCCCGTATTTGAAACCCAAAAGCTAATGCCGCCATAAAAACATTAATTTTTGCCACTGACCACCCCTTTTCAACCCCTTCATTAACAAAAAACAACACAGCCAATATCCTATCCCCATCATCCTGTATCGGTCCCCATGACCTCAACCACCCCATCCACACATCTCACGCCTCCTGATACGTCTTCCACGTCCGGGCCGTCACAGAGCCCCGATTCAAACGACTCACTCCACACCAACCAGCGTCCAGAGGCGTGCCGGGCACTCCACTCCCACGTCGTGCGCTCCTGGTGCCAAGGACCGAAAACGATCCCACTGGAAACGAGACAATGCGTCAGCAATAGAATTCTCAACTCCCGGTACATGCACTGCCACAACCGTTGCGTTCAATTCCAGACACCGCAAAACCAGCTCCCTCCTCAATGTAAGCACCGGCGGAGACGACGCCGTCAGGCTGTTAATCATGGCCACCACACCTATGTTGTCACAATGAAACCTGATCTTGCGATCCCGAAACTCATCACCCCAAATGGACACTGTCACCACAATGGGGAACAACTCCAGGAGAACCAAATTCCTTACCAAGCCTACCTCGGTCCAAGCAGCCGGCAAAGTTCCAGCACACCACTGCCCCTCACAATACACGCCAAACCCAGCACCCCCTGCTGCATCTGTATAAATTTCCCGATCAGCATTGGATTGCACCTCACTCTGCACCAACGAACGACCATTGTACTCATTCAAAAACATTTTCCAAACCACCAAGCCGTCCCTGTGCTCCTGCTTCAGACGCACAAAATGATGAGGAACCTGTACTCCTGCCGTCGCTGCAGCCAATCTCCTGCAAAAAATTCTGCCCATCGGCATGATGCGGCATGCAAAATTCAGCTTCACCAAAAGCGATTGCAAGTCCCGCAACTAGAATTTGTGCAATCCATGTGTTCTATGCACCTCCTTCCTAAGCGCCACCACCTTTTCCTCGAGTAGCCGACATTCCATCACCATAGAGTCTATCTCTATACCCAAAAAACTCAAACATGTCCCCAGACCTTCCATCTTGGCGACCGCTAGCGGAACCCCAAACAGCTTTGCCATCCCCACCATTGTTTGCAGTAAACCCTGACATATCCCAGAATCTGGCGGCCCCAAAAACAAGATGTCATCCAAGTAATGTAAAACAGACTGTACGCCCGCAGCATCTCTCACCACCCACTCCAAAAAGGAACTAAACATTTCAAACAGAGAACAAGAAATCGCACAACCCATCGGCAAGCAGCGATCCACAAAAAAAACCCTCATCCCAGTAACAATCCAACAAACGAACGCTCTCTGAATGCACTGGGAGCAGCCTGAAAGCTGCCTCGATATTTGGCCAAAAGTGCACCAGGTCCATACCGTCTCAACCACTTCACTGCCTCATCAAACAATGTGCACGCCACCGAACAAAGTTCCGGATCTAGTCCATCATTCAGGGTACCTTTACACGCCGCTACAGCATGGTGGAAACAACCGGGTTGATGAGACAAATGTATCTTACACCGCCAAGTCAACCCAAGGTAGCGGCGTGTAAAGTAGGTTGTTGCCACCCGTCACTTGCGGCACCTGTTTCAGAGCAGTGCTTTAAAACAGGTTGATTTCAACCTGATGGTAGTGGCGTCTAAATAAGGTAGGGTAAGGTTTTTTTCGTCACCTAGTTAACTCCCTGGGGCGTGACACAGCCTCCGTGAAACACACCCCCCTTCAGCGATCATTGGAGGAAGCTCCTGCATTATGATTGGTAGTCGCTGCATAGGGCAGCATATTTAAGGAGCTGACCAGTCACACTACACAATTGCAATTACACTCACTCCCCCTGGAAAGGACTGCCCATACCTATAGGGGGCCATCACCTTCAACCACAACCCAATGTCCTTCTGGTCCCACCTTATGTTAGGACGCACCGCCTTCCGCTGCTGAAACTGTTCATTATAGCGGAGCCAACCCTGTCCCCCATAAGTCCTGTGCGCCTCACCTATCGCATCAAAGTAACAGAATAGGCCCGAACAATTTTCTGGTGCCCGCTACCCAATCACGCTTGCTAATATTGCAAATGCCTGTTGCCAGTTTACAAACGTCTGCGGGATTAGCTGCCACCTCCTCTTCTCCTCTTCCTCCTTCTTACTCTCCTCTATTTTAACCTTATCCAAGTGAAACTTCTCCAAAGGAAGCAATGAAAAGATCTCCACAAACTCGTCCTTCCAAATCTTCTCTTTCACTTCCTTTTTTAAATGCGCCCCCTCAAAGCACACATATACCTCACCATGCACCCTATTGTCCAATTTAATAGTGTCCCCAGCCACTTTTTCAGTCTGCACTGACACTGACACACCACTCACCCCTTCCTCCGCTACAGTCACCCCACCTAACCTGCCTGAACCATTGCCATCCTGCCCTGTGCGATGCTACACTCCCCTATCCATTCTCCCCTCCAACCGGGCCAAAATGTCCCTAATGCCCCCTAATACTTCCTGCAACTCTCCAGCCCCAACGACTCTCACCAGGCTTCCCCCTACATCCTCCTGCCCCCGCCTTACACTTATAAAACTGTCAAACGGGTTCACACCCGAGACATTACTGTACTCACCAGGCTGCACGGTCGCTGGGAGCACACCAGCTGCTAATCCCGCTCTATCTCCTATGATCACCGACCGAAGGCCCTTGACTCCGACTGAGGAAGGACGGACTGTGGGGGCATCCAATCCCAGGCCGACTGCCTCCTGCCCCATCCGATCCTGCGCCATCCATCCCTGTTCTCCCCACCGTGCACATGGACCCAGACCTGCCATCCCTGACCGCATCAGCAGATCCTGCGATGCCTGCTTCGGATGTCCCGCGCCGGGCAGGCCCTGTGGCCCTGGAGTTGCAGCTCCTGCCCGCTGTGCCTGCCGCATCTTCCCCTCTCCTAGCGGATCCTGTGACCGGAGCAACGCCAACAGGACCCGCCGTGCCAGCACTAGATCTCCCACGCCGAGCGAAGGTTGCTTGTAGAACTCAGAGAACGGGTGGGGTGATAGAGATGAGGGAGGAGATGTACGGAGGTGCCGCACTGTGAAGAGCCTTGTGGGTGAGAACAAGCAATTTGAATTGGATCCTATAATGTATGGGCAGCCAGTGCAGTGACTGGCACAGAGTGGAGGCATCCGAGTAACAGTTAACCAGATAGGTGACCTTGGCTGCTGCATTGAGGATCGACTGGAGAGGGGAAAGTCTAGTGAGGGGGGGCCAGTTAATAGAAAATTACAATAATCAAGGCGGGAGTGGAGCAGGGCAACAGTTAGTGTTTTTGTTGTTTTCATGGATAGAAAGGGGTGGATTCTTGATATATTTTTCGGGTGCAAGTGGAAAGAGCGGGCAAGAGATTATATTTAGGAGGCAAAGGAGAAATCGGTGTCGAACAACACCCAGACAGCGAGCCTGCCGCCTAGGCGTTATCATGGTGCTACACACTGAGAGGGAGATGTCGTATTTAGGGAGGTTAGTGGAGGGCGGGATCCGAAGAAGTTCAGTTTTGAAAAGGTTAAATTTCGGATAGAGAGCGGACATGATGTTGGAAACTGAGGTTAGACAGTCATTGGCATTCTGCAATACAGTGTGGGTAAGGTCAGGGAATGAAGTGTATCGTTCTGTGTCAGCATAAAAATGGTACTGGAAGCCAAATCTGCTGATGATCTGTGCATTAGAAGCTGCGTAGAGAGAGAAGAGAAGAGGACCAAGGACTGAGCCCTGAGGGACCCCAATAGTGAGAGGAAGAAGGGAAGAAGTGGAACCAGCAAATGATACACTGAAAGGGCGGTCAGAAAGATAGGAAGAGAACCAGGAGAGAGTGGTGTCCTTTATGCTGAATGAGCGAAGCATAGCGTGTAGAGGATGGTGGTCAACAGTGTCAAAACATGCAGAAAGTTCAAGAAGAATAAGCAGAGAGTGGTCATCATTATATTTTGCCATCAGTAGGTCATTGGTCACATTGATGAGAGCAGTTTCTGTAGAGTGTAGAGGGGGGAATCCAAACTGTAATGGATCTAAAAGAGAGTGAGTGGAGAGGTAACATGTGAGGCGTGAGTAGACCAGGCACTCCAAGAGTTTAGAGATGAAGGGAAGATTCGAGACTGGTCTGTAGTTATTTGTGCAGGATGGGTCAAGAAAAGATTTCTTTAGTAATGGGGTAACAATAGAGTGTTTGACTGAGGAGGGAAGATGCTAGAGGAGAGGATGAGATTGAAGATTTTGGTTAGGTGAGCAGTGATGACCGGAGAGACAGAGTGGAGTAGGTCTCAGGGAATGGGGTCAGTGATGCATGTAGTAGGATGAGAAGAGAGGAGCCTGGAGACTTCTTCTGTGATTGGGTCAAATGTGGAGAGTGAGCCTGAGGAAATATTTTCTATTTTTTCTGTGAAGTAAGGCCCCCTTGACATCACATTTTTTCCTGTACGTGGGGATCATGTTTTTTGGAGGACCACATGGACAGGAATGAACAGGAATGGATTTGTGACTCAGGATGCTATTTCTGTGCCCAGATCCAGGATTTTGAGGGATCTGGACACAGAAAGAGCTGGGAGGAGCAGAGTCTGCAAAGCACAGGCAAGTATTGTCAGGGCTGTACTTTCACTTTCACAATGTATCTATATACATTGCGAAAACAAAAGAAAGCAATGGTTAACATAAAAAAAAATGCTCACCTCTCTGCCGAGTGCCCCGCGATACGAGGCATCCACGTCCGATGGCTGCAAGGACCTTAATCAGCTGACTGGCAGCAACCAATCAGCTGATGTGTCACATGACAGCATCAGCTGAGTGGTTTAAATCACCGATCGGTTTTGGCGGGCAATTTAAACCACTCAGCTGATGATGCCATGTGACACATTAGCTGATCAGTTGTTGCCAATCAGCTGATTAAGCTCCCTGCAGCCATCGAAAATGGATGCCTCACATAGTGGGACAGTCGGCAGAGAGGTGAGCATTTTTTTTTAACACATTGCTTTCTTTGTAGATACACTGTTCAAGTGAAGTTACAGGAACAGAGCAGTGAATGTGTACTGAGCATGCTCAGTACATTAAAAGTTGATCCGGGAAACAATCCTGTTTTTTCCCGGATTCAGCACCATAGACTCCCATTTTATCTGATCTGACACCGTCGGATCCGACCCTGTCCGATTGTGTCCGCTTTTTTGAAGGCAGCCCAAAATCAGAGCAGTCTCCGATTCTGGCTACTGGAAAAAAGCAGATACAATCAGTTCCCTGATAAAACTGGCACACATGGATGACCATTAAGGACCAATCCGTGCCTATCTGTGCCCATAGGGATACATGGGGAGCCAAATCGGATCCATGGCTATCCGTTTTACAACGGATAGCCACGGATCCCCAAAAAATGTGATGTGAAGGGGGCCTTAGAAACCAGGTCATCAGCACAGAGGTCAGTAATAGGGACCTGCACTTTAGGACTGAGGAGAGAGTGAAAGGTGTCAAAGCGTTTCTTTGGGTTGTTGGATATTGATGAGATCAAGGTGGTGAAGTACTGTAGGTCTGTTTGGCGAGATGAAGGGCAGAGTTATAGGTTCTTAACATAAATTTAAAGTGAATAAAGTTATTTGGTGTGTGTTTTCCTCCATAGGCGTTTAGCACTCCTAGAGCATCACTGGAGGAATCGAGTTTGTGAAGTGAGACTGGGCTGTTTTACTCTGTGTTTGGAGGTTTTGATGGTGAGGGGTGCAAGTTGGTCTAGGGTGGGTCTGAGAGTGTCATTGTATTGATTCACTGCCAGATTCGGGCTGGAGAAGGAGGAGATTGGAGACAGTGATGAGTGTAGAGAGTCTGTGAGTGTATGAGGGTTAATGGCCTGAAGATTTCTATATGTGTGATAGGTAGGAGTGTGCTGGGGTGGGTGAGGATTTGTGAGCATGAAGGAGAGAATGTTGTGGTCAGAGAGAGGAAGAGGTGAGTTATCTAAGGAGGAGGTTGAACAGAGCTGGACAAAGACCAGGTCAAGGGTGTTACCATCTTTGTGTGTCTCAGAGGTTGATAACTGTGAGAGGCCAAGAGAGGTGATTAGAGATAGAAGCTGGGATGCAGATGGGGAGATGGGGTTGTTTAAGTCGATGTTAAAGTTTCCCACAATAAGGGTTGGTAATTCCGAGGACATGAAGTGCGGCCGTCAGCGTTGGCTACTGGCGTTTGGGCCATCACATGCCACTACTATGTACCGCACTGAAGTCAGCTCCCTGTGCATATCAGTGACATGTGATGGCCCAAATGCTGTCAAGAAGATGGAGCGGCTGAGGCTGAGCAGGTAAGCTGGGTGCTGGGATCAGGAGGCTCCTCTCTGCTCACTTATTGCAGCACAACGCAAGTGGAAAAGAAAACAGTGCAGGGAGAGGGGACAGTGCACTGGGTGGGAGAGAACACTGCACAGGAAAGGGGGAAAGCACACAAGAGGGAGAAAACAGAACAGGGGGAGAAAACAGCACAGGGAGGAGGGACAGTGCATGGGGGAGAAAACAGCACAGGGAGGGAGATAGCGCACAGAGGGGGTGAAAACAGCATAGGGGGGTGATAGCACATGGGGGGAGAAATCAGCGCAGGGAGGGGGGACAGGGCAGAGGGAGGAGAAAACAGCATAGGGAGGAGGGATACTGCACTGGGGGAGAATACAGTGCAGGGAAGAAGGGAAGGAGGACAGCACACAGGGGAGAGAAAACAGCACAGGGAGGGGGGATAGTGCACAGGGGGCAAAAAACATTGCAGGGAGGGGGAGAAAACAGTGCAGGGAGGGGGATAGCACACAGGGAGGAAAAAACAGTGCAGGGTGGTGGGACAGTACACAGGGGGAAGTAAACAGTACAGGGAGGGGGGCAGCACACAGGGGAAGAAAACAGTGAAGGGAGGGAGGACAGCGCACGGGGGGAGAAAACAGTGCAGGGGGGGGCAGTACACATGAGAAATCAGCGCAGGGAAGGTGGGCAGCGCAGGGAGGTGGAACAGCACACAGGAGAAGACAACGCAGGGAGAAGGGACAGCATACAGGGGGGAGAAAACAGCACAGGGAGGGGAAGAGTACACGGGGGAGAAAACAGTACAGGGAGGAGGGACAGCAAATGAGGGGGAGAAAACAGGGGGTAGAGAACAGAGCAGGGAGGGGGACAGTGCACATAAGAAATAAATTAATATATTTTGCATACAAGTGTCATTAAAATTGCTGCTAGCCTTTGGGCGATTAAACATCATTGCTTTGCACTGCTCGTTGATGTCAGCATGCAGCATATAGTGGTGATGTTTAATGGCTGCTGGCCTATCAGAGGCCCTTGACGTGCCTTTGATGTGCCTTTGATAGACCAGTGGCCTTTCAATGTCACTGCTATGCACCGCACATTGACGTCAGCACATGTCCTCTGATGGGTCGGCTGCCGTCGGCCGCGATGGTTATGAAGCCGTAAGAGGACATCGGGGGAGCGCAGGAAGGTGATAAAAATCCTCCCTGTGAATGGGCAGGGTGGTGGACATTGGGGCCCAGGATGGAGGACATAGGGACCTAGGATGGGGTAACATTGAGGCCCAGGATGGAGGATATAGGTACCTTGGATGGAGGAACATAAGGGCCCAGGATGTAGGAACATAAGAACCTAAGATGTGGCAACATAAGGGCCCACGATGGAGGACATAGGGACTTAAGATGGGGCAATATAGGAGCCTGGGATAGCCTGGAACATAGGGGGCCAAGGATGGAGGAACATAGCGACCTAGGATGTGGGACATTATTAAGTAAAGTGGGCCAGGATGTGAGACATTATTACTATATGGGGATCAAAATGAGGAACATACATTATTAGTTTATGGTGGGGGACATAATTACAGTAGGGGTCAATTAGGGGGCATTATAACTGCTGTAATATAATTACTTTTTAGGATGCTGTTTTCCATGAGGGGAGCAAAAGGGAGGTCCTGTTACTGTGTGGGGCAGCACTACATCGCTTTTTTTGTCATCTCTTGTAGTGTAGAAATCTCGGGAAAAGTTGGAATGTGCTCTGGAAGTGATCGGTTATAGATAACTGTGTTATTTCCTGCAGAGATGAGTCCTGGCTAGAAGACGTGATATTGGTTTGCACCAGATGAAGAAGAAAAGTGAAGATGAATGACTTCACCTAGAGACATCACTGGTATGTGTATTACCTATACATGCATATGGGCGATATTACCATATAAGAGCATTACAACCATATATGAGCATTATGCTCGGGCATACAAGTGTATGTGGCATTAGCCCGCCCACTCCACATAGTCCTACACAATGGTGTAATAGCCCCACCCACTCCACATAGCCACACCCACTACATATAGCCATGTTCTCCACATAGCTCCTCCCCTTCATAGCTCCACCACCTTTATGTCCCCGCCCCTCCATAATATATGTATGTCCACTAAAGGCGTTTGCGCCATCGCACCTACAGTCACAACATTTTGCACACACACCCCATTTGACTCACGGTTTGTAGGGGGTATGGATGCAGATATGGGAGGGCAGGTGTGGGAGGTGTGGTTGTAGCAGGGGCATTTTTTTGGGGGAGGGGTTGGTGCAGGTTAACGTGGCAGGGTGGAGTGGGTTGGAGGTGTTGGTTTTGGGAGTGGGCGGATTTGTGGGGGGTTTGGGCGGGGGTGTGTGTTAGTCATTTTTGTGCGAGGGAGTGCGGGTTTGGAGGACAGGCCTTTTTTGGGGGGGGCGGGTTTGGAGGAGTGCAGTTTAAGGAGGGTGAGGGGGCAGCATTTTTTTGGGGTGGGGGTGTGGGGAGGTTGTGGGGGGCAGGTTTGGGGGAGGGGAAGCTTTGGGGTGGGGAGTGAGGGTAGGTTTGGGTGGAGTGGGGGTAGGTGGGGCAGGTTTGATGCATATAGTGGACATACATACACACACAGACATACACTCAGTTTATGAATACACTGTGTTCCAAATTATTATGCAAATGTTCTTTTTCTCTGATTTTCCTAAATGGTCAGTGCAAATGACAGTCAGTGTAATAAAAGTCATCACCCGTTAGAGTATACATCGAATTTTATTGAAGAAACCTTCCAGTGATAACAGTATAATCTTAAAAACTTAAAAAACTCTAAATGCACTGTTCCAAATTATTAGGCACAGTAGAGTTTCTAAACATTTGATATGTTTTAAAGAACTGAAAATGCTCATTTGTTGAATTTGCAGCATTAGGAGGTCACATTCACTGAAATAAAAAGCTATTTAACTCCAAAACATCCTAACAGGCCAAGTTACATGTTAACATAGGAACCCTACTTTGATATCACCTTCACAATTCTTGCATCCATTGAACTTGTGAGTTTCTGGAGAGCTTCTGCTTGTATTTCTTTGCATGATGTCAGAATAGCCTCCCAGAGCTGCTGTTTTGATGTTAACTGCCTCCCACCCTCATAGATCTTTTGCTTGATTATACTCCTAAGGTTCTCTATAGGGTTGAGGTCAGGGGAAGATGGTGGCCACACCATGAGTTTATCTCCTTTTATGCCCATAGCAGTTAATGACACAGAGGTATTCTTTGCAGCACAAGATGGTGCATTGTCATGCATGAAGATGATTTTGCTTTTGAAGGTATGTTTCTGCTTTTTGTACCATGGAAGAAAGTTCTAAGTCAGAAACTCTATATACTTTGCAGAGATCATTTTCACACCTTCAGGAACCTTAAAGGGGCCTACCAGCTGTTTCCAGATGATTCCAACCCAAAACATGACTCCTCCACCTCCTTGCTGATGTCGCAGCCTTGTTGGGACATAGTGGCCATCCACCAACCATCCACTACTCTATTCATCTGGACCTTCCAGGGTTGCTCGGCACTCATCAGTAAACAAGACTGGTTGAAAATTGGTCTTCATGTATGTCTGGGCCCACTAAAACCGTTTCTGCTTGTGAGCACTGTTCATGGGTGGCCAAATAGTAGGTTTATGCACCACAGTAAGCCTTTGAAGGATCCTACACCTTGAGGTTCAAGGAACTCCAGAGGCACCAGCAGCTTCAAATATCTGGTTGCTGGTTTGTAAGGCTTTTTTAGCAGCTGCTCTCTTAATCCGATGAACTTGCCTGGCAGAAACCTTCCTCATTCTGCCTTTATCTGCACGACCACATCTATGCTCAGAATCAGCCACAAATCTCTTCACAGTACGATGATCACGCTTAAGCTTTCGTGAAATATCTAATGTTTTCATCCCTTGTCCAAGGCATTGCACTATTTGTTGCTTTTCAGCAGCAGAGACATCCTTTTTCTGTCCCATGTTACATGAAAACTGTGGCCTGCGTAATAGTGTGGAACACCAAGTTTTCCTTTTATTGGGCTCACCTGCCAAACTATTTATCACAGATATCTGAGATTGATTTCAGTGATCCAAAGAACCCTGAGACACAATACCATCAATGGGTTTCATTGAAAAAAAACAAAAAACCCTATGACACTTAAAACCAATTTGCATAATAATTTGGAACACAGTGTAAAAACAGTTTGTTACTATGCCCGGGCAACGCTGGGCTTTACAGCTAGTATTATATAATGGAGATAAAAGTGCCCTGTCAGGGATAAAAGTTCCACATTCTTCCAACGGTGTGGTTTCAACTGGTCGGATAATACCAATAAATACATTATCACCTACCTAACCTGTGGATCGGTGATAATTCTTTCACCAAAGAATCTCTTTAATGCAAGCTACTGTAATTGTACATTACAGCTATGGTGAGCGCACAGTGATGTGCAGGAGCCACCTGTGTTTTACAGTCCATGCTCCACTATATTGGGTACAACAGCTAACAGGTATTTGCATATATCTGAAGGGTGGGCCCCTGGAGTCAATTTCCCTGGTGGGCCCCAGACACCCCAGTCCGACCCTGGAGAAAAGCTACCTGTAGAAGACTCGCTGATCCTGAATATCTTCAGCAAAGGTTTAAGATGTCAAGTGTTTCTTAAAGGTTATGCAGAAAAGGTCAAGAAATATCTACAACTCATTGCCCAGGTAGATTATAGACTTCTGAAATTTGCTTTCATCATTATTCTCTATTTTGCTTCATAGTCATGCAAAGTACAGATGATATTATGTGGATGAGGCACAGAGCCTTTTGGTTTCAAGGCCCTGTGGGCTCTGTCAAATATCATAAATGAGGATGGAGGGTCTCCTAAGATAGAGATAAAGATAGTTTGAAGTAGGAACTTAGGACCCTCTTGATCATGATATGCAGGTATGCCCCTTATTCTTATACTAGCTGTGAGCCCAATGCAAATGCATCGGATTCTAGAACGTGCATTAATTTGCTTATAATAGTTATAGCTGGTCTGAGTACTTTTTGGGGGGGTGTGAGTACTTTTTGGGGGGTGTGAGTATTTTTTTTGGGGGGGTGAATACTTTTTGGGGGGGTTGAATACTTTTTGGGGGTTGAATACTTTTTGGGGGGGTTGAATACTTTTTTGAGGGGGTTGAATACTTTTTTGGGGGGGTTGAATACTTTTTTGAGGGGGTTGAATACTTTTTGGGGGGTGTTCACTACTTTTTGGGGGGTGTTCAATACTTTTTGGGGGGTGTTGAATACTTTTTGGGTGGTGTTCAATACTTTTTGGGGGGTGTTCAATACTTTTTGGGGGTGTTCAATACTTTTTGGGGGGGTATTAGATTCATTTTTTTATTTTAATTAGTTAATGTAATTAATATATTAATGTTATATATTTTTTTTTTATGATTATGTTTTATTTTATTGTTTATTATTTATATTATTTAGTTATTTTTTTTAAATTATTTTTATTATTATTAAATTTAAAAAACCGCACTTGCCGCACCTGCCGCAAGTCCCCCTATACTTTCTATGGGGATTACCGCAACCGCGCCGCAACCGTTACACTTGCGGCCGCACCTGCCGCAAGTGCAAAACCGCACTTGCCGCACCTGCCGCAAGTCCCCCTATACTCTCTATGGGAATTACCGCAACCGCGCCGCAAGTGTAACCGCATCTGCCGCGTTCGCCGCATAACCGTTACACTTGCGGCGCGGTTGCGGTAATCCCCATAGAAAGTATAGGGGGACTTGCGGCAGGTGCGGCGGCTGAGGTAGCGACTCGCAATGGCCTCGCGGCCATTGCTCGCGCTACACAGCGAGTCGCAATGGATCCCCATAGAAAGTATAGGGGGACTTGCGGCAGGTGCGGCGCCTGAGGTAGCGACTCGCAATGGCCTCGCGACCATTGCTCGCGCTACCTCAGCGGTAAATCGCTAACTTTGTGGCCGAGCCTCTGGTTCTATTTTCGGACAGCGACTCGCAATGGCCGCTTCGCGGCCATTGCTCGCGCGTGGTGACGTCACATAGTGACAAAGCCACGGCGTTTTCGGGGTCCGACACGATTTTGCCTACGGCAATTATAGAGTAGATTACACTTCCTGCCCCTATTATCAAGGTCTGCAATATGAGACTGGAGGTCATCCATAGCTCTCTTTTAAGATATTATTAACTGTTGAAGATCTGCTACATTTGATCTAGTAACATCATTGTCCACTTCCAGAGTGTCCATTCTGCTTGCAAGGTGCTGCAAGTCTTGTTGTATGCACACGATCTTGGGCCTACACGCGTCTTTGACTTCAGTAATTAGAATCATAAAGTCCTCTTCAGATGGCAGGTGATTAAAATATCTTTTCTAAACAGAGGGCAATGTTGAGAGGACCTGTTCTAGCAATTCTTCATCTGATGAAGCATCCCCCCACATCTTTAATATGACATGAGTCAATGGAGACATCACCCTCTTCTGTCACCTCTTCCTGGCTGTCATCTGCCCTAGACTTTTATGAGGGGCATGGTGTCCAAAGTATGGGGGTATTGGAGTCATATTGTCTGAGCTCAGTAAGGGTACCTTTACACGCCGCAAATTTTGGCGGCGATCGGAGGCAACCGAACGTGCGCGTGCACGTTTTTAACGGTTGCCTCTGAACGCCAAAGGCGCATTTATATGCCGCAATTGCGCCCACAACCCAAGGTGAAGTGTTGTCCCGGAAGTTCCCACACCAACATTGGGAAACATCCGGTTGACTCCTGACGCTGCTTCACACGCCGCAATCCCCAAAGGAATGTGGGCGTACATGATCAGCACCGCAAGAACATAGGCGTGACAGACTTGTGTATTCTGCGCCCCAAACACGCTGATTAGACAACGCAATAGCGTCATGATTGGCCAGCCTGCGCAGGAAGGCTGGCTAATACATGACGCCATTGCAATTGTGTAGTGTGAATGGACAGCTCATCAAAGATGGCGCCCTGTGAATCATCGCTGGGGGGGTATCCAGCACGCTGTGGCACGCCTCTGGGAAATCAGTAGGCGACGCTGATTCCATCCCTATCGCCCCTTCACATGTCGAAACCAGGGAAATTCTCCTTCAGGGTTGCATCTGGTTTTTGAACAATGCTCTGAAATCGCAACCGGGAGCAACTTTCAAAATCACCACCGGATTCCACAATTACACGCCGCAATTTCGTAGCAATTTTAGGGCAACGGAGACAGAACTCCGGATTGCCTATCAGTTGCTACATTGTAGTTGCGGCGTGTAAAGGTACCCTAAGGGTACACCCACATTCCTTTGGGGATTGCGGCGTGGGAAGTGACGTCAGGAGTCAACTGGATGTTTCCCAATGTTGGTTTCGGAACTTCCGGGACGACACATCACCTTAGGTTGAGGGCGTAATTGCGGCGTGTAAATGTGCCTTTGGCGTTTGTAGGCAACCGTGAAAAACGTGCACACGCACGTTCGCTTGCCTCCGATCGCCGCCAAAAGTTGCGGCGTGTAAAGGTACCTTAAGGGTAACTCAGAGGTAGCTTTACCCACTGTGTGTACTATGTCTGTGCGTTTATTGTGCCTCTGCACTGGGAGGTAGGCCCTGGAGTATTAATTTCCAGTTCAGAATGCATCTGTAACAGGTCATTTTCCGGGCAGAGATCAGTATACGCTTCCTGATCTTTGTCCTCTACTACCAGAGAGACAGGAGCTTTTCCTACATCAGTGCCACCAGCAGTGTTATTACCTTCAAAGAATTCTGTGGCAAGCCAGGATGGTGCCAAGACACCTGGTCCCGCCGGTTCCTTTGGTTCTATTGCAAAAAAAGAAAAAAGTGTCCGATACAATAAAGGAGGTTGCTATAGAGGTACCCGCATTTATGGTGGACATAGCCTTCCGGGGGTCCATTTGAGGAGAGCCATTGGTTAGTACTGTGTCTTAGAAGCAATCTGTGTAGCAGTGTCTGGCGGGAGCTCCACTCACATGTATCCTCTCAGATCTGCATCCTGGACATGCCCCATGATTGATTCAGGGCAAAAGTACAAGGAGGGTCTGTATTCATTTCCTGAAAAATATATTATAGGTTGTGTACTAGATTCTTTGAAGAGTTGTTGATACAGGTAACTAGTCTGATTGCCATATGTTTGGTTGTAAGGAATCTTTTGCATAATATGGGGCAATTAGCATCTGCCTCATGTGGTTTTTGCTTTCCTCTGGACCAACATGTTAGGTTATAGGTTGAAGCTGATGGACTTATGCCTAGCTTCAACCTTAGAAGTAGATAGACACCCTGACTTTTGTTTGGCACCTGTAATACCATTCAAACAACTACTAGTTTAAAGTAAGTCATAATGTTTGTCGCTACATATTCTTGAATCAATGTGGCCACTACTGCTGAAAAACACCAAACCCATGGTCAAACACTATATATAAGAACACTAGCCCTGGTTTTGAACTACGAAATTTATTTTAGCTACATGATGGTTAGCATGTGTCTGTAGTTGTAGCATGGTATTAAGAGTTATACTTGGGCAGGAAGTCAGGTAACAATGAAAAGGAGAGAAACAGATGCAAAGTAAAACAAGAGGAAGGGAGGGAGAGAAGAGTAAGCAGTAGAGAGAAGACAAGAGCAAGCAACTGGTTGCAAAAAGCCATATAGAAAGGAAATATGACATAAGACATTTACAAGACTTGTACAAAGCCAGAATTTTTGGAGGAACATAAAGACAAAAGTTAACACAAGAGGTGATCTGGGGAAGAGAGGAAGAGTGAGAAAAGGTAGAAAACACATATGGAAGACATATTATAGGCGCAATGGTGATCAAACCCTAACTGGAACTACTCACAGTTTTCTTCTCACAGGTAAAAATCTTCATATATTCTAATGCTATCTTACGATGCATATATATATAAGTGTGTGTATACACTTTCACTGCCCCCTCAATGTCCATGCACCATTCTAACAGCACCTATCTAGTGTGTCTGCGTCATTACATACCCCACAGTTGTTCTGTAATCTTATTATTGTGTTCTTATTTTTTCCTAAGAATTTTTGAAGAAAGCTTACAATCCATTTTTTTAAACCTGTACCATTTTTATGGTTAGTTCAGTAACGACCACAGCAGGTATTGTAGTTACGCATAGCAAGCCGTGCTTCATCTGAATGGACAATAGCTTTTCATATGTCTTATGACGCAATCTATGTTTTATTATTCTTCACATTTTGTGTACATCATCTGTTGAAAATCTTGAAAAAAGCTATTTTGGTGTCTCATATAATCTACAATTGAGTGTGAACTACTGTATAAAATGTCAGCTTCATCTGATGTATTTCACAAGATGGAGAATCAGGGAGGATGCTGCATGGCATACAAAGTCAGACGTATTATTTGCAGAAAATTGAAGCCAAATACATATCAAATAATGCTAATGCTTCATACATGTTAACATTATTATTTTGCATAGGTTAGATAGCATGAAAGGGATTCTAAAGAGCACTAACCTGCCTCCATTAATGTTGATAAAAATCTTGCTTGTGATATTACTACTCTTATAACTTCAATATGTATTTTAAGGAGTATTAACAATAGTTTAGCATCCTGAAGCCAGCAGTAGATAGCATAAAGCGGAAGAATTGGTTACAACTCTGAAAGAGTAATTTCTTCATAAATCATTAGTGAAAAATAAGAAACTTTGCAATATATCTTATCAGATAAATCTGATTATTTCTCTTCCTGAATTGATTACTTATTCATAGAGATGGGCGAGTCCTAAAAGACTCGGAATCGCAAGACCCCAACGAGTCCGAGTCAAGGACTCAGGACTCGTTGCGAGTCCAGCGAGTCCAATGTTAATGAATAGGGAACCGAGTAATAGCGAATAATGACATTTACAACTCGCTGATGTGTCTCTGAAAGTGTGCGAGTCCAAACTCGCTGGTTTTTCTCTTAGGCTATGTGCACACAGGAAGGTTTAGTGAAGGTTTAGGAGCGGAACCGCCGGTCGGTTTCCATCAGGTTTATGCAAATTTATGTTAATCCAAAAGCGGCTTTTGGATCAACATAGAAACCTATGGAAACCGACACCCGGTGTGCACACACCGGCGGTTTCCACATGCTCATCCGTTGCTAACCCGCTGGGTCCCCAGCGGGTTAGCAAAGAATGTGCATGTCCTATAAACCGGCCGGTTCTGCAGCGGCTGCAAGCAGAATCATGTGCTGCTTCCAGCCGCTGCAGAACCGACGCCACTAACCCGCTGTGCACCGCCGCACACCCGACCGTCTTCCGCAGCACGGACCCGACAGGAAGCCGGTGGACGGCTCCGGAGCTTCCTGTCGGGTCCGCCCAGCCGCCGCCGCCCCTAACCCGCCCCCGTGTGCACATAGCCTTATTTGGAGGCTTGGAGCCGATGATGATGCACACTACACTCCCTAAAAAAATTGGTTTTAAGTGCGCACAGCCACCCAGATGTGGTTTGGTGTTGCTGTATGCGTCACTTGCTGGCGGGGTAAGTGTGCGCGCTCACACTTGGCAGTGAAGCCGCACACTACACTCCCTAAGGTGGTGTACGTGCTATTTAAAGGTAGGAGAGCAGCAACGCACTGGTCTGCCACAGAAAAAATAACGCTCTATGGCTTATTAGGAACAAAAATCGATCTGGTGCAAAAACAAAAAGGAAACAGCACCTCAGCTAAGCCTCTGACTGCAGCTGTTAGCAAAGCTGAGTGAGTAAGCTAAGCTATGAGGTCCGTCCTGTGTGCACTCTAAGGCTTCTCCTTCCTTCCCTCCCTGCCTGCCTGCCTACACAGCACTACTCTGTCCTCCTCCTAGCTCTCAGAAGAGCTTTTTGGGTTAATATAAGGAATCTTCCCTACACTGACAATCCCTGATCTGCTCCAGCATATATCTCTCTCTCCCTATACTAGGTCAGATCGTCTCAGGAATGTGGCCAAAATGGCGGGGACAAGCCTTATATACTGCCTTCCATGTCATACATGACATAGGCATCACGATGGACAGCAGCCAATCATAGTCCTGACACAACCAACTTTGCTATGCCATTACTGACTATGATTGGCTATCTTCACAAGTTTTCTGACCTAACACGCACGCTGTGCTGACTCGGAACATAACAGATTCTGTATTCGAGAGTCCGACTCCCGAATACAGTATACAGGACTCGGAATCGTAGACTCGTAGGACTCGGAATCGTAGACTCGCTCAGACTCGCTGCTGACAGCGGGTATCTGTGAAGAGTCAAGCTTATTGCCATTGAATTCCATTGGACTCGTCACTGTGCGAGTCCAAGCTGGAAGATTCGCCGAGTAACGAGTCCTGCGAGTACCTTCAGAATCGCCGAGTCCCGAGTCCTAGCGAGTAGACTCGCCCATCCCTACTTATTCACAAATTTCTGAATTTAGCCAGATGAGATTCCATACTTTGTACTGACAAGGGGAAATCACCCTAAAACGTAGTGTCTGCAAATTGAGGTTCTGGTCTACCATAAATCCTAAATCACATTGAAAGGTTCATTAAAGGGAATCTGTCACCAAGTTTTTGCCACCTTATCTGAGAACAGCAAAATGTAGGGCCAGAGATCCTGATTCCAGCGATGTGCCACTTACTGAACTACTCAGTGTAGTTTTGATAAAATCACTATTTAATCAGCTGGAGATTATCATTAAAGGACTGCTTGGGGATTAGGGTCTCTAATTTTACATTATGCTGCTCTCAGATGCCATGGCAATAACCTGGTCACAGATTCCCTTTAAATGGTCAATTTTGACTTTTAGGATTGCTTTTTCCAATAGGTGGCACTAGAGTTTGTGTACCTCCTCCCTGAGGAGACAATTTGCATCAATTCATGGATAAAATCCGTCTTCCATGACTACAAGTTTCCCATTACTGATATAGAAGACAGTTTGTGCTTATCAAGTACTATGGAGAACTGTAACTATCCTCTCAGGACAAAAAGCAGTAGTTTGTGTCTACCTCTAGTTCTTCTCTCCCATCTACTATAATACATACCTAGTGGTGTCTGTCCCCAATGTCTGTGTGGTTGTGGCTGTATCCCAGAAGGCCCAGCGCCGCCTGAATCTTTGCCGGAAGCCATATTGTGACACCCAAGTGATGGGGGTCCCAATATGGTGCCCACTGGCGGTACCACCAGTGGGACACCTGCGCTACAAACCTTGCCGCCCGCACACCCACCACACGCCCACCACAAAAGGACCTGTGGTTATGTCACGATCATGTGATCATTTACATGATCGTGACACCACTACAGTTCCTGTAGTACAGCACAGCACTGATACGGATGATGGCCAGTGGGATCAGAGAGAGTGCAAGCATGGGAGGGAAGGCAGAGAGCACAGAAAGAGGGCAGAGAGAGTGCAGGGGGACCAGAGAGTGCAGGGGGGCAGAGAGAGTGCACAAGTAGGCCAGAGAGTGCAGGGGCAGACAGGGTGCAGGGGGCAGACAGGGTGCAGGGGGCCAGAGAGAGTGCTGGAGGGGCTAGAGTGTGCAGGGGGGCAGATCGAGTGCAGGAGGGGCCATAGAGCACAGAGAGGAGGCAAAGAGACTGGACAGGGGGGCCATAGAGTGCAGAGAGAGTGCAGGGGGGCAAGAAAGCACAGAGGGGGCCAGAGGGAGTGCAGAGAATGGGGGCAGATAGAGTTTGGAGGTGGGCAGAGAGAGTGCAGAGGTGGGCAGAGACAGCACAGAGGGGGGCATAGAGAGTGCAGATGGGGGGCAGAGATGCAGTAAAGAGAGTGCAGGGGAGGCAGAAAGTGGGCAGAGAGAGTGCAGGTGGGCCAGAGAGCACAGGGGGGGCAGAGAGAGTGCATGGGGGCCAAAGAGGGTAGAGAGGGGGCAGAGAGTGCAGGGGAGTCAGAGAGTGCAGAGAGGGGAGAGAGAGCAGAAAGAGTGCAAGGGTGCCTTTCTATCTCTCTATCTTCCTATCTATCATCATTATTATAAACACAGGGGTATTCTGTCTGCAAATATTTATAGGGTGGTTAAAAAAATGGATCCGTTAATGGAACGTGCAAAAAGTGCAATCTGGTAATGCATCTGTTTTTTCACATCCATTGAATCCATTGCAAACAGATGATTACAGGACATGTGAACCCAGCCTAATATTGGAAAGGAGAGGTTAAGCTTTGCCATTGATTTTTATATTTTTTATCTATAAAAACCACAAATGACACTGATGGTAAAAATGAACACATGTCCGGTACACTGATCCAAAACACTGATGACATTGGTACTATTTTTTTGCGTATGTTAATAACACTGACCCCTGAATGGGACATATTAGTGTTTTGTGGTGTTAAGATATGTGTGAATAGAAATGTTTGAGTATACAATCACATTCAGATGTTTGGGACATATTTACTAAATATGTCAGGCCACTACGGTGGGAAATGCCATTTGCCTTTTCTTGAATAGGAGTAGATAAGTGAATTTGACCGATTCAAACAGCAGCACAGGGGGCCTCCGTCTTGCATTTTGATTCCATTTGTCTGCTCCTAAATTAGATATTAAGAGGCAACGTTGAGCTATTGAGTGTGATGGTCAGACATAGTGCACAAGAGAGTCAGGCATATGTTTATGCCTGACTCTTATGCCGAGTATAGGCTTAAATTTCAATGTATATTAAACCAGCTCATGTATTATACTGCTAAAGAAACATATACTTGGCATAAACACAGTTGAGCGCAAGCATGATTGGTGTGGTTGATTCATTCTGCAGAGTTCTACATTTTTAATATATTTTTCAAATGACATCACAGCCATGGATTGTAGAGTTGGAGTTGGTGTCCATTTTGGTGGATTTGGAATCAGAGTCAGATTCAAGGAGATCAAACAGTTGGAGTCGGATGTTTGGCTTACCGACTCCACAGCCCTGTTAGTTGAACTATGTTGTAATGTTTTAGGTTACCAAATTAGGTGTGTTTAAAACTCAGCAATAGCAATAGATTTGTATAACATGCAAACAACAAAGTAGGTATGCATATGTCACATAGCATTATATATCACGAATGCTGTTATAGACAAAAATATAGCTAAAAATACTGCTATTCATGGTGGAGTAACGAAAATAAACACGATAAGACAATAATGTCTGGACTCTGTAGATTCATCATTACAGTACTGGACTTGGGATGCTGCATCCTGTGAGAGTCTGATAGATATGTACTCTGTAGAATTGTCATTACAGCGTGAGAGAGGAAAGGAGGTCAGGCTGGATTTCAAATCACCAGGCTTCACACCAAAACTGGAAAGCAGGAAAGAACAGACACGAGTTAGTAAAGAAGGCACACCAAGGGTTCCACCATACCACCTGGGATCCACTTGCAGCCACCTTTTAAGCTACCTGTTCTTGTAACATCTAAGTGCTGAACTGTGACTTGTAACTACTACTGCAGCAACTAACAGTAAAGTACCCAGAGGAAAAGTGACTTTGCCTCTGCCTGTGTTCCCTTTATGCATGAACTTGTTTCCTGTCCAGGAACGCAGCCCCGGAGGCCCAGCCCTACCTGTAGAGGACTTTGCCAACTAGCCGCGATACCATCTACCTCTGGCGGACTGTGGCGGCGCTGGTGACACATCATCAGAAACTACAGGTGGTGTCACGACAAACTTGTAAATATAATTCCCTGTAAATACATCCCTTTTTGAAGATAGGCCCAGGAAACGGGATCAGGCGCGGCCGCCATTCCCCGTGACATAGCAAGCACTACCCCTGAAGCCTGATACCCGAGTACCCCAAAGCCTGGGCTCGACAAAAGTCTAATTGATCTGGATTGCCGAGATTCGTTATCATGGTGCCGGTGATGTAATGATACATCCTGTGACAATATCGTAGATGTAGACAATGAAGAATCATCTTCACGTTACTTGCGTTGTGATACTGCATTATTTGTCAACCTCTTATACCTTGATGTTAGAAATTCACCTGTACGGTGTGTTTGCTGTGATGAAGCATCTTGTGAGTGTCTCATTGAGCTTGACACCAGAGATTAATGTTGTCAGCGCTGTCACTATAAAATGGCATCCTGTGACAATCTAATGGGTCTGAACTGGGGGGAGTCGTGTGTGACAGGCATGTCCTTCTGTGCAGTGGCTTGCTCTTTGCTCAGTAGTCTTGTTTTTGCGTTGTTGCTCTTTTCGTTGTGCTGCTGCTTTTTTTGGATATAATTTGCATACTTTTTTGTACGACCCATCTTGGCTTAGATTTTGAGTGGTCAACCAAACTTGACTCATCAACCAAACATAGTTTAAATGTTCACTTCTTGTTTAGCTGCCTGTTGTAATGTCCACGATGTACTATAGGTGACGCTGTTTTTGGGACAAGTTACAGACATACAGACGGACTGACAAACTGCATACGGCTTTTATATAGTAAGAAGGGAATGTACTGTATATAAATGATGTTTCAGGCCTCCTTCA
Source organism: Allobates femoralis (assembly GCA_033576535.1). Lineage (NCBI taxonomy): Eukaryota > Metazoa > Chordata > Amphibia > Anura > Aromobatidae > Allobates > Allobates femoralis. Next base: position 391,671,103 of record JARQOC010000002.1, read on the forward strand.
CATGTTCATGTTAAAATACGTACATGAAAAATCAGAACCAGTGTCATCAGTGTTTTGCATCAGTATGTCATCATTGTACGGTGCGTGTATCCATTTTTACCATCAGTGTGTTTCCATGTTTTTCCAGTATGAATAAGGGAAAAAAAGACAAAACGTCTGTTGTACTTAAACACGGATAGCACACAAATGACATCCATGTGCTGTATGTGTTTTTCACAGACCCATAGACTTGTACAGGTTCTTGTCATACATGTAGTCGGAAAAACAAACATGTGAGCAGGTTATAATGGGTATGTTTGAGATCCGTGAAAAAAATGGATGACACACATACTAGAAACATGGACATGTGAAGGGGGGGCCTCAGATGGTTTTGTTCTATACCACTTACAGCTAATGGAAAATAAGTAAAAGTAATTCTTACTTATGTTATTACTATCAGCTCAATAATGTTTATAGCATTGCACATGTGTGCACGTTCCCAATATGAAAACACCAGCCACCGTTTTTTTGAAGCCTTGTTACTTCTACTGATTTTATGCAGCAATCTGAGGTAAACAGGTTAAAATTGACTAAACCACACAGTGTGACTTGTCTCTGCAGGCTCCAGTCCTCCTTCACAAGATTATAAACCTCTTTTTGAGAGCTCATTGTGGCACATCTCTGGATTTCATTCCAGAGACCTTTTACATTCTAAGGACTCGGACACACGCTGCTACTTACATCCGAGTTTGACGGACGACACTCGGAACAGGCTGGAGCAGTGACTCAAAGAGGCATTCAAAGAAAAGAACACGGTCCCTACAGTCAAACATGGCGGAGGTTCCCTGATGTTTTGGGGTTGCTTTGCTGCCTCTGGCACTGGACTGCTTGACCGTGTGCATGGCATTATGAAGTCTGAAGACTACCAACAAATTTTGCAGCATAATGTAGGGCCCAGTGTGAGAAAGCTGGGTCTCCCTCAGAGGTCATGGGTCTTCCAGCAGGACAATGACCCAAAACACACTTCAAAAAGCACGAGAAAATGGTTTGAGAGAAAGCACTGGAGACGTCTAAGGTGGCCAGCAATGAGTCCAGACCTGAATCCCATAGAACACCTGTGGAGAGATCTAAAAATGGCAGTTTGGAGAAGGCACCCTTCAAATATCAGAGACCTGGAGCAGTTTACCACAGAAGAATGGTCTAAAATTCCAGCAGAGCATTGTAAGAAACTCACTGATGGTTACCGGAAGCAGTTTGAATGCATTTTTTGTGCTTCCGGGAGACAGAAGGTTTGAACGCACATGACCACAACGGCAAGCAAACACAGGCAGATGCAGGCACAATGCACCCACATGGTAACCATAGGGACGCTCCACGCATGCGGCGCAGCACACGTTCGGCCGGCTCCATACGATATTCACAAACAATTCGCATCATGTTTCTTCCCTTTATGGGAGGCACTTTTCTTATAACGTTGCAAACTTAACATCGGTCCAACGGGGCCAGTACACACATCATGCAGACCCAGCCGTAATTGTCCGTCACCAAGTAAGTGTCCTTTGTCACCATTGGGCTGCTTTAGATCACGCAAGAGTCTCTGGCTTAACTGTTTCAGTCCTTGCTCAGGTAGAAACATGAAGTAGTTGCATAAAAGTCTACCGTGTTTCCCTGAAAATAAGACACCATCTTATATTTTTTTTTGATCCCAAAGATGGACCATGTCTTATTTTCGGGGGGGTGTCTTATATACGGTACATCCCACTGCAGCCTCCCATACACACACAACACAAACACACACCCATACACACTGGTCCAGTGTCTCCCTGCTCTCTGGTGTCCGCGCTCTCCGGTGGCCCCCGCTCTCCGGTGTCCGCGCTCTCCCCGCTCCCCGGTGGCCTCCGCTCTTCAGATTCCCGCTGTAGCTGCCGATCTCTGCCCAGGTCAGGAGCCCTGCGCCAATTACAGCGCAGGAACCGTGAGCCAATCACAGCCCAGGAACCGCGAGCCAATCAGAGGCTATGCACGACGTCAGCTGGCCGCGGATTGGCTTGCAGTTCCTGGGCTATAATTGGCTCACGGTTCCTGCGCTGTAATTGGTGCAGGGCTCCTGACCTGGGCGGAGATCAGCAGCTACAATCAGGAGAGCGGGGTGCCGCCGGAGAGTGGGGGGCCACTGGAGAGCGGGGAGAGCGCGGACACCGGAGAGCTGTATAAGGTACGCCTTATAATCGGGGGGTGACTTATATTAGGAGGTAAGGCGCCCCCCCCAAGCATGCCTTACTTTCGGGGGGTGCCCTATTTTCGGGGAAATACGGTATGAGTCTCACAAGAGTGCAGCATTTTCAAATTAAACAACTATATACATGACCGGGATATTGCAGTTTACTTATTACATTTATGCACACGCAGAGCGTACCATCCGCGGAGCCCTGCATGTCTCTCATAACTCACGCAGTCATTGCGATACAAGTCCCGGTCTGGGTGCTCCGGAGCTGGTGCACGGTTCCGCTCATCTGTGATTGCGGCTACACCGACCTGTCTAGCCGGTCCGTGCAGTTGAAGCTCCTTCTGCGCAGTGCGGGGCCCGGATGCCCCGACATTCTAGATGTCACCTTTCCGGTCATCCTCCTCCTTGGAGCTTGGCTGGACGGCTCCTCAGCTTCCTCGGGCTCCGCTCTGGTCTCGCTGCCGCTGTCATCAGGTAGGGCCTCAGGGTCATCTGGTTTTCCCCCGACTTCTGCGCTGGTGACAGGCTGCAGTTCAACCTGCCGATCCTCTCTGGTAACCGGGTGCTCAACCGTGGGTCGGTCTCTTGCTCCTGGTTCCAGCTCCTGGCTGCTGGACCTCCGTTGCATAGCTCTCTCCCTGCCGCCATTTTTAGTTTCCGGCAAGGGTAGTTTAGTCTCTGGCCCTCCCCATTGGTTGTTTGATGGCAATCGAGGCAGGCAAACGGTTTTGCTTCTCTGTTTAGGCTCTCCCATGTTAAGGGGCTGAGGTACACCCCTGGGCCAGCACATTGTCCTTTCACATTTTCAGGCCGCCATTTTGGGGTTACCTGGAATGGCCGGAAACAGTTCTTTAGTGCTGATTTTTAACAGTTTGTAAGGCGCACAGTAACCGGTTACACCGGGCACGGGATCCTGTTTGTGATGCCAGAAGTTGATTTACCCAGGGGTCTGTGGGAACTTGAAACCCAGGCGTGGAGTTGAGGTGGATGTCACTGGTGGCCAGCCCAGACCCATAGGCCTGGAAGTCAACTGAAAATTGGGGGAAAATGTAGAAAAGGAATAAAGTAAAGATAAAAAATAAAAGTTTGTTGTGAAACCACCTATAGAGTCTGGTGATGTTCACCAGCGCCGCTGTCAGACCGCTGGGGACGATGGTATTGCAGCTTGGGTGGTATGGCTTCCTGCAGGTGGAGCTGGATCCCCGGGGCAGGATAGCACTACACTTGTTGTCGTAGTGCCGGTTGTAGGCAGCGCAGCCGCGCAGCGGTTTGTGTAGAAAGGAGACACGGAGGCCTTGTGACTCTATACTGGTACTTTACTGGAACCGGTTCAGATGGCACTTTAGGTTACAGCTTTCACAGTATTTGAATGAGTAGCTTTCCGGGTAGTCGCTGGGGAGGATAAAGACTCTTTGAGGGTCCCGTAGTATACCTTCTTTTGTCTATCCTACATCCTGCTGCCTTTACTTGTGCCTCCTTACTTTCCTTGCGCTGCCCTGTACAGCCTGCTTGTCTACCAGGCCCCCCTGGTGGGGCTGCACGTTCTGGACGGGAATGTTGGGGTTGCTGAACTAACCCGCGACTGGCCGGTGTCGACGGCCCAGGGGTGAACTCACCAGTACTGTTCCTTAGAGCCGGCACTCCGTTAGTGGACTAGAGTTCCCCTGGACTATGGAAGGTCCGGTATGGGGTTTCCTCTTTCTTTTCCTGGGCCGCCCTTTTCTCTCTCAGGCGCCCTCCTTGGGAGACCCCTCTCTCTTGGGCTCCCTCCTTGCTTCGCTCCTCAGTACGGACTACATCCAACTGTGTGACTTCCCGCCTCACCTAACTCCGCCCACTGGGACTGGGTCTCTGTCCTAAGTATTTAACCCCATCTTCCCTGGCTCAAGTGTGTGTGTGCTGGGATGGGAGTCTCAGGTCAACCTTACACTCCCCTGCAACAGGAATACTCCACACTCTATTGTGGGTGCAGTACCCCTACTGTGGCACACTGACCAGTGGGGCGCCACAGGACGTCATCGGCAAAAAGACATATTTTAAACTCCTTGCTGCCCATCTTTAGCCCCGAGATGTCCACATTGGTGCGAATGGCTGCTGCCAGTGGTTCAATGCACATGGTGAAAAGGAGGGGGGACAGGGGACTCCCCTGCCTTGTACCATTTGAGATGGGGAAGGGGGTAGACATGAGAAAGGGGAGTTTGATGCATTCCGTGGGAGATTTATAAAGTGCTTGTATTACGCTGAGGAACCTGCCTGAGATGCCGAAAAATTGCAATGCCGCAAACAGGAAAGACCAATCCAGTTGGTCAAAGGCTTTTTCAGCATCTAGGCTTAAAGCTAACATCTGTTAGCTCCTCCAGGTCACCACATCAACCAGATCTATGAGTCGTCTGGTGTTGTCTCCTCCCTGGCGGCAGGGGATGAACCCTACTTGGTCTTTGTGGATTATCCGGGGGAGCCAAGGACTCAATCTAACAGCCAGTAAGTTGGTGTATATTTTCAGGTCAGAGTTCAACAGCGCAATAGGCTGGTACTTGGTACAATCTAGGGGGTCTCTGGGTGGTTTTTGCAGGAGAATCAAATGGGAATGAGACATGGAGCATGGAATGTCTGCGCCATCCATGAAAGAGTTGAAGAGGGAGGTCATGTGGGGTATGAGAATTTTGAAGACTTTGTAATATAGGTATGTAAGACCAGGTGATTTGCCCTGGAGTAATGCCTCCAGGACCTCCCCCAGCTCCTCACAGGTAATTGGTTGGTTAAGAGCAACTATGGCCTCTTTGGGGAGCGTGGGCAGTCGTAAGTTAGAAAGATATCTCTCAACGTCCCCTTGCTCCTGGGGTAGGCCGTCTCCTGTCGGGGAGTCAAGTCTTAAAGGCGTTTATAAAATGAGAGGAAGATATCTGATATAGTGGAAGGGTTATACTATACAGTGCCATTTGTATCACGTACGGCCTGGGGGCAGGCTCTAGAAGTGCATTCTTTGAGCTGCCGGGCCAGTAGTGTATGTGCCTTTTTCCCCTTCTCATAATACCGTTGTTTACAGTAGAGGAGTAGGTTCTCAACTCTTTTGATAGACATACCCTTTAGTCTTTCCCTTAGTTGCAGCACCTTTCTCAAAGAGGGCACTGAGGGGTTACTAGACAATTTAGCTTCCCACAGCGACAGTTGAGTAGACAGATGGAGGTGCTGGGCTGCCTTGTCCTTTTTGGCCCTGGCCCCATCTCTAATACAATGACCCCTCATCAGGCCTTATGGGCCTCCAACAAAACAGACAACGAGGAAATTTAGTCTATTCACGTATGGGTCTAATGGGGGGTCGAGTAGTAGAAGAAATCCTTCTCCCCAGGATGATCAACTCTCCATGCATCAAAAAGTATCTCTGCTCTGATCAGCAGTGCTGTCCCTAGTTACCCGCTGTGTACCTTGGATGCCAGCCTGTAAGCGGAGAAGGCAGGTAACCAGGGTATACATCGGGCAACTAGGAGCTGCACGCTGCCTAGATACCCACTGTTTACCATGTTTACCAGCCTACTCCCGCTTACTGCAGCCTGGCAGTGGGAGCTAGACATCGTGGAAAGAATATTTTATTCTTTTCCACGAGGTCGCTGGTCCACTGGTCGCTGGTGAGTCTGCCTGTGTGACAGCTCACCAGCGATCAGTTCACAATGTGGCAGCGATCCACAGGAGATTTTACACTGCAAGACTGGGTTACTTGTAAGGCTGCTGCTGTGTACACAAACCTTCTTTTGCCATTGTGGCCTATTATTAGTTACGTGACGTTCCTTATCTGATACATCTCATTTGGTGATGGTGCTTTGTTGTATTTTGTAAACACAGTTGAATAATATACCTCTCCTTATTGATAGTGGAGAAAAGTATTTACTTTGCAATAAGGCTACATTCACACACAGCATTTTGGCTGCGTTTTGTGAGGATCCGTTTTTGATGCAGAAACTGCACCAAAAACAGATCCTCACAAAACGCTTCCCTGTGTGTGTGTGAATGCTGCTGTGGTATTTACACACTTCCTTGCACTCAATTGGTGATCTCCAGCAATGTTCTCATTCCCAGAGGCTGCAGTGATTGGTGCTTCTAGGACCCTATGGTCTGCGCATGTGACTGAGCGACGTCACTCAGACACATGGTGCACTGCCAGGTCCTCAAGCACCAACACACAGGTCCTGCTGCCTCCCAGGATGAGAACATCCCTGGAGATAACCATGGGAGTGCAGGGAGGTGAGTAAATAGCACAGCAGATAAGGCAAAAATAATGGACATGATCATTCTTTTTACAGATCTGTTCTTGTGCCTAAAGGCCGAGTTACACGCTGCGATGTCCCAGCAATCCAACCAATGATTGGGATCACTGGGACATCACTATATGATTGCTGGTGAGCTGTCACACAGGCAGACTCACCAGAGACCAGGGTACACATCGGGTAACTAAGCATAGAGCTGCGCTTAGTTACCCAATGTTTACCCTGGTTACCATGTCCCAGCGTGTACTATGCAGCGCTGGGCATCGGCAGGGAGGTCGTTGATCGTTGGTCTCCCACTGTCACATACGCCGATGCTGGCCTCCCAGCAGGAGGCCAATGATTGAAAAATGGTCCTGGCCATCTACCAACGATCAGCGAGCTGATCACTGGTCGTTGGTACATGTCACGCAGCGGCTTCGCTTTGAGGTCGCTGCAACGTCACAAAACCAGTGACGATGCAATGATATCGTTAGCAATATCGTTGCATGTAACGGGCCCTTAAGAACGGATCCGTGAAAAGCGCAGTGTCTCAATGCAAAATTGTGAAATGTATTGACTTGGCTGAGACAGCTAACGTCACTGCATTTCACTGCATTTTCACTTCAGTAGCGGATCTGCTGAAAACACTACACTAATGGTGCAATAATGCACCGTATGAATGTAGCCTAATGGCCACTTTACACGCGGCTACATTTCTAGCTTATCCACAGGTAACTTACTGGCTGCAGTGAAATCATGGAGACATGGTTCTATCTTGTTGCTGTGTACAAATGGAATAATGTCTCCATGATTTCACTGCAGCCAGTAAGTTACCTGTGGATAAGCTAGAAATGTAGCCGCGTGTAAAGTGGCCATAAGTCTGCATGTTATGTTTTCACCTGTAAGCATAATGTCAAATGCAGATAAACAGGAAGCTCTAACCACTTTTCTCTAAGACAAAAGTGTGGGGTTGGAAATATCAGGCTCATTTTTAAGTTACCGTAAATAGTCTCATCCAGTAGTTTGGTCTGTTATTCTTGCTTTTGAGTGTAACAGCATCTCTAGTTTCTATAATTATACTAATCAAGAAGCTAAATAATAGTCTATTGTCTTGCATGGCTATTTCCTGAACAGTGAAAATCCTTGAAAACTCCTTGGCAAATCATCTATTCAAGGTTGTTCTATATATTCTGCATAGTTGTTGTTTTTAATTTTTTTCTAATTATGCAATTGCGATAAAAAACTAAGGTTTTGTATCTTGGCTTGGATGCTACTAACGCAGTTCCTATAGGAAATTCTGTCCATATTTTTTATGGAGGTAAATGCATTGAGTGACTCAAACTATTTTATCAGGCACAAGTTAGCTAAGGCAACCAAAGAGAGCATTACGTTTGTGCGTATAGAAAAGATCACAATGCATGGTCAGTATGTTCTCTTTCTGGACAAATGTGAATCCTCTTTCAAAGATGTTGTGAATAGTGATGGGGAATCTGGCGATGCTCAGGTTCGGCGGATACGGCCAAACTTGACCCAAACTTGGGTCCATACCCCGAATAAAAAGAATAAACAAATACCTGGCTCTCATGTATTTTGATTGCCAGATAAGGTAAAACCAGGCAGCTTGGGGTGGCAGCCCAAGGTGGCAGCCCGAAACTTTATCTGCACTGAGAATCAAAAATACTGCGAAGCTCCATGTCATTTTTTAAAAATGATTTATTTATTTTTACACTACTATGATGTCATGTTTGTTGCCTATGACAACAAATCACAGATGCCGACACAATTGGTGAGGGGCACAACAGCCAATCACAGACACAGAAGTGGGAAAATTGGCTGGAGTATGTGAAGTAACCTGGAAGCAGCCCATACCTTCTAGCATCTACCGTGCAGTAAATAACAGGAAGCTAATAAGTGGCCCCGAAAGTACTACATGTGTGGACCTAGTAAGTAATCAAGCTGATATTTAATCCCTGTTTTGTTTATTTTTAACTTCTTGCCGACCCTTGACATAATACAGCATCATGGGTCGGGTCCCGGTGTTTGATGTGAGCTCCAGTGCGGCGCTCACATCAAACACCCAACATCTCAGCTTATCTCATCAGCTGAGATGTCGGCTTCCAGCACTGATTGGATCCAGGATCCGAGCGTTGCTGTTAACCCCTTGGATCCCGCTGTCATTCACTGACAGCAGGATCCAAAACCTCTGCGGCGGGGATCGCGCAGTTCCCCACCTGCACCGGAGATCCCGCAATAAGATCGCAGGATCTCCAGTGCTCACGTGATAGCCCCGGGTCCTGGTGTGAGCCCAGAAGCTATCAGGGACTGCTTCCTGTCAGTGGTTGGCAGGCGCTGCCAACCACTGAAAGTGAAAGCAAGTGCCATGTCCCGATGTGCTGCAGCTCATCGGGCCATGGCACAAGCGATTGGAACCTGCAGCACTGTGGCGCTCTATGGGGCACTGTTAAATGAAGAATGAATTGCAAAATAAAGTTTTTTAAAATAAGAAAAAATCCCACAAAAGTTCAAATCACCCCCCTTTTCCCCCATTCAAAATAAAATAATTTAAAAAAATTTACATATTTGGTATCACCACATTCAGAAATGCCCACTCTATCAAGATATAAAATCAATTAATGAGAGCCGTAAACTGCGTTACGGAAAAAAAGTCCAAACGCCAAATTTACATTTTTTTGGTCGCTGCAACATTGCTAAAAAAAGGAAATAACGGGTGATCAAAACAGTGCATCCACCCAAAATTGGTATCATTAGAAACGTCAGCTCAAGCTGCAAAAAATAAGCCATCACACAACCCAAAATCCCAAAAAATGAGTACGCTACGGGTCGCAGAACATGGCGCAACATGTGATTCTTTCAAACCTCTGAATTTTTTTCACCACTTAGATAACAGTAAAAGTATACATGTTTGGCATCTATGAACTCAGACCGACCCGAGGCATCATACCTTCATGTCAGTTTTACTGTATAGCGAACATGGCGAATAAAAACACCAAAAAACAAAGGTGTAATTGCTCTTTTTTCTGCAATTTCACCGCAGTTGGAATTTTTTTCCCCATTTTTTAGTACACTATATGGTAAAATAAATTATTGCATCTGAAAGTACAATTTGTCCCACAATAAACAAGCCATCATATGGCTATATTGCTGGAAAAATAAAAAAAGTTATGGCTCTTGGAAGCAAGGGAACAATAAATGAAAGACGAAAATAAAAAATCACGGGGTGGAGAAGGGGGTTAAAGCCCCCAGCTGAACCCGACCCGAACAGTAACACAGGCTTCTTCTGGGTTCATGCGCAAATGCTAAGTGTTCAGTATGGACCCTGAACTTTACAGTTCGGGTTCGGCCTTCACTAGTTGTGAACCTCTATTAAAGGAGTTTTTCGGGTTAGCGTTACTTATTGTTCAATCTAGATCGGATGAGCCACTGTGCTTAATGAATAGCTGCAGCGTTGATGGGTGCTTTATAAGTGATATGCAAATTGCCTCTTAAGATGGGAAGAGGACTACATACATGCCACCTATTGGACATTTGGTACATATAATTAAATGCACCTGTTTTGCACCTGTCCTGGTTGCAGGGAACGTTTCCTGTAGCTGCTGGAGAGGACAGGGCGCTTTTGACAATGATGTTTTTTAGATTCGGAGGATGTCTAAAACACAAGAGTGGGGGATCCGGAAATATTGATTTTAGTTGGCCATCTTTTTGTAGGAGTGGTTGCAGTTTCCATGCAGCTCCTCTTAGCACATCCAGATTTGGATTGTAGGTGACTACAAGAGGAACTCTGTTGATTTCTTCTCTAGTTTTGTAATGTAGGAGATGATTCCTTGATATTCTGGTGGTTTTTGTAATCTGGTTTTCAATTGCTCTTGGGTGGTAGCCCTGGTTCAAAAAGGTGTTTCTGAGGTCCTCAAGGTGATTGTCTCTATCTGTAGGGTTAGAACATATCCGATTGTATCTGATGGCCTGGCTGTATACAGTAGAGGTTTTTTTATGTGTTGATGAAAACTGTCCCATCGGAGATATGTTGGACGGTCAATTGGCTTCCTGAAAAGGGATGTCTCTATTTCATTGTTCTGTAGCTTAATGATGGTGTCCAGAAAGCTGATTTCAGTGCAGGAATAGTTGAGTGTTAAATTGTTGGTGGGATGAAACTGATTAAAGTGTTCATGGAACGTCTTCAGCTGTTGCTCAGACTCTATCCGAATGATTAAAATGTCATCGATATAACAGTAGTAGGCCAGAGGCCTGATAGGGCAAGAGGATAAAAAGTCACCTTCAAGCTTGGCCATGAAAAGATTTGCATATTGTGGTGCCATTTTGTTTCCCATTACTGTGCCTGTCTCCTGTAAATATATGTTGTCGTCAAATGTAAAGTAGTTGTGCGTGAGAATGAATTTTGTAAGCTTCACCACAAAATCAGCATTGATCCCTTTGTTTTCCAGGGAGGATCTGCAGACATTTAATCCATCCTGGTGTGGGATGTTGCTGTACAGAGATTCCACATCCATGGTGGCGAGGATAGTTCCTTCTGGTAGAGGACCTATTGCTGACAGTTTACTCAATAGGTCAGTTGTGTCCTGAATGTAGCTCAGTGTCTCTTTTAACAGGGGTTTGAGAACACCCTCTACCCACCCAGAAATTTGTTCGGTGAGGGTGTTGACACATGAAATGATTGGTCTTCCTGGATCTCCTGATTTGTGAAGGATCTCTCTTCCTTCGGCCCAGTTGAGTTCGGAATCCTCTTTCGCTTAGGCATAGTTTCCTGAAGTAATCCTCCATTTCACTGCGCAGTTCAATTTTATCCAGAGCTTTAGTAGAAATAAAATGAGAGTCCCCTAGAATGCACAGCAAGTTCCACTTTGTTGAGTTTGTAATCCGAAAGGTTGATGACACAATTTTTGAAAGGAGTAGTTGTCCAAGTTGTCAGAATTTGTCTTTGTTTTGTTTGTATTGAGTCCTGAATTGATGCGCAGTCTATGTAATTTATTTTCTTTGTTATGAATCAGAAGAGTTTGTAATCTATGCTTATATTGTTGTAATTTTTGTTCCAAGCTTTCTGTAAGTGTGTTCCTCGGTGTTTCCAATTCTCCCTGGATGTCCCGACAGCTTGCTTCACTTACCATCTTTTCAGTTAGCCATTAAAAGGTATCAACCGCTGAGAACCATTTGTAGTAGTAATCCTAAAGGTCAAAATCGACCTTTCAATGAGCCTTGTCATATGACTTAGGATAATAATAACCAAACCAGAACCTCAATTTGCAGACACAGTGTATTGAGTCATTGCCCCTCGTCAGAGCAAATGATGAGATCTAGTTTGCCTAGGTGAGAAGCCAAGATGAGGATCTGGTTTGGTTATTATTATCCTAAGTCATATGACAAGGATCCTTAAAGGGTCAATTTTGACTTGTAGGTTTGTTACTTCCCATAGGTGGCACCAGAGTTCAAGCCCTCTTCCTCCTTGAAGAGGCAATTTGCATATTTCATTTCTCAGAGGAGCATTGCAAGCGTTTAAGGCTATGTGCCGACATACAATGTGTGCTGTGGATTTTTGAAGTCCAAAGTCTGCACCATATTTCAAAGATCCGCACAGAAACTTTGGGGTTCATGGGTGCATTTTTGGTGTGTTTTCAGTGCTTTTTTGCTGCATTTTTCAAGTGGATTTTGCTGCTTTTTTAACAATTGTACACTGTTGTGAATAAAGCTAGTTTAACCCCTTAGTGACCAAGCCAAATTTTAAAATCTGATAAGTGTCTTTTTATTTGACAATAACTCTGGAATGCTTTAAAATATCCAGTGATTTTGAGATTGTTTTTTCAGGACACATTATACTTTATATTTCTGGTAAATTTAATACGATATGTTTTGCGATATTTATAAAAATATCAAAAATGTAACACATTTTTAAAATATTTTGCCATTTTTAAACTTTGATTGATTATCCCTTTGATCCAGGTAGTCACACCACACAAAATAGTTAATAAATAACATTTCCCTCATCTTTGCTTCACATCAGCACCATTTGTAAAGTGTTCTTTTATTTTTTTAAGACGTTAGAAGGCTTAAAAATGTAACAGTAATTTGTAATTTTTTCAAGGAAATTTACAAAACTTATTTTTGTAGAGACCTATTCATTTTTAAGTGACCATGGGAGTTCTATATATTGGAAACCCCCCCCAAAGTGATACCATTTTAAAAACAGCGCCCTCATCATATTAAAAACCGCTGTCAGGTAGTTTATTAATCCTTCAGCTGCTTTTCAAGAATTCATGCAAAATGGCATGATAGGAAAAGAAAATGTTATTTTTACCACATTTACCACATTTTAAAATGTTGCTAACTTCTGAACAGGTCACTACAGCCGGCAGACCCTAAGGCCAATATTTGACCATGGTTTGCCATGTTATCCATCAGGACCAAACAATCATGATCTTAGGATATCGATAGGGTTAAAAAAGGAGGTCTCAAACTCTGTTAACCATCAAAATGCTGTAGTCAATATTGACAGCAGCATGTAAGGCTGGCTTCACACCACGGTTTTTGGGATCCGGGGCTGTCCCTTTTTTTAAAATTATTTAAAGAAATAATTTACAAAAACAATTACATGGGACTCCGCCATATTTCTGGTTGCCATCCAGGTAAAACTAGGCAGCTGGGGGCTGGAATTCCCAGCGTGGGGAGGCCCAAGCCTTCTGCATCCCCTACGCTTCTAATCGCAGGCTGCAGCCACACCAGAGAATGGCACATTTATAGAAGCGCCGTTTTCTAGAGCTTTACTCGACTCTTCCAAGTGCCCTGTGGTGTTGGCAGACTGGGAATAAGAGAATAATGCCAGCTGAGTATTTCCAGTTGGCATCAAGGTTCACCGAGGTTTATAATATCGGGGCAATGGTAGACCCAGCCATTATGAACCTCTAAGTACATAGTTAAACCCGACTGTGATGTCACCCCGCTAGCTGGCAGTGAGTTCCTCAGTGGTTCCCGCAGTGAATAGACGTCGCTTTGGGTCATGAATTACATCGGAGGCTTTTGATGGAGATAATAAAGATGACAAACAGGGATAAGTTGGTGTTCTTTTTCCAAATAAATTATTTTTATCTATGTGTTGTATTTTTTACTATTTATTTAGAGGTTCATAATTGCCAGGTCTAACATTGGCCCAAAATTATGAACCTAAGGCTTGGTGCCAGCTAGCAATACTCTGCTGACATTCACCACAGGGCAGCTGGAATAGTCTGGTAAAGCTCAAAAAAATGGTGCTTCTATGAATGCGCTATTCTCGGGGTGGCTGCGGGCTGTGATTCGTAGCGTGGGGGCCTTAAGGCTTAGGCCTCCCCACGCTGAGGATTTCAGCCCCCAGATGCCTTGTTTTGCCTGTCTGTCAACCAAGAATACGGTGGAGACCCACATAATTTTTTTCTATGTTATTTCCTTACCTAATTAAGAAAAATAGGGCTCCCCTGTATTTTTGATTACCAGCCAAGATCAAACCAGCCAGCTGGGGTTGGGTGGTATCCCGTAGTTGCCTGCTTTACTGGGACTGGTGACCAAAAATACAGCAGAGCCCCACATCATCAGCGCAAAATTGCGCAGTATTTGCAACAAATAAGCAATGTATGAACAGTGCTGCATATCTGTTGCATATTTAGAAGCTAAAATTAACATCTATGGGTAAAAATCATGGCAATATATGCAGCATGAATTGACATGCTGCAGATTTTCCTACAGCAAAACGTGCACCATTTCCTCTGCGGGAAAATCTGCAGCATAGCCATGACACTTCGAATTTCCCATATACTTTGCAGGGAAGCTGCTGTGCAGCGGATTTCACAGAAAAACGCAGGAAAAACGCAGCAAAATATGCAGTAAATCCTCTGCGTGGGCACATGGCCTAAGTCTCCTCATACTGGCATGTCAGACTGAACAGGTCACTCTCCACAAGGAGAAAAAAGGCCCTTAGATGCCTGTATATGTGATGTCACTGCTGCAGCATGTGAAATATCACCAGAAAATGACATAGGCAGCACTGTAATCAGGCAAAGTTGATCAAAAGCTCTTTCTATAAGTTGTCAGAAGTCTGTCCCTGTCTCTGGATAGCATAGAAGTTAACTTTAGTTAGTCATTATTGCTTGTAAAGGAAGTACTACTTCTAACCACAGGAATGAATATGAGATGACAATATAAAATGTTTGTCGCAAGTATGTAACAAGGAAAAATTATTTAAAAAAATACTGGGTTGTCTGTGCCAGAGAATAGATTATCTCATGTAGCTGCAAAATGCATAAAATAATCTTATAATATTGATGCAAAAAAGGAAACTTCAAACTCCAGGTAGAAGAAGTTACATCATAAAGAGGCAGTGAAATATGTGATGTTTGATTACAAACTTCAAACGAGACATTAGTTAGAGCAGTAAATGTTCCCTCTATTTCATTACATATATTTGACTAACATTTTGCATTTTGTTGTTTTGAGGTTAGAAGTGATAAGTTCTCTTCACATTTAAAATTGGTTGCCCATTTTTCATCAACAATAAATATAAGTTTACAAAATATTCTGAAGAGAATAAAATCTTTTGAAATATTAGTTTGCAAGGTTTGGAAATTAAAAAAAAAAAATGGAATTGTTGCTAATTGCAGGACCTCCATTTTTCTGAAATTATGTGTAATATTTTAAATTCCATAACAAGAACACAGCCTTAGTAATCTGGAAGTGACATCACTGTAGAAATGAATGGTAATCCAGTGGTAAACAACAGCCTATTTAAAGCGAACCTGTCACCCCCTCCAGGCATCTAAAGATAACATAGCCACCTTCTGCAGCACTAAGGCTGCATTCTGACAAGGTGTCTATAGCATTTATGCTCCCTTGATTCACTGAAGTAAAGACTTATATAAAATCTGTTTCAAACCAGACCCAAGACCGGGAGGCGGGTTTTCAAGTGTCTGTCTCCCTCCTCTGTGGTGTCAGTCATCCCTCTCTGCTCTCTGTGCACCTCCTCCAGGGCCATCTCCCTGCATTACAGAGCTTTGTCAGCTCTGCTACAACATAGAGCTGCTGTTATAGGAGACCCCACAGTAGTAAATCTAGCAGGAGGACGAGCAGACAAAGCACTGCCTGCTACATAGCAGCCTTGAGCTGAGCTGTCAGCAGTGCAGCAGAGTTGAGTTTGTGCTTTAGATCAGGGGCTGAGGACGGAGCAATACTGCTGGGTACAAGAAACTGAAAGTGAAACCTGCTCAGCTCAAGGGCTGCTACGTAGCAGGCAGTGCTTTGTTTGCTCGTCCTCCTGCTAGATTTACTACTGTGGGGTCTCTTATACCAGCAGCTCTATGTTGTAGCAGAGCTGACAAAGCTCTGTAATGCAGGGAGGTGGCTTTGGAGGTGGTGCACAGAGAGCAGAGAGGGATGACTGACACCACAGAGGAGGGAGATAGACGCTTGAAAGCCCTCCTTCCGGTCTTGGGTCTGGTTTGAAACAGATTTTATAAAAGTCTTTATTTCAGTGAATCAAGGGAGCAAAAATGCTATAGACACCTTGTCAGAATGCAGCCTTAGTGCTGCAGAAGGTGGCTATGTTATCTTTAGATGCCTGGAGGGGGTGACAGGTTCGCTTTAATAACACATTGTTCTGACAAACTCATCATGGTTTTTTTTTCAAAATTAAAAAAGTATCCAAACATTATCCGTCTTCGACAACATTTGATCATGCAGAACGGTTGCCTAAACTGACAATGTTTCTGTCATAGGTAACAACTGTGACTTAAACAAGTGATGCTGTATATATTCCATAATGCCCTTTGCTTTATCCTCACTAGTATGCTTTCTGGAGGCAAAGGAGGCCAATTGTGGTCTGCATTTGGTAGTACTACTATCCAGAAGGCTAGTGCCAGCGGTGGTGCTTCTGCTGCTGTGAACTACAGCAAATGACTTATCAATGTCAGAATGAATGTGTGGTGGCCCTGCGTCTTGGTCGCCACAGTGGTACTGCACCTACTCCACAGGTGTGGTGCTATTGCTTTCAGATAAGATTGGAACATGAAACTGAGTCACCCGACCACACACCCAAAACAGACCCCATCTGCTGGCTGGAGGAAGGAGTAGGTTTAGGGGGGTGGGAGGAGTTAGAGAGCAGAAGTTGTTAGGAGAGGTAAGGAGAGGAAGCAAGATGGAGTTCTAAGAGACACTAGGGCTGGGGCCTAGCGCAACCAGTGAGTAGGTCTGCAGCAAACCTCCGGTCCGGAGAACCCTGAATCTACAGCCAACTTCCAGGTTGAGTAGAAGAACTGCTGCAAAGGGGTGCTGGCCCAAATTAGACCAAGAAACCGGAGGCCACTAGACTGCACGTGCAGTGGACAACACTGAGGACTATCCCAGGCACAGTGGCTATAGAGGGTTAAGAGGATATGCCAGGCCGTCGCTCAACAGGACCCACAGTCGCCTGCTTCGGGGCGAGTAGCACCAGGTGACAGAGGAAGAACAGGAGTAGAAAGTGTCAGGAGAGGCAGTACGGAAAGGCTTATGAACTGTGTCTCAGATCAGTGTACTCGGACTATCTGTTAGCTGGCCAAGCTGCCATCTGGAAGAACACAGCAACCCAGCTGGGTTATCTTTGCACCAATGACAAGTAAAGAGATTGGTAAGAACTGCAATCCTGGTGTCTGTCGTTCCTTCTTGCACCCTCTGTCATCGTCGTCTACAACTATAACCATCATCATGAACCATCCTATAATATCACATTCTGGGGATCCTCTCTGACCGTGGGGAGTGTTACACCTAGCTGCCATAACACTTATTCCCCTGGGTCTCTTCAAGCAGCGTTGGTCACTCTGATCAGAAACCACGGATCGCATCATGGAAAACATTAAAAACTTTTTTCCCTTGTAAATAACCCCCCTTTTTTCAAAAACCGGTAGCAGCCACGACTTTCAGGGAAAGCCACCTTGACATGCCCTGAACTGTTGAGCCCTGGAAGCCGAGTACTCTGGCCCCATGACCGCTGCAAATGTCACTAATAATTTGAGGATAGCAGCAAAATGACCAAAATATTAATTTTAAATAATAGTTTATATAAAAAAGATCTCCAAAGGGACATAAGTGCTCAAACAGGATAATTACAAAAAGCTATCCTAGATCAATATTAGTGAGAGAACGTGTTTTTGGTCAGTGGAGGAGCGCTCTCAAATATATACTCCAGAAAATTATTCACCATATAGGATACTTGATATTTATAATACCCATAAATAAAACTACTCACAATTTCCCAGTAAGGAAGGACAACCTATAATATATGATTTGGAGCGGCAAATCACTGAGTGTAGTGCCCTGGAGAGGACTAAGGGGACACAGCACCTTTATCATCATCATCATCATCATCATCTTCATCATCATCTTCTCCATTAGGGGATCATTAATTCTGATCACTTTGGTATTTCCCATAGATTTTCAGCTAAATTCAGTCAGAGAAGCTCCAGATCATATATTATAGGTTGTCCTTACTGGGAAATTGTGAGTAGTTTTATTTATGGGCATTATAAATATCAAGTATCCTCCAAGGTGAATTATTTCCTGGAGTATATATTTGATAGCACTCCTCCACTGACCAAAAATACTTTCTCTTACTGTTATTCGCTTCCCTGTTCCGGGGAATTTGATTTGGAGCTGCATCTATACGGGGAGAGGACTCCAGGACCTGGAGTGACGTCAGACGCCGAAATCAGCTGGCCAGATCACATGACCCCTAGAGGAAGCGGAGGTTCCGACACCGCTGTGCAGCGATCCTGCGGGCTCCATCACTGGGCTTTTACCTAGGTTATGCAGGGCATGCACCACCTACACAGGTGAGAGGCTAGATCCCCCACCTCACTGAAAACACCCCACTAGACCAACAGGTACTTTTCATGTCTGCGCCTCTATTTCTGTTTTTTGCATGTATCCTAGATCAATATGTCCTAAACCCTAATGTACTGTGTCAAGAATATAAATCTTAGACACTAATAATTTACCTTAGTGTATAGGATAGTCACAAGGGATACAACTAACACAGAAAAAAAATATATAAAAACATAATAGAAAAATAAATAATAAATGTGTTATCCACCCAAATCAAAGTGGACAGTGGTCACTTCTATAAGAAAATTAGCAGAAAAACACAATAAAATCATACTCCTGTAATGACCGAGATCATCTTCCCACAGAAATAGTGGGATGAGTGTATACATAGTTAAAATATAAATTGAATGATCTCACCAAGGTCCCAGGAGCCAGGGTTAATCTTCCTCATCCTCAGGGATAGATTGCTCACTGTCTTCACCGATACTAGCCCTTACACTTTTTGTGATGGACAATATCCTATATATACCCACAATAGATCCTGTCTGGCTCCCACATTCTTAGCCATGGCATGGATATTTTTCCTATGAAATCCCATTTATTGCCACTTTTTCTTTTATCATATACCGTATATACTCGTGTATAAGCCGACCCCCTTACTTTTGCCCCCAAAACCTGGGAAAACCTATTGACTCGTGTATAAGCCGAGGGTGGACCCCAGCACAGGTATACAGCCCCCAGCAGTGTGGTATACAGCAGCCCCAGAGGTATATACAGCAGCCCCAGTGGTATATACAGCAGCAGCCCCAGTGGTTAGTATACAGCAGCCCCAGAGGTGTATACAGCAGCCACAGTGGTAGTATACAGTAGCCCCAGAGGTATATACAGCCCCAGTGGTAGTATACAGCAGCCCCAGTGGTAGTATACAGCAGCCCCAAAGGTATATACAGCCCCAGTGGTAGTATACAGCAGCCCCAGTGTTAGTATACAGCAGCCCCAGTGGTAGTATACAGCAGCCCCAGTGGTAGTATACAGCAGCCCCAGTGGTAGTATACAGCAGCCCCAGTGGTAGTATACAGCAGCCCCAGAGGTAGTATACAGCAGCCCCAGAGGTATATAGAGACCCAGAGGTATATACAGCAGCCCTAGTGGTGTATACAGCAGCCCCAGAGGTATATACAGCAGCCCTTAGGTAGTATACAGCAGCCCAGTGGTGTATACAGCAGAAGCAGCCCCAGGGCTGTATACAGCAGCAGCCCCAGGGCTGTATACAGCAGCAGCCCAAAAGCTGTATACAGCAGCAGCCCCAGTGGTATATACAGCAGCAGCCCCAGTGGTTAGTATACAGCATCCCCAGAGGTGTATACAGCAGCCCCTGTGGTAGTATACAGCAGCCCCAGAGGTATATACAGCCCCAGTGGTAGTATACAGCAGCCCCAGTGGTAGTATACAGCAGCCCCAGTGGTAGTATACAGCAGCCCCAGAGGTATATACAGCCCCAGTGATAGTATACAGCAGCCCCAGTGGTAGTATACAGCAGCCCCAGTGGTAGTATACAGCAGCCCCAGAGGTATATACAGCCCCAGTGGTAGTATACAGCAGCCCCAGTGGTAGTATACAGCAGCCCCAGTGGTAGTATACAGCAGCTCCAGTGGTAGTATACAGCAGCCCCAGTGGTAGTATACAGCAGCCCCAGAGGTAGTATACAGCAGCCCCAGAGGTATATACAGCCCCAGAGGTATATACAGCAGCCCTAGTGGTGTATACAGCAGCCCCAGAGGTATATACAGCAGCCCTTAGGTAGTATACAGCAGCCCCAGTGGTGTATACAGCAGCAGCAGCAGCCCCAGGGCTGTATACAGCAGCAGCCCCAGGGCTGTATACAGCAGCAGCCCCGGAGGTATACAGGCCCCCCCATCAAGCTCCAGGCCCGCGACCAAGGGTACACGGAAGACGTGGAATGAAGCCCGGGATCGTGATGGCAGCGGCGGGACAGAGCGACAGGACAGGATAAGTATGATTTTACTTTACAGGCTGCCGCGCAAGGGGGGGGGGGGGGCCTGGAGCTTGATGGGGGGGCCTGTATACCTCCGGGGCTGCTGCTGTATATAAACTTAAATACCGTATATACTCGCGTATAAGCCGAGGGGGGACTTTTCAGCCCAAATTTTGGGCTGAAAAACTCGGCTTATACGCGAGTATATACGGTAGTTTGTAAAATATTATTGTTATATTTTGATATTTTTTATCACAATTATTCAACCCTTACTAAAAGATTGTAAAAAGAAATGCTTGATAGATAGGTAAAATTTAAAATATGGTGATAGCAAGATGGTTAGCTGGTCTAATGTGGGTCTTTACTTTCATATATACACTGGCGATCAAAATTAGAGAACAACAAACAATTTCCTTAATGTTAAGGTCATTGAGTTGTCCTATGTGAAAATATCCTAACATGAGTAAATTAACAGTATTTTAAGTTTATTTCATGAATTGAGTATTTTCTAAAGCACAGAATAAAATGTAAATTAGATAAATTAAAAAAAACACGGGTCAAAATTAGAGAACACTTTCCGATACCTGCAATTTATTGGCGTTAATCTGGCATCTGGTGCTAATTTCCTTAATTATCTGACAAACCCTATTTAACTGGCAGCCTAACTTTCCAGGTTGCACTCACTTTGCAAAGATGGTGTGCTATTCCAACATAACTCAAACCCTCCAGCAGCAGGTTGTCCAGATCAAGGCCAAAGAGGTTACCCTATCAGCCAAGTCTGTGAATTTTGCATCTTTACAACATCACAAACTCTTTCAAGTCCCCCAAGAAGGCAGGTCACCCTCGAAAGACAAATGCAAGAGAGGATAGGATAATGCTAAGAATCTCCATGGGTCATTGTTTTAACACTGCAGTGACCAAATCTTTCACTAACAGAAAGAATCAAAAGGCTAGACTCACTTTTGGTGAGAAGCTTGTTGTGTGGACAGAGGAGAAGAGGTCCACAGTTCATTTTAGTGATGAAAGAAAGTTTAATTCATTTGGGTCTGATGGGAAGTTTTATGGGAAATATTATGTTCGTCAACAAACTGTGGAAAGCAGGGCCGAGACGACAGCTAGGCAACCCTAGGCGATCGCCTAGGGCGCCATCTTGTGCAGAGCGCATTTTTCCCTCCTGAGGGGCCCATTGCCAGCCCCCTGGGGGGCCCAGCACCCCATGGGGGGCCCCGGCCAGATAGGAAGGAGGGCGGGACTCTGACTTCCTGTCCCGCAGCCCTGCCCACCCCTCCTCTCTTCCTCATTACAGCACTTACAGCAGACGCACGGTGACGACAGCCTCGGTGACCGGTGAGTGTGCAAAGGCGCCCCCCCCCCCTGGTCCGCATACTGGGCCCTGTATACACCACCTCCACCACTGGGCCCTGCATACACCAACACCACTGAGCCCTGTATACACCACCACTGGGCCCTGTATACACCACCACTGGGCCCTGTATACACCACCACTGGGGCCTGTATACACCACCACTGGGGCCTGTATATACCACTGGGGCTGCTGTATATACTGCTGGGGCCTGTATATGTGGCACCCTGGCACCTGTTGGGCACCACAGAAATCCTTAGGCACAAATGGAGTAAGTAACAGCAAAGCAAAACCCACAAACACAACAACACCTTAGAACACCTGGTTTCGCCCCGAGCCTCTAGGGGGAGCTCCACTGGTGACTTTGAACCAGTTCCCCCTATAAATAGAGTCTTGGAGGGAGAAACTTCAGAGTGTGGTAGACGCTACAAGAGCTGCCAGCCTGTGTGAAACCTCCGCCCTATGAGGAACACACTAGGCCCAACCAGCCTGTTAGCAAGTGGAAATCCCTGCAATTGGGATAAGAGGAAGAAGGAGAACCCCTCTCAGGAACACAGAGTTAATCTGACTCTTTCCTTAATCACTGGTTACTGGAACCGAAGCTGTGAGAGCTACCCAGCCACCACAGAGAACCAGCACCATCAACAGGAGGTTTAGCCACCTGTTCCACTTGATGCACCCATCTACGAGAGCCCAGGGAAGAGTACTGATCCTTCTCAGACCCTTTTACAGTGCCCTCCGTGCTGATAACCAGGTGAAGCAAGTTCCATTGAACACACTGCCCGATCCGGCTGGATTCCACATCCACCCGACCTTAGTACCAGAACTAGAGAAAGGAAGCCTAACACTGCTTGCTGTGAACCTCCAGAAGTGCCGACTTCACTATCCCGGTCTGAGTGTACCTGATTACCATCCAGTAAAGGTACCTAAAAGAGACTTTGTGTGGTTGTACATTACTCCTGGATTCAGCGCGCAGCACACCGCAGCTGCCTCACAACATCTTGCGCAGCTCCTGGCTCCGGGGACTCCCGCTCGTCCTGTGGGGAGCGTTCCATCTCGCTGTATAACATCCCCCGGAGACCCGAACAGCGCTGGTAAAGTTACCAGAACACCCGCAGGTGGCGTCACGAAGACAAATCACCCCTACTGTTCCGCCATTCCCCTATTGATCTGGACCACTGGGCCTACACTACCGCAGGCGCGGTTCCTTGACTGGAGGAGAAACAACGCCCGCTACGTGTACCCCCAGCTACGGTGAGTCATATATACCACTGGGGCTGCTGTATATACTGCTGGGGCCTGTATATACCACTGGGGCTGCTGTATATACTGCTGGGGCCTGTATATACCACTGGGGCTGCTGTATATACTGCTGGGGCCTGTATATACCACTGGGGCTGCTGTATATATTGCTGGGGCCTGTATATACCACTGGGGATGCTGTATATACTGCTGGGGCCTGTATATACCACTGGGGCTGCTGTATATACTGGTGGGGCCTGTATATACCACTGGGGCTGCTGTATATACCACTGGGGCTGCCGTATATACTGCTGGGGCCTATATATACCACTGGGGCTGCTGTATATACTGCTGGGGCCTGTATATACCACTGGGGCTGCTGTATATACTGCTGGGGCCTGTATATACCACTGGGGCTGCTGTATATACTGCTGGGGCCTGTATATACCACTGGGGCTGCTGTATATACTGCTGGGGCCTGTATATATTGCTGGGGCCTGTATATACCACTGGGGCTGCTGTATATACTGGTGGGGCCTGTATATACCACTGGGGCTGCTGTATATACTGGTGGGACCTGTATATACCACTGGGGCTGCTGTATATACTGCTGGTGCCTGTATATACCACTGGGGCTGCTGTATAACCCCTGGGGCTGCTGTATAACCCCTGGGGCTGCTGTATACCCCTGGGGCTGCTGTATTACCCCTGGGGCTGCTGTATTACCCCTGGGGCTGCTGTATTACCCCTGGGGCTGCTGTATAAACCCTGGGGCTGCTGTATAACCCTGGGGCTGCTGTATAACCCCAGTGACTGCTGTATAACCCCTGGGGCTGCTGTATTACCCCTGGGGCTGCTGTATAACCCCTGAGGCTCCTGTATAACCCCTGGGGCTGCTGTATAACCCCTGAGGCTGCTGTATAACCCCTGGGGCTGCTGTATAACCCCTGGGGCTGCTGTATAACCCCTGAGGCTGCTGTATAACCGCTGGGGCTGCTGTATAACCCCTGGGGCTGCTGTATTACCCCTGGGGCTGCTGTATTACCACTGGGGCTGCTGTATTACCACTGGGGCTGCTGTATTACCACTGGGGTCTGTATATACCACTGGGGAGGTTGCTGTATACCACACTGCTGGGGGCTGTATACCTGTGCTGGGGTCCACCCTCGGCTTATACACGAGTCAATAGGTTTTCCCAGGTTTTGGGGCAAAAGTAGGGGGGTCGGCTTATACACGGGTCGGCTTATACACGAGTATATATGGGTAGTAATCCTACAATGTCTGCTGGACATGGTATGAGGAGGTTTATGGCTCAGTCAGTACACACTCCATACTTCATGGTAAGGGGAGGGTTTATTGCTCAGTACACACTCCATACTTCTTGTTATTAACCAGTTAATGCTCTCTTGTCCACCATACTGCAGTGTCAAAAGAGGACAACAGCGAGACAAGCAGCAACATGGCATCAGAGAGTCCCTGACCTCGAAATAGAAAATCCTCAGATCCTGGTATTGTGACATATTATTAAGAATAATACTTTTTGTATTTATATTACACTATGAACTCCACAGCACTTTACATACATCATGAACACTGTCCCCATTGGGGCTCACAATGTAAACATCCTATCAGTATGTCTCTGCAGTGTGGTTGGACAAACCTTTTATAGGTCCCCGTTAAATTAAATTTACTTTCAAAGTATGTTGACATTTTTATTCCCAGACATATTTCGGGGGGGGGGGGGCGCCGTTTGCCTTACCTGCCTAGGGCACCAAAATGCCTTGTCCCGGCACTGGTGGAAAGACTGAACCCAAAGTGTGTAAAGTCACCAGTGAAAGGTGGAGAAGGAAGTGTCATGGTTTGGGGAATGTTTTCTGTTGCGGGGGTTGGACATCTCATACAGCTACAAGGCAGAGTGAATGCAAGTGTGTATCAGAACCATCTTCAACAACACGTGGTTCCTTACTTGTGTATAGCACTCAATCAGCCAGCAATTTTCATGCAGGACAATGCCCCCTGTCACACAGCAAAATGGGTAAAGCAGGTACTTGTAACAAAAAACATTGAAACAATGAAATGGCCTGATCAAAACCCAATAGAAAACCTCTGGAAATCCTTGGTGACAAAGTTATGGCCAAGAAACCCACAACAGTCACAGAACTGTGGAAGACACTCGAAGAAGAATGGATCAAAATCACATCAGAGTAGTGTGAGAGATGGGTGTCTGAAAAAATAAAGTGATCATACATTGTTTTCTAAGTTTGATCGCCAGTGTATAACCTACCTAAACATTGTGTGGAACAAGTACACCCATTCATTACAGCGTTATTTTCTAATCTTAGTGGTCCCTTTAAGTAGGATTATGCATGCTAACACACTGAATAAAAAGGTTTAAATATGGTTTAAGTTAATGGTGTTGATTTAAAATTTCCACTATCTCAATCCGATCAAGATTTCTTTGTAATTATAACCCTTTCTTAGTAGCTTCAATCACGTCTCTAAAAAAAAATCTGTATACTTTCCATGCTGCTCCTATGATCTCGCTATTGTGTCTACTGGTGGGATATAGTTTATTTAATATGTATTT
This sequence comes from Allobates femoralis, assembly GCA_033576535.1. Classification (NCBI taxonomy): domain Eukaryota; kingdom Metazoa; phylum Chordata; class Amphibia; order Anura; family Aromobatidae; genus Allobates; species Allobates femoralis. Next base: position 391,696,585 of record JARQOC010000002.1, read on the forward strand.
TGACCTTTCTCCCAGGAGCTAGTCTTGGGACCAGATCACCAGGCCCGGACTGACAGCATGGAGCATCGGGAGTTCTCCCGGTGGGCCGGTCGGTGTGGTGTGGGCGGGGCCTAGTTGCAGACTGGGCCATGGTGGAGTAGGGGTGAGTTTGTCCTTTATGGACCATTGGCAGTCGTTCTGTGAGGTCAGGGCAGGGGATATGATAGAGGGGCACAGGGTGAGGCTGAACATGCTCCCCACCCCATGCCCGCACATCACAGGTGCCAGTGCCTGCGCCTTCCCCCCCCTCCCCTGTGTGCCCGCACATCACAGGTGCCTGTGCCTTCCCCCTCCCTCCCCGGTGTGCCTGCACATCACAGGTGCCTGTGCCTTCCGGGCCCCCAGCTGCACAGGCAACACTGCTGCTTAAAATCACCAGCGG